>OU015526.1:5826176-6241176 GCA_907165065.1 Caprimulgus europaeus | reverse complement strand
TCTCATGGGGGAAAAATTAGTTTTGGGAGAATGATTTAGTTTACCATTGTACCAGCTTGCTGAATTGATTCATCCTAAGGCTGTATGACCCTTAGGTTCAGTGCAAGGGAGACAACTGAGACAGATAGGAATGAGACTAGAACACTTCCTTTTTGGCAGCAAGCTGAAATCATGTCATATTGGTACTTTAGCCAACATGGTCAGTAGTAGACATATATAAATATCTGAAATAAATTAAGATTAACCACTCCTACCTCTCTGGATTAGGTGACTTGATGTCCATTTGTCAGACTAGGCACCTTAAATTTATCTCTGTCTAAAGGCTATATTAAGTCTGCAGAAAACCTTGCTATCTTGTAAATAAATTGTTAGTCTACTGACTAGGATATTGTTCTAATTGTTGCAAAATTACAAGTTCATCCTGGGTTTATTTTTATATATCTTTTGCATACTTCCCTCATGAGAATTACTTCAGTACAGGTTTTGAGGTAATATAGTTTTGTGCATACTTGCTGACCATTCTATTATTTTATTTTTACCTTTCAGCTAAAAGAGAGATAAAAAAATGAACATTTGAAAAAGAAACCAAAAAAACCCACAAAAACCCACAAAAACCCACAAAAACCCACAAAAACCCACAAAAACCCACAAAACCCCAAAACTCATTAGTCAAATCAACAGTGTTGTAATTCTGTGTAATTTTATACACATCTCTGTACAGATATGCAGATCTACTGAAGACATTGCTTTGTTTCCTTTCCGTTAGGATTGCTGGATACTACAGTAACTTAAAGTTCAAGGTAAATTAATAAGACCTAGGTAGTTTTCTGTCTGTTACCAAATATTGACTTGAACTTACCTATGCATGCACTTCTTTTATTCCAGCAAATTTTCTGTGACACCTTAAGAATTGCTCAAAAGGCATGGGTGGGGGGCAGGGGAAGAAAAAAGAAAAAGAGAGAGACAGAAAAAAGAACCTCATAGGTATTTTTATGAAATAAAAATAAATGTTCTTCTCTATTTAATTCAGATGCATTCCCTGTTTCATAGCCCTAAGAGTATATTACATAGGTGAACAAATGTACTGGTATATTTATTTTTTTTTTAATATAAAAATTCTAGGATGCAAATGGGACATCTTAGTCCTTATAACAACTTAGTCAGTCTCATATCACCTGGTGTTTGTCCACTCAGTTCAAATAGTCTGAGCAGAGGAGTTTGTGAGAGATTATACAAGTCCTCTGGCTTCAAAAATAACAGCTGCAATATCCAGAGGTTCTTTCCTAATTAATGTATTAGTGTAAGAAACTGTGCCTGACAAAGGCTTCCTAAACACTGCTGGTTTGACAGACAAGTCTGAGGAATGCTAAAAGCAAGTCATTAAGGGTGCTTTTCTATGAACTCTAGTTTGTTGGGGTTTTAGGAGGGAGTGTCTCAGTGACATCAACTTAAAGTTCAGCTGTGATTGGGAAAAAATAAAAAACTTTCAGAGTATGTTGTACACTCTTTTTGCAGGTTTTCCTTCTATACCTTTAGTTTATGTAAAATTAGGTCATTAGTTATGCACAGTCTCATCATAACAGATCAGGTTGTGAATGTTTGCTTCCTGTTGCCTTGTTCCATCAGTTCCTACAAAAAATGCATCTCTACTTGAAGCTGAAGAAGTATACAAAGAGAAATAAAGAAATGACAGTGTAATCACCATTCACATTTTCAAACTTTCTTTTTCTTGCCAAGAAATAAAATATTTAGTGCAATATTTTATTTTCCATCAGTAAATTAAACTGCATCTGTAAATTCTATTTATTTGTCTTGTAAAGTGCACGGATTTTATGTGGCTCTTCACTCAACTGTTTATAAGGTAAATATTAGAAATAACCATTATATCCTCCAAAGAAGTGTTCTGCATATTATTAGTTTGCAGAAGTGTCTGCATCCTATGAGGCAATTTCCAAAGAACTAAAAAGGCAGATACGTCTAGTGGTGGTCAGGAATGATCTGAATCTGGAGACAGAGGGAAGGTGTCATTTTTCAGTTCGTATCTCCACTAAAGCAGAGTGTGATAAAAAGACCTTTGAACTGGTCATTCACTGTCCACTGCTTTAATGCACAACAGCAAAACACTGTGCAGAAGTAAGAACTTCATGCTAAATGCACTGTAGATGCGTGATGGTTTAACTGAGTCAGCTAAGAAATCATGGAAATCATCACAGAATAATAGATATGTTGTTTGGAAGAGATTTCCAGAGGTCACAGTCCAGCCTCCTACCTGAAGCAGGTCAAGCACCATGAACAAATCAGATCAGCCATGGCTTTGTCTGATTTAGTCCAGAAAACTCCAAGAATGGAGATTGACAGCCTCTCTGTGAAACCTGTTCAGTGATGCAACACCCACCTGGTAGAAAGGGTTTTACCAATGTCCAAACTGAACCTCCCAAGATTCAGCATGGGGTCATTGGCAGTGCTACTAATGAGAAATGTTGTTTGTTTGGGTTTTTTTGTTGTTGTTGTTTGTTTTCTTTGCAACTACCTTTCAAGTAGCTTAGGTTGATACTAGATCACCTCATTAGTGCCCTCTGCACCAGATGACATGGACCCACTTCTCCAACTGTCTCCAGGCGGGTCACATGCCCAATCCCCCTAACCATCTGCTTGAACCTCTCCCTCCATAATCCCTATTGAACTGATGAGCCCCAAACTGGATCTGTATTTCAGATGCAGTTTCACTGTCATTAATGGAGATAAAAAACCCACCTTTGATCTGAAGGTCCCACTCCTAAGGCAGATGAGGTTGAAGTTTGCTTTATTCACCATGAGAGCACTCTGCAAAACAGACTGCTGAGAGTGCTGTAACATGGAAATTTAAATTTAAAATTCTGTGTATGTCAGCATACTTTTTTTCCTACCAATTTTTGTGGCACTTCACCTGTATGGCCTTGCCAAAGTAGGGTTTACTGTGTACTTACAAAAGTGATTTGCAGACTTGCTGCTTGCTTGGTATATGAAATATTTATTTATTAGTGTTTTGATTTACAATACTTACATAATAAAGTACATTTTTCCAAGCTCTAGGAGATTTTGCTGTAAATTAAAAATGTAGTCACATAAAAATAGACAAGTTATTGCTCCTCCCAGAAAAAAAAAAATACAACCAAAACTGAATGAAAGTTTGATCTGTGTGTCTCACTTTATATAAAAAACAATTAGAATGTTCAGTATCTCCCACAATTGTGCAGAAATAGATAAACCATTCTGCAAGCTGCCCTGACAATTACAAAATTGAGGTTGCAATGGGTCATGAGAGAAGCACAAATTTTAATGATGTGTGACTTTTATGGAATGTCTTGTGTAGGAAGTGGCTAAGGTTTAGCTGGTCTTGCTGAACAGCTCATGAGTTTTTAACACAGGTTTCTGCAGCTGCTTCATAAGGTACCACATTTGTGCTACTACGCATGTGGAGGAAGCTGGGAACATGGGGTGAACGTCAAGAGAACGAGGAGAGTTAACAAAGGTCACCTGAAGTGTAGAGAAGATGCTTCTTCACATGACGTGTAATTAAGCTGTGGAAATCTCAGTCAAAAAAATGCTATGCATAATAGTAGTGTCTGTGAGTCTATAGATGATTGGACAACTTAAAGGAAAAAAAATACTTATGGGATATTTTTATAATAAAAACCATAATTGTATAGTTAATAATTATAAAGAACAACATTAGTTGCTCAGGATATCCCTAAAAGGAGGACAGTTGGAGGCTAAGAGGGTGTTTTGGTGAAGTCTATGCACCCTGTAATTAATTTTTTGTCTAAGTACTTGCTGCAGGTCACTGCTGGAAAGAGGTTTTTTGGGAGGAACAGATCTTGCTCTGATCCAGTGTGTCTTTTCCTATGTCCCATCTCTGGTGCTTCCTCTGGAGTCAAGGCAGAGGGTGAAGCTCATCTTCAGATCCAGAGCAACTCTATGAATTATCCTTTAAAAGAGTTTATAGAGTCGGGGCACCAAAAGATGAAGTGATGTAAGACTACATAAATCAAACTTTTGTGAATATCTCCTTACGTATTCAATGCAGAAGGATGGTTACTATCATCTGGTCTCACCACATGGCAATACCAGCTAGACCACACTGTCTTGATTTTTAAATTCTGACTTTTTAAAGCAGTCATCTACTCAACATGACAGCTGACTTTTAAAAGTCAGCAGCTCAAGTATGGTGCTTTTCTATGTAATCTATTAGTTTGATTTTTAAAGAAATTTCAGACTGATTTAAAAGTGCTCACAGACAGCAATGCATGAAAAGAAAGGAGAAAGTCAGAAAAGGAAATGCAAAAGTTCACTTCAGAGTTTTATGACTTCTAGGGCCTGAAACATTACTCAGTCTATTCTGGAAGAAAAAAGCTTTAAAATTTTCTCTCTGACAAACTGATTTTTAATGCCCAATAGATTTGCATTTAGGGCTCTTAAATACAAGTTCTAATTACTTTATTTTCAGACAGGAAAGATTTCACTCTTTTGCTTCTTCTTGCACAAGGAGAAAATTGTTTGCTCAAAAATTATAAGAAGAAAAATCTAAGGCAGAGAGTAAACTTGGAAAAATTTGGAAAGGTGAAACTTTCAGAAAGATCTTGTTGACACCAACCAAAAGATTATTATTAGAAACCTTTATGAATTCTTAACAATTGCACATCACAACCTATAACCTCAGTGGGATGAGCACATTCTCTAGAGCTCAGAGAAGAGGTTCACGTAACATCTTGCCTGAAATGCCTTAGGAAATTATAAGCAAATAAAGATTTCAGGTATAAAAAGAAGTGTCATTCAGCTTTTGTGCCACTGGGCTTGGTAAATCCTATCAATTAAATAATTCTTTAAAAAAAGGCTAAAAACCATGAAAGGGTTCAAGAAAGAAGGGCAGAATTTGGAAAAATGACCAAAAATTGAATACATTTTTTCCCTTTATTTTCCTTTTACTTCATTAAATTCAATAAATATATCATTTATCCAAGAGAAGATACAGAGGTGATCAATTCACAGTCTATCAGTGGCTCCATCAGGAAGAGATATTTTTAATCTAGCAAAAACACCCAGAACATAAAACAGAATAAACCAGTCATTACATCAAGTGTTTGGAAGCAAAAGCTAAACAGAGACATATTAGAAATATGGGACAAAAGTTAAATGGAGATGATAATTCACCAGGTAAACAGTTTTTCTTGGAATATGGTGAATTTTTTAAAAGAGGATACAATGTTTTTTAAAAAGGGATGTGTCAGGTTTTTTAAGGCAAGACAAACAAAAGTCTAGAAAATTAATCTCCTAAGATAATTGGGCCCATACTACTTGAGTAACCAATTATGCCTCCTGAGAGTTTGTACACCTTTATTTTATGTTCAGCTTAGTGGTTATAAGCCAGGGCTAACCTGAAGTGACACAGTAACAGACTGCTGGCTATAAGCAAAGGTCTGTGAAGGCTTGACAGGAAAATAAAGCCAAAAATATTCCCCAGGAAAGTGAGAGTTTAATTATCACTCAAAACACAAAGATAGGAAGCTCATGATATCAAATGCTAGCTGGCTATGAGTGATAGAACACATTAAAAGCATAAGGCTGACCCACTTACACAATTTGGTATAAACATCTCTGTCCTTAAGAGTCTACCAGGTCTAATGTTTGCAGCAAGGTGGCGTGGCAAGTATGTGACTAAAGTGTACCACCAGTTAGGGAGTGTTTCATAAATACATAGTGAAAATCAAATGATGACTAAAAACAAGCCCTAAGAATAGATTTATTGTACATGAGGAGAGTCATTACTTACCACAGATCACAGAATCACAGAACCACGGAGTCGTAGGGGTTGGAAGTGACCTCAGGAGATCATCCAGTCCAACTCCCCTGCCAAAGCAGGTTCCCTATGACAGGTTGCATAGGAAGGCGTCAAGGCAGATCTTGAACATCTCCAAAGAAGGAGACTCCACAACTTCTCTGGGCAGCCTATTCCACTGCTGTGTCACCCCTACAATAAAGAAGTTTTCCTTAAGTTTATATGACTTTGGGGTGCAGGAGGCTGGAGACTTGTGGCTGGATCACCATCAGACCAGTATTCCACCACTTCCAAACACACAAATGTTTGAGTTACTTGAGTAAGACTGTCCAGAGATGTTTGTGACCACTAGGGAAAGTGGACCTTAGAGGAGCAGTCAGTGTGGGTTTGTTCAGGATCACAGGATCACATGACATTGCAGCCAAAAGGCCTGGGTTTGGAGAAGAAGTTGCTGGGAGAGTTCCCTCTGACTTGAAGATTTATTAATTTATGAGACAACTGTGAAGACTTTAATTGTTAGTTGCCACAGAACTTGCACTTCATGGAGACAGGAGAGAAGTAACACTAAATAAAATCTGTCCAGGATGGAAATTAAGCCATGACATTAATGATATTAAAATACTAATTACACCTGGAGTAGCATTTTAATAATGATAATTCAGATTATGTTAATGTACCATTCTCTTTAAACATGCTAACTACCTGTTCAAATTGTAGAAGGTCAATGCGGTGTGCGGCTGGTTCTCATTAATTTTTTTCTGGTATGCTGGAATTCTTCACTGTCTTGGCTGAAGTCCATTTTCCTTTTTCAATCAGCAGTTTACATTCTAAATGCATTCATTAGGTAATAAAAAAATCTTTAATTAAAAAAGTAATTTATTCTTAATGGCTTCAGGTCCTATAAACTGACAGAAAGTATTGCTGTAACCCATCTATTAAAGTCTGAGTGACACGTTATCTCCCACGAATGCTGAAGACTATATGATCGTTATCAGTTTTGTTTACTTGGCACACACAGAGGGCTCATGGCTGTGTGGAGGTGCCGGTGTCTTTTATTACTTACACACTGATTAGAAGACCTGCTTGGTGACTGTATGAATTAAAATTATGTTTGATTGTTTGATAGCAGATTGATTAACACCCTTTTCAGCTCTGATAAGAACTGACCAGGGTAAGAGTCAATACTTCAAAGGGGTTTTCTTGGTGCATTAGCTGAGTTTCAAGATGCTGTTTGACAGAAGCTGAGGGAAAGGGGAGACCAATAAAAGGTGCTTTGACTACATGGGTCTGTCTTTTGCCAGATATAAAGGAAGAAAGAATTACTGTGAAAGATGGACTGTAAGTATACTAAAATTAGTTGAATTTTTATACAGTGTGTTCTTGTCTTATTCCTTTCATGTCCAGGGTCAATGCTTTCAGCACAAGAGAATAATGCACTAGTCTTACATATAGGGTGGGGAGGAGATGGGGAAGGGAAAGGAGGAAATAACTTCATTTTACAATCATATTTTCACCTTGGGATTGATCCAAAGGTCAGTTAATGGAAGACGTGCTATTAGTTTGGCAGGACATCTCATTGGGCCCTCCAGCATCCTGGGATACAATGGTTTGTGAAATGCAGAATAGATATTCTGTGTATTCTGCTGAATTAGGCTTTATTTCTACTTAAACAGACCACACACTAGCCAGGCAGAATTACAAATTCTACCTTAAGAGAATTAATTTTTTGTACTAGTGTCTCAGGAATGGAAACAAGAAAGTAGACAGAGAAAGCCTGTATACACCTTGGCTAGCTCTGTGACTTATAAGAGATAATATGTATTTTGAGATTGTCTTACAACTGAAATGAACCACATGTACATATACACAGTTTATAGTCTGAAGAAAAGCTAGACACTTAACTGGTCTGTCTTGGAAGGGAATTAAGGTCTGAATGTCTGGTACTTGCTCCTTAAGAAGAACCTCTTCCTTAGTGATCTATGTAAGGGCACAATCAAGCCAAAGGTAACATATTTGCAGATATTGTCTGAGAATTGATAATTTTTAATGGTTGTTGTTGATTTAAAATTTTCAGTCACTCTTTTTAAGTATGACTTGTCTATTTTCAGGTTCAGAGGAAGGATGCCAGTGAAACTCATAGAAGTTCAACATTTATGGAAAAACAGTGTGAATGTAGATCACATCACAATTGAATACTTAGGAAACAACCGTTCATGATTAATATAAAAAACGAGAGATTAGCTCTAGCACCGCTCATCTGAATTCAGAAGTAAAATGTTGCAAATAACCATTACAACTGTTATGCATTTAGCAAAGCTTTAACGATTATCTGTTTCATGAATTGGGCCTTGTCAGCATTTAGGAGAAAAAGAGATGGAGAAAAAGAGACAGTGAGCGAGCACAATAGCGTTTTGCCAGGAATTTTCCTTCATTGACAGAGGGTTGAAAAATATAGATGAAGTTATGAGCAAGTGTAATGATAATTTGTGATGCCATAAAACCTTCACTGCCTGGGCTGTTTTGAAGATCAAGATTTTGCACTGTGTGTCCAGGTTGTCCTGGTTGAAATATTCAAGCAAGTTACATGACCAGTGTATTTCGAGTGATGTAGGCTGGAACACTAGATACCTGGTAATAAACTGTTTTGCAAAATTGCTTGATTGCTGTGGAAGCTACTTTCTGAATGTAAAATGCCCTTTTCACTGCAAAGTTTGTACATTATCAGATAGTTTCACTTCTAGTGAATATAAACAGAACCTCACCCAGAGGAGGGCTTCCCAAGGGAAAATAAGATTTTTTTCTAACTTAGTACTTTGTATCAAATTAATCTGACTCTCAAGGCCTGATCAAAAATGAGTATGCACTAAGCAGAGAAAAGAGAGTTTTCAAATGTATTTTAACATTATATTCATTGGTTTTTATGCCTTTCTTGAAATTAAATTTACATATAAAAGAACTCTGTTCCTTTAGAAAATAGGAAACTAAGACATGTAAATATACAGCTTCATTTTCAACAGACCTCACACAAAATCTCTCAGTTCAAAAAAAGAACAATTATTTCAGCTGAAAACCAGAAATGGAAGCTGACTCTCGAACAGTGCATGTCTGATCTTTTGTAACATCCCTCCCACTCTTATCTCAGGTGTCTTTTATAGCAACTTAGGTCACGATTGACACAATTGCACCTGTGCCTCTGGCAGTTGGCCCTGTCACTTCAATTCAGCATTATTTTTCTAGAAAAGACATATTTTCTAGTCCTTACTCTATCTTCCCCCTTACATGTTTCAAAACTTCAGGAGCATAACTGATTTTTCAGCATATATGCATGCTATCTGATTTTGATGGTGGTTTTACCAAAGACACCATAGTATGTTTTACTGGAGATGTTAAAATTATTTTCTTGTTTTCTGGACCAAAAATAATTTTTGCTTTCTTATCAAGAGCTGATCAAATGATAATATGACTTTAACTTGCTATGGAAACCAACACACCAGATAGTAAAGCTACTTTAGAGACTAAATTTTCAATTTTCAGGCTTATGATGTCTATATATGCCTTCATAGTTTTAAACACTGGATAACATACTCAACTCAAAGAGTCAGTTTTCAGTGAGGTCTATAAACATAAACCTACAATATTTATCATTATAAATTGAAATTAAAAAAATAGTATTTTCTTTGCAAAAGCATATTTATGCTCTATATGCATGCTCTTAAAATGATATCTTAAACAGGTATCATCAGTTCATAAGCTGAAACCAATAGTAATGTAATAAAATATATAAGGAGAAACAAAACACTTTTATTGCAAAAAACCCCAAAGACTTTCTATGATCCTCAGATAGTAAAATTTAAATAATAATTAAAAAAACCCAAAACATTTGCTTTCTTTCTTATCTGCCAGTGTTTTAAATCTATCTCACAAAGAACTTCAGGGAATATTGTCTTAGATGAACTGTCACTGTTCTTACAATCGTGCCTTTTTTAAATGAAATAATATATTTTGAACTGGTCCTCCAACCAACAGACACTATCATGGAGGGGAAAAAACAACAACAACAACAAAAACAAACCACAACCAACAAAAATCAGATACTGGATGTTATGTCTATTTTCTGTGACTCTAAGAGAGAAAATCTTTAAAGACAGACATTAGGATTAGGAAGATTTCCACAGGCATTTTTGGTTTGTTTAAGAACAGAATTTACCAGGCTGACCTCCTGGCTAATGTAAGGTGATATAGTTCAGTAACTCTGTATCTCTTCAAGGATTTGTATCAACTGAGTTGCTGGACCAAAGACTCCATTTGAGGACAATTGGAAAAAAAAAATAAAAATAAAAAGGATAAAAAGGTTCTTCAAACAACAAGAAAAATTTCCACACAGATCCTGAGGTTTTTGTCATTTTGAATTAGTTCAGTGCAGCAATTTACACACATCATTTGGACTGGACACCAAGACTTCCTATGTCTGCATTTCAACCAGGGGAAAAAAAGTTAATTACACTTAGGGTTGCATCTGTGACTGTCTACCTATGACCTGTTAATTAGATTTAAGGCTTTTTTTTTTCTTTCTTTCTTTTTTTTTATATTGTGCCATACAATCAAAGCTTGTTGGCAGGAGGTGACAAAAGAGAAACCCCTTAGCAGATCGGTAGCTCACAAAAACACAAGCTACTGTTCTCCTTTGAACTTCTAAGCTCCATTGACTTGAGCATGGTTTCATGGAGATGAATGACAAGAATATTTTTATTATTTGTCATATACACATGAAATACCCCACTTAACATTTGCTGTCTACCGGCTGAGTGTTTAGACTATACCTTGAGCACAAATAACTGAAACAAACACTTGCAGAGGTTGATTTGTCACATCCCCAAAATAATGTCCAAGATAGGTGAGATGAATCATGTCCTGAATAGCTCTCTATTAAAGGCAGAGGGAACCCAGACAATAACTAAAATGAGATGCACACAAATTTGCTGACATGAATCCCATCCCTGGTAGGAGAAAAAACACATAATTGCCTCGACTGGAAATGACCTTTAAAATCATTGAGTCCAATCATTAACCCAACACTGACAAGTCCCCTACTAACCCATGTCCCTCAGCACTACGACTACATGACTCTTCAAACCCTCTAGGGATGGGGACTCCACCACTGCCCTGGGCAACCCCTTCCAATGCCTCAGAACCCTTTCAGCAAAGAAATTCTTCCTCACATCCAATCTCAACTGTCCTTGGTGCAACTTGAGGCCATTTCCTCTTGTCCTATCACTTGTTCCTTGGTTGAACAGACCCACCCCCACCTCTCTACACCCTCCTTTCAGGGAATTGGAGAGAGCTATGAGGTCTCTTCTTTGCCTACTCTTCTCCAGGCTCAACAATCCCAGTTCTCTCAGCTGCTCCTCATCACATTTGTGCTACAGACCCTTCCCCAGCTCCATTTTTCTTCTCTGGACATGCTCCAGCACCTTCATGTCCTTGTAGTGAGGATGCAACAGGCCCAAAACTGAACACAGTACTTGCGGTGTGGCCTCACCAGTGCTGAGAGGTAAAAGAACTTCCCTGGTCCTACTAAAATCCCAACTAACCTGAAGCAAATAGAGAGAACAGTCATCCCAGAGTCTGTGAGGAGTGCAGAAAATGTGTACTTTCACAGCAGCCAGGTTCCAAAGGCATATCTGGCAAGCAAAGACACATAAGCATAGAGTTGGAGTCTTTAGAGTGCTTCAGGAGTGGGGGTACACAAATTCAAATCAGTCAGAGGCAAGAGGGCATTTAGGAAGATGATGCTCCCTGGCTCCTTCTGATTCCCACGCTTGAACACATAGCTCAGTGCAGGAAGATTTACTGTCTCTCAGACCATGCTGTGTGCCAGGCTGAACACTAAGCAGTGGCATACACACTACCTAGTTTAAAGCCAGCAGGACTGCCTTTACACAGCAGTGTACTCTGCAGGGTAGGTGTACTCTGTGTCACTCCGTATATTAATGTTCTTCAAGGAAACAGGATCATCAGACTTCCCTGCAGAGGAGCAATCAATCATACAACAGTCAAGATGGGACCAAAAGGGAGAATACGTAAGTTCTGCAGCTACTTCATTGGTTGAATCTGGTAGTACACTTCTTATCTATCCCACAGGAGGTAAACTAGCAATCTTTTGCTGGGCTATGAGGAAAAAAAAAAAAAAAAAAAAAAGTATTTTAGAACTGGAATTGTTTTTTAGGTTATCAGCAAAGCTACTGAGGTTTACAGTGTGGTGGAACTTGAATCCTTCTTTACTTACTCCTATTCTGAAACTTAGTCTAAGCACCGAGACCTTTCACGGGATAAGATAGATCTCTAGCATGATGCTAGTGTCCCACTGACTAAAACAATAAAACTCCAGGCAGACCATCATCCTTCCTAAATTAGATTTCTACTTCTTTCCCTGTCACAACTCTGTGTTTATCTTTTTCTTCCCACAACATTTATCTCCTAACCTCATGGCCTGATCTGTGTTTCCCTTTTTAGGTTTCATCTTCCTTCTCTCATGGATAACTTTTGTGCCCATCAAATGCAAAGACCTGGGATAGCCTTGGGGTGAGATAGGAGGTGAGGCTCTTTATTGCAAGCACTGAATCAAACAAATGATAAATTACCAGAATATGACAGATTCACCAGGGTATTTAAGATGAGTTCTGAACAATTATCAAGAACCTTGCAATTAATTTCTTCATGTCTCCACCTGTAGCTTGTTAGCAATGCACCTGGTTCCAACATTAGAAGGATATGGATCCCTATTAGGGATTTGCATGCAGTTGTGTAGGCACATGAGTTTTTCACACAGATGTTTCTATGGTTGGGTAATCATTTCAGCAGAAAGACTTCCTTCATCACTAATATATTAAATAGGCTGTAGACATTAGCAAAATCCTGCTTAACACAGGAAAAAAGAGCTAGTACATGCTACAGTCTGTTACATCTAAATGACAGCCATGTAATAATATAACTTAGATATGGTATCAGAAGCTTGACTGAAATGATCACACTGTAGCTCTCATTGCTAGGGATAAAAATGAACTGAAGTAGGGACTGAGGAAGTGTCAGGCATGATTTTGAAGCTGCTTGCTGACCCTATACAATTCTGGAGTATGGATTGTTTTCATTCTGGTTTTGAGCAGCACATAGACCACGATCCATTCCCATGTGGTACCCCACTGTGAAAAACAGGGTCAGAAAATCAATGCTTGAGAAAAAGGACATGAGTTGGAGCTAAGCAGTCAAAGGCATAGAAGTAGTGAAAGGGGGCAAGTGAATCTTGTTCCTCGGATGTGGTAGAGGCAGTAAATAAATGGAGAGACTGTGTATGCAAGTTGCTTCAGTGTTACATTGGAGAAATTTTGCATTTCTGCACTCTGAACCCAGTTTTCTTTCTCTTCTATTATTTTACAAACAAAAATGATGAAGTACTGCAAGTACCAACCACCGTGTTAGCATTGTGCTATATTCACATCAATGAGAAAATTGCTACCAGCTAAATAATGAATTAAATATTTTCCTTATTACCTGATAAAAATCAAGACTGTTTGATCCATGATTCAAGGTCAGGATTGACAGTGCACTTCCAGAGACCATAGTCATTGATCACTAGTGGATGTTTTTTGTAAACAAACCTTAGTAGATCAAGTCAATACTTCAGCCTTTTCACACACTAATGTTTTTTGTCAGAATTAGAACCAAGTTGAAAAAAAAGACTCCTTTCTATCTGGTTTTAAAAGAAAGTTGCTGGGTGTATTTTTCTGTGTATTTCCAGAACAAGACCAGAAGTTTAGCATGGTTGCATTGATGTGGGTGTTTTTCTTTGTTCACATACATAGAAAACAGCTTTTTCCTACGTATATTTGCCTAATTTTGGAGAGTTGCGTACCTGAACTCTCTCTTTTAGACTTACCATATGGATGGACAATAGAGAAAAACAGGAAGAACTAAGGTGTGATTCAGTCCAACTCAAATCGGAGTAATTCCCTACAACTACCTGCCTTCCTTGACAGTATAAAGAGCATGAGTTCTACAGCTCCTATGTGGAACAAGGGATCTCTTAAAGATTGGTATTTCTGAGTAAAGATCGTGTTGCTCCTTTCTACTGTCAAGAAAATTATCTGTTAACTGGAAAGTGAAGCCCTCAGCTGGCACTGGGTAGAACAGACTTAGTACAAAAAACAATACCTGAGATGGAGGATACGAATGAGTTTCAAAATTCTTATTTTAAAGCTGATTTCTGTCTAGCTTCAACTTCCCAAGTGAAACTCTTACACACAGGCTATGCTTTTTTCCCCATAGTTTTTGTAATTCACAGAAGACTGGATGCCTTTTTAATCTCAAAAACCCCTCAATTACCATTTAATTAAAATAGAGCTTTGTTTATATTTTAAAAGGAACTTTGTTGTATTTATCTGTATACATAATAATATTAAAAAAGTCCTGACAGCTTACAGGACTTCTATCATGGCCAGACAAACTACCACCACCATGTGTCAAATGCATTCTATTTTTGTGCTGACAAAGCACAGATTTCAGTTTCACCCACCTGCTCACACTGCACGTGGGAGTAGCTGGAACTCAAATGTAACTTCTTATGGCTGTACTTATATCAAGACACAAGCTGTATGCCCTTCTGGCAGGCTCCAATTAATTCCTGGCACTAGAGCTCAAACGTCACTGTCCCAGGCAGATGCAGTTAAAACTTGGCTTTTGTTATCTGTCAGCAACAGTAGTAGCAGATTTACCAGATAGAACCACAGGGCTGTTCTCCTCCTCTCCTTTTATGTGACAGGGAAGGATCTATAATGCCTTATTATCACTGTGTTTCCATCTAAACAGACATCTGAACTGGAAAACACATGTTGCTTAGCAATTGGTACAAACCTGATGCTGAGTTTGTTTCATGGTAATTAGTCTTAGTACAGTGGTTATTGAAATGTTCAGAATGTCACCAGTTGTGTTCATCCATCCTAAATGTTTCACAGATTTTTCAGCACAAGGATCATTTGATTAAATAGATGTTCAAGATGACTATTCTTCAAAAGGATTTCTATGAGAACATCTAGAGTCCCAATCTAAAGATTTATATTGATTACTTGGATGGCAAAAAAAAAAAAAAGAAGATATAAGATAGAAGACATCAATGAGCAGCAAAAAAAATCCCATGTAAAACCTCCCAATGCAACAGATGAAAAACTTTTTGCCAGTTAATCAACTCAGTTATTAAATGAGTATTTATAAACAACACATATCACTAAACATATATCAAGATCTGTTCAGAAAGGGATCAAATAAAACGAATCAATTTAAATATAAATGACATTCAAAATAAATATTTTGACTAGTGAAGTCACTGCAGAATTGATCAGGCAGCTTGGTGTGTAGGGGTTGCAGCTCACTAGGTCTAGCTTTTGAGAAAATAAGATGTTTGTCATGCTACTAATACTTCTATTATATTAGTTTCACCCCAGTATGATGAAGTTGAATTATTTCTTGTTCACAGTGCTGTACTAAAACAAGACCATGGCTTGACCTGATTCTGCACATACGTCCCATGCTCTGGAAACCTCTATTTAAAAAGTGGACAAAGCGGTGTATGCATAAGTTAGGGGTGACAGAGTCAAAGCAACTGTATTTATACTCTCTCACATAGCTATATTTAAGGTGAATGAAAGCAAATCATAGAATCATAGAGTCATAGAATCACAGAATGGTTTGGGCTGGAAGGGACCTTAAAGATCATCCAGTCCCAACCCCCCCTGTCATCAGCAGGGACACCTTCCATTAGACCAGGTTACTCAAAGCCTCATCCAACCTGGCCTGGAACGCTTCCAGGAAGGAGCAGCCACCACTTCTCTGGGCAACCTGGGACAGTGTCTCACCACCCTCACGGTGAAGAATTTCTTTCTAATATCTAATCTAAACCTACCCTCTTTCAGCTTAAAGCCATCTCACCTTGTCCTGCCATTAACTGCCCTTGTGAAAAGTCCTTCCCCAGCTTTCATGTAGGCCCCCTTCAAGTACTGGAAGGCCACTATAAGATGTCCCCGGAGCCTTCTCTTCTTGAGGCTGAACAGCCCCAACTCTCTCAGCCTGTCCTCGCAGGAGAGGTGCTCCAGCCCTTGGATCATCCTCGTGGCCTCCTCTGGACTCGTTCCAACTGGTCGATGTCTCTCTTGTGTTCGGTGCTCCAGAACTGGACACAAAACTCCAGGTGGGGCCTTAAGAGAGCAGAGTAGAGAGGGAGAATCACCTCCCTCGACCTGCTGGCCACATGATCAATTGCAGGATTTGACCAGAAGAATAAAAAATAATTTAAAAAAAGGGTTAAAATAATGTAAATCAAGAATATCAGCTGTGAGATAGAAATATAGCATATCTGCTTTTGCTTTTTTTTAAAAAAAAGCTGTAAATGTGAGAAATTTAAGTGCACTGGATGTACTTTCTGGGAATGTACACACTACTGTGTCATTACAGAAACATGATAGTAGGTGATTATGAGGCAAAATGGGGAACTTCAAGGAGGAAGGAAAGCTTTTTTCAAGAGAAGTATGTCTGAACTCAGGGGGATGCCTACCTTTTTGGAGAAGGCGAACACAAAGCTAAAGCATACTTTAGAAACAGATGTAAGGTTAAATAATAATAATAATAATAATAATAATAATAATAATAATAATAATAATAATAATAATAATAATAATAATAATAATAATAATAATGTCATGAAGGCAAGCTGAAGTTTCAAATGGCAGTTTCAGCAGCTGCTAATTAGCAAATTCTAAACTATATTCTAGTCTGGACATATGAAGAAGATCCAGAAAGTAGAATGTGATCAGTAACAAATTTATGGATACTGTAATTGGGCTGAAGAGAATGAATGAACAAATAGTGACTCCTCTGACTCACCATGGTGCAGACAGGGTCAAAAACGACCTTTGGTGAGTGAAAAAAACCCTTCAGGTATTAGGCAAGGGCTGGGTATAGACAGACAGAATGGGAAACGAGAGACTTTGAGACAACAGATAATAACCAGGATGAGGGTATAGTCCCAAGCTAGCAATTGGCTGCCCTTTCTAGATGTGTTCTGTTTGACTAGATGGTAAAGCAACTTTACAAACAGTGCTGTACTCAGTGGTGAACAGAAGTAAATAGCTCTGACTTACTGCTGATATACACTGTATGAATTGCATCCACTTGTCCCTGCTGAACCTCACTAGGACACAAAGTACGCAGACTTAGCCTTTTTGTGGTTATCGAACAGATATATTTATCCACTATTTTTATATATTCATTTCTACATCATTAATTTTAAGGAAGGAATTGAAGCAAGATAATGAAATTATTCTTCTATTTCCTCCTATTGTCGATTCCAGGAAGCTCCTCTTAAGCATGAGTGGGCAGCTGGGCTAGTTTTTCAGAAGAGAGTGGCATTTACTATGAATGACCAATATGAACAAGCTCTTTGGAAAATGTGATTACTTATTTTGCAGTTCTAAAAGTAAACACTTTTCAAAATCTGTTCTGATTGTAAATGTCAAAAACTTGTTAATTAATATGAGTGTTTTCTTTGTGGGGAAGAAGGAGAAATGCAGAAGGGTGTTTTCTATTAATATTCATAAGGCTGAATTTCACCCTAAAGAGCAAATAAGGATGGCTTTACTAAGTTTGATTGTTATTACTGTATTTCTGATTCTTAATAGAGCAATATGTTTAGAAGAAATGGAAAAATAATTGGCTATATGCTGTACCATCAATCATTCACCTACCCATGCATCCATCCATGCATTTAATGTGAGCCACTAAAATTTCCCTCGGAAGTAATAAACAAAAATACATCCTCCAATTAATTCAGGCATTGCAAGATGTCCACTTAATTTTGCTGGATGTACTAAATCAATTCCATGCTTCATTCAGTACATTGCAAGGAGCTGGCTGGAAAGAACTTCATCTGTTATTAACTCGCAATGCAAATGAAGATAATGCTTTTATGCTACGAATTGTCCTCTACTGTTAAACCTGAAAGTCAATGGGCTAGTGGAATAGCTGATTCCTTTTAAAATATAACAGCTATATTCAATTTGTCACATGCAATCAAAACCTAGGAAAAGCTTTGACTTCCAGCATTTTTTACTGTGTTTTACCTCGTGTAAGAAAAACTTCCTGTCTCTCTTTCAGGGAAATCTCATTCTTTAAGTTCTCTCCAAGAAAAGACACTGTTCTTCAGGTAATAATTTCTCTAGATACAAATTACATTAACATAGTTAACAAATTTAATTTTTATTTGTATGGGTGACTGCACTGCACTCATCAAAATCTGTTCTAAACATGGACTGTCCTTGGCCTCCTTTGGTTTCTTTTTAAGCTACATTTCCAGAGTTAGTAAAGGTGGCTTGGAATATTCCGGGGGAACAAATTTTGTTTTTTCCATGGCACTTTGGATTCCATATTTTTCATTTTTATCCAGATTCATTGTTGACTGACATCAGGTTTCATGTTATGTCAATCCTTTTTGGTTTCAGACTTTTCAGCATCGCAATGAGGAGCAGATAAAGAAAATAAGCTGGAGGAAGAGAAACACCTTCAAAATATAAGACATCTCAAGTTCATTGAAGAGTAAGTGACAATGCAACTAATTAAAAAAATCATAAATTCTCTGTGTTGCATAATGATTAAATTGGACCTGAGGTTTGAACACTAAAGCCCTAGCTCATCCCTGGTTACCTGACTGATAAGCCCATGGTTGAGATCCATTTCATCATACCTCAATTATGTAAAATTTAAGCATGTAAGTCTAACTTAGTCAAAAGCTCCCTATGTACAACATGGAGACGTAAAGACAACTTATTTTAGCAATTATTTAGGCTAAGATAAATGATTTCCTGGAAATGTTTATCTTCTACATTAGCCAAAGAAGTGTTGGGAGACTTTCTACCCTGCATATCTCTGCAGGCTTCTGGTTCTTATTTTAAAGAGTCATCCATTATTTAAAGTGATTCCAACTCATCAGCCACAGAACTTGCTAGTGACTTACTGATGACACAGAAATACTTTCTGCTGCTCTCTGACAAGAATATCAGACCTTTTGAGTAGGTTATCTGTCATAGACCTTTCTCCCTTACCACTTCACAGATGCTTGTGCTTCCAACACTTCTCCAAGAGAGGATTTCTAGTATCTTCTGAGTGCATAAAAAACCAACAATTTTTGCTATAGTCAAGGTGGTTCACTTATCTTTCAAGCAGCTAACCCTGGAATCCAAAGTCCTACCTCAAGTGCTAAAACTCCTTGTACAACCTGCTTTGGGGTCAGATGAATGCCTTCCTAGACTTCAATAACTGTATTGACTTGGTCTGTGTTGACCAGGTACTTAGCTACCTCACTGCCATGTAGAAAATCAACTGTAATTGTCTCAATTCTGGTGCTGAATCCACACTCCAAATACTCACATATTTCAAATCAAAAGAAAGAATTGCTAAAAAAATGCTCTCTACTCGCTTTCTACTTTGCTTTCCTATCACTGTCATATCAGTCATCACTTCATACCTTTAAATCTTGTCAAAAATCTTTTAATAGGGCAATTAGGTGACTGGACAAAACAATAACAACTATACATAAAAAAATGTAACAGTTAACTTTCAGTATTCATTGCACATTAATGATCAGTTGCATTGGTATAAGGCAAACTGGGATCTGAATGCAATTTGGGACACAAAACTGCTCAAACTTACATATCTAAAAGATAACTATTTAAGTTCCAACTAGTCTGTTGTAGACTCCTCTAGCAGTTAATGGAAGGGAACAGGTACCTCCAGAGGGCAGTTCATAATGCTGTGGTGGGTCATATCTTCCTCCACAGACTAAAGAATGAGCAGAGAATGCCTAGATATTTAAATTTAAACGCTTAAAATTTGTTGAGATTAATTCTAACCAAAACGTCAATGCCACTGCTTTTTATGGGAACAGTATTTTTTACCCATTTAATTACTGTTGTATTGGAAAAGTGGTGTGCTAAAAGTTGCTAAAGTACAATTTAATATATTCACTATTAAAGCTGAGAAGGGAAATAGATACTAGAACATGGGAAAAACTGTTAGCATAATTTTTTTAAGTATAGAATTGGCATATGACTATGTATGTCTTCATATTTGATTTATGCTTTAAATGCAACAGAACTTGACCAAAATGTACAATTTATTTCATGTCAGATGATAAAGTTTTCATACCATCAGTAATAGACCATGACTCAGCCCAGACGACTTATTTTCAGATCTGGTATATGGTAAAACCTAGTTTTTCTGGAAACTTTTATGCAGGTAACTCTGCAAATCTGTCCATGAACACAGTCTGTGTTTTGTGTTTGTAATAAAACCTGAAAACAAGAGAATGTTACATGGTTTCTTGATTTGTCTCTGTGTGTACATATACATACACATGGTAAATATATCTTTCACATCACCATAAAGCATTAAAGAAAACAGTGTACATGAGAGTCTTCTTATTCATTGTGACATGGAATGCAATGTCATCTTCATCACAGTCTTTGACTCTGCTAAAATCAGTAGCCAAAGCACCATCATCTTCACTGTAGTTGGGATTTTTTATTTTTTTTTCTGCAGACTCAGGTTCTTACTGTTTATAAGAAGTTCTGCATTATGATTTCTAGAGACCTCTGCATGAGGGTATTATTCATAAATTTTGTCTGGATGGAGAAAAAGGAACTTGAAGATTTGCAGAAGGTTTTTTTGAAGCTCAGCAGACCAATCAGAGCAATCCCAATGAATGGCTTGCCTAATGCTCTGAACAAAGAAAGATGGATAAGTCTCCACAACTCTTAAACAAGTCAAATACAAGGCATGAAGTTTTACATTTAAGTCCACATGTCAGACAAACTGCATATTGTGCACATCCTGTCTATTTCTGCAGTAGAAGTACAAAAGAACTGATGTGTGACAAAGATCCTAATTTCCAAGATTTTTGGGGTAGAAATATTGAAGACCTATGTAGAAAGTGCAAACATGAAGAGGAGAGTAGGCATGTTTTTCAGGAAGGCACTCTGAGTCTGCACAGTCTTGTTTTTGTCTCCCTTGGCATTCCTGGTGCTTAGCTCATTTTCTGTGCTGCAGTGTTGGGAGCAGGGTCTTTTGTCTTAGAGCTAGTTTTTGCTGCAGTCATAAGATGGGATTAATGTAAAACTACTGTAAATGCAGTGGAGAAACAATGATGAGTTGTCATCTGCATTTTTAAACATGACTGATTTTTTCCCTCCTCCAGAAAAATGGGATTGGAAATTAGTCGACATGGTTCAGTTGCTTAAATACAAGTGTGTACTACTGTCTCAGATGCCATAAATTAACAGATGTACTCCAAAAGTGCCTAGATCTTCCACAAGCTCTCTGTTGTGTCTGTCAGCCCTTTCAGCATATTTTAGATACCCTGAAGTTTATCAGATGTCCATAGTTTCCTGTGTTTACAGAATTTACTATTATTGATAATGGAAAAAACCAGCATCAAACACACATAAGAAACAATCCCATCTTTTTGTTCAAGTTCTTTATATTTCACTCAAATAGATAAAGCTGCTGAAATCTGTTGCCTGACCTAATATGCAAATAATCCCTTGGATGATTAAGGGCTATTGGGATTTCTCCCAGTGTGAATAGTCATACACAGCCTTCAAACAAGAGGTCCTGTTTATTAAGTATGATCAAAAAATTGTATAAGCAAGTCGGAAATGTTTTGTGTTACCTTTAGGGAAAGTGTTGGAAAAGTAGGTCAACCAAGCAAATCAGCCAGGGGAGAGAGGAAAGTGTAACTGTTATCAACATAGACAAGCTTTGGAGCTTGTTACAAGGTAGGACACTCAAGTCTTTGAAGTGTTTATAACTGTTTATGTTTTTTTCAGTTTTTAAATAGACAGATGGAATGGGCCTTATTTTCAGGAGGAATAAACTGGATCCCTCTGATTTAATGCAGTTTACACCAGCTTTGACCTCCAGGGCATGTGAAAAGTGTGAGCATAGTAGATTTATCTGTGGGTAGCAGAGTGGTCCACTTGTCAGCAGACAGGACTGATTGACAGGTGACTTGTTTCTCTTTCACTGACTTGCTGAGAGGGTTAGTCCCTGGGGCAGGCAAAACAGACAGTTGTGTGCTGCAGTAGGCAGGTGGAAGCAAGAAAAGAATAAGACTTTCCAGTGTGTTTTGCCTCAAGGAGAGCCTTGGAAAAAGAGACAGACTTGTGATACTGTGAGCAAGTGATATGATGGCAGCTATAGCCCTTTCCAAAATCACTAGTTACCCTTTCTCCCTCAACCATGACATATCTCCCATACCCTTGACTTATCCTTCATTACAGACCCAGGTTAGATCCAGGCTGTTATCTCTGTGGCAGCAAAATTTAGGCTGAGGTGATCTGCATCAGTTTTACCTAGGCCATAGCTGGAAGCTGTGCTGCCTACCACAAACCTTCTTCAGGTTGCTCAACCTTTCTGCAAATCCAACTATTTTTACTCAGCAACTGAAACTTGAACTTAAGTGTCCAACTAGATTTTTTATTATTATTATTTATTATTTTTATTTGGTCTTTCCACAACTGTAATGTAAGGGAGTCACCTACCAGTTTTTACTTCTTTCAAGGCTGCACCACTGGACAACTGTGTTTTCCAAAGCTTAGCTCATGGAACGAACTGAAATCAGACACGGTTAACATTGCAGTTTAACCTGGCAGGCCACCACCTGGCTAGCTCACTCCCCCTGCTTTCCCCAGGGAATGAGGAGAGAACTGGAGAGGTAAGTGTAGGGAGATTCAAAGTTTGAGATAAGAAAAAAAACAAACAACCAAACAAACAAAAACCACACAAAAAAACCCCAAAACCAAAACAAAATAAAATTAAATATTAATGATAATACTGACTATAACGATAATACTAACTATAACAGTAATACTAATAGTAGTAGTAGTAGTAGTAGTAATGATAAAATATACAAACAAGTGATGCACAATGCAATTGCTTACCACCCATGGGCCCAGCTCGTTCTTAGCTAACGATCTCCGAGAAGGATACAGATCCCAAAACTGCAATCCTGGAAAAGCAAAAGCCTGGTTTTCTGTCCAACCCTCATTATATACTCAACCTGATGTTATATGATATGGAATATCTCATTGGGCAATATGAGTCTATTGCTTTTGCTTATGCTCCTACCCAGGACTTGCTCAAGTCCTTTGCAAAACATGCGAATTTGAAGAGTCCTTGATTTCTTAGCAGCAACCAAAAACATCAGTCTGTTATCAACTTTCTTCTCATACCAGATCCTGTACTGAGTTCAAAACACAGCGCTATTCTAGTTACTAAGAACAAAGTAATTTCAGCCAAAACCAGGACAATTAGGTGTGTCCAACACCAAAAAAAGTTACCAGTTTACAGTACCAACATTTGGACATTTAATCACTGGTCTTTAAAAGCTCTTTTTTTTTTTTTTTCTTTTTTTTTTTTTTTTAATGTATACATGCCTTCATGTTTAAAAGAGCATGATTTCTCAATGAGGAATTCACCCTCTTTTTAAAAAAAAAACCAAAATAATCCTACCTTTTAAAGTTATAGGTGTGACCTAAAGGAAGACATTGAAAAGTCCTATTTGCTTCTCAATATGTCAGTATTTTAGATGGATAGTTTTCTCTATTAATAACAGCTTTAATTCATTTAATTAATTAATTTAAAAGCTTTTAGTTCCAAATATGCTGTGGCTGATCAGTAATCAAGAAGTGTAAAAAAGCTGTTATGGAGAACAGATAAATGTGCAAATGCTAAAAGTCAATGAAAATACTTTTCTTTGTAGCTGTTTCTAGGGAGACATTGCAGGTAGAACATCTGTTTCACTTACTGTGATTGAGTACCAGGGCTGATGGATTGGTTTAATGTAGTCCTTATTAACAACTTGCAGAGACCAGCAAACTTTGAAAACTTCTAGCAGGAAAACATTTTGAAAATTCAAGAGAATATTAAAGGCAGCAAAAATATAATCTGAAATAAATGGAAAGCTCCTATTTTTTTTAAAAAAAAGAAAACATAAAAATCAGAATGTCATGTTTGAACTACAGAATATTCAAGCTCCTAGGTAAACTGAAAAATATCCAAGTGAAGACTAGAGGAACATTTTTTAGGTTTATCTTCTATAAAAGCAGAAAAGGGAGCACAGGACAGAACTACAGAGACAAACTAACATGGTACATATTCAGTTAACCAATGGAAGGTATGATAATGCTGAAAATTTTCAAAATAATCCCTTGTTCTTCTGAGTCACTGGGAGGTTTCCAGTATTATATTTCCACCCCTTTTTTCTTTTTTTCCCCCTAACTATTCTGTCAGGAACAATAGCTCTAAATGCTGTTCTTCTCTGGTAGGAAATGTGCAGCTTTCAGCCAAATTTAGCCTCTGTTTGCACAGCCTGAGCCTGCAGTGGGTTAACATGCTTTTACTCCATATTCCCTCATTGCTGGGTGGTCCTTGGATCATTTCAGCTCTTAGGTTTCCCCAGTGCAGTACCAATCCTTCAAAATCCTTCTGTCTTGAAAGCTGAGTGGGTGCCCCAATACTCAGTTATCCTGCTGGTTTTTATCTTCTCAGTAGCAGCAGCTACATTCCCCTTTTTGCAGCTTTCAGAGTGAGCTGCTGGGGAGGTTTGCTTTATTATAGGTTTCCATTAACTGTCCTTCTAGTGATGATCTGCTTAGGAGTGTTCTGGAGATATTTTTCAGCAAAACAAACAGTGAATTATATGATATCACATCAGATATTTCTCTACATTTTGAGAGCCAGACTTAAATAGCAAAGGCATGTGTTTATAGTTTGAGCATGCTTTACTCTACTGAGATGACTTTTACCTTTCTGGTAAGGGAAGAAACTTGACCATATTGGTCATAAGAGCCAGACTGATTGCATGTTGGCAAAGTAGTATATTGATGCAGAAATTTAAGAGATAAGAGAAACTCTCTTGTATGTGAACTGTTATCTCCACCTGGTTCTCCTCCTCACCTGTTGTGCAGGAATGAAAGTCATAGTGGCTAAAATGGGTTTCCAGGTTTTCTGAAATTCCCTGGGCAAGGCATCAAAATGATACCTGAAAAAAAAAGAATTCTGAAATGAGGCTTAAATAGTTAAAATAGCTTAAAAGGCCTTGTAAAAGTGAATAAACATGGGCACAGGGGTGATTTTCACCTTATGCAAGCTTTTTGTTTATTTTTTTGTCTTCAAGGGAGTGAAATATAAGAAAAAATGGAATAGTAGGCTTTAAAAAAGAAGTTTTATCATCCCAGGAAATGTATAGGCAATGAAAGCTATCTGATTTCTCCTTTAGCTCATTTGGAAGAATTTATGCATGTTCTGAAATTACCTACATTTCAATATGCAAGCAAATACAAATCATGATAAAAAAAATCTAGCCAATATTAAATTGCATCTCCCATGTACATAAATAAACAATAAATTTCTACTACCATGCTATCAGTCAGGTTGGTTTACAGATGTGGTATTTATGCCCAAAGGAATTACTATTGCTTCTCTGAGACTTTTCTTTATAAATCACTCACAGGAGAGAAGCTAAAGAAAATTAAGGAAGAAAGCAAGAAAGTAATCAGTGCCTTGCACGTGATTTTGGCAGAAATACATACAGTAGTTATATTGATCTAATTTCTGTTTAAATAACCATATTTCTTTTAATACCTATGCAAATTCTCCTCAGGACCATAATGACAGATGCTTTATTGGAGAATCTCCTCGAAATGAATTTAACTGAACTATAACTGTTTCAGAGTCTTTAATTCTTAAAGTGTCAGCTTCCCCATGTGCCAAGGTGAACCTATGGGTTTGACACTACATCATCATCACTTTTTCCCCATCTTTTTTGTTTAGGAACAATAACTCTGAATGCCACTGTTTTTTGGGGTTTTTTTTGGTTTTGTTTGTTTGCTTGTTTGTTTTCAGTTTATAATTTCTAACAGAAACACTCCCTGTACTCTTTAACAATATAATACAGTTTGCTCTGGTAGCACCTCAATCTAGTGCTGAAAGCTTCCTGTAGAGAGATGTGCACACATGGTTAAGACAAAATAGTTTAGAGTCAAATACACAGCACAGGGACAATCTCTGCATCTCATGATTCAAACCTGCTCTACAAACAAATTAAATTAAGTCAGGGATGAAGGGCAGTATTTGAAACATACTATTATTTCAAAAGTCATGTCAGATTACTACATTAATAGATTTAGGAAAGTTTAATTCTATAACCAACAGAAGAGAAGGGGATGATGTTGCTTTTACCTCATAAGCCACATCTAACACCATAGCTGGGTGGATAAGAAACACATTTGTGTCAAAAGTCTATTGCAGGGTTCAAGCTGATACTCATGTTTATTACAAAATTTCTCAATAATTCTGTTTGTCATCTAGCCCTATCCTGTCCCCATTTTGCAGTTCTATGCCAATATGCTAGTAATTACACCATCCCTTTTCATGTAGCTCATCACATACAATGGACAATTTTCTCTGTAATGAGTGTAAATATAGTTCATTTAATATAAATTAGAGAAATATAATAATATGAACACATTAAGGTTCTATTAGCAATAAATGTTTTCCTTCTTTATTGGCAGGCAATATATTCCCCTACTACCAAATGAATACATATAATGTGCACAAAGTTGAAAAAGTAGCTTAGAAAAGAAAATGGTTTTGTTTTTCTCTCTAAACCTTTTCAGTTCTAACAGTCTCAGGAAACATTCATTGCATTTTTAGGCAATCTGCTAACTGCACATGGTGAGAATAAATCAGTACAAAACACCATTTCAGGAATCATCTGATGGATGTAAAAAAACAAAAACAAACAAACAAAATAACCACCAAACCCAAAACAAAGGTTGAAAGCTAAATAAGGATGTGAATATTAATCATTCAACAGCTGAAAGATAGATATCTGTGCAGAGACCAAACTTCTCAGCTAGTATAAATCAACAGAGAGACCTGTCAGAGCTGTGGTGATTTATGTCAGCTGGGGATCTAGCTTCATGTTGCTCCTAAAGTAGGAGACAAGATGTCTGTTCAAGTCTGCTCATATCGCTAATGGAGGTATTTTAAAGAGCAGGAAGACAATTAAGCACCAATTCCCATTTGCACTCAGTGGCAATTTAATATCCAATCCCCATTAACAGCTTCAAGAAATATCTGTGCAAAGCTGCTACTTTATATTACCCCATTTATATGTTCCTAAGGATGTGTATCTTTCTAGAATATGTGCCCAGTTAAACAATCTTCAGATTTTTGTTGGGAAAAATAAGTTCTAATTACATGTGCAATAAACCACTGCCTTTAAATGCTTCTTTTTTGTTCCTTAATTTGGCCCATGAAACATAAAGGAAGAAGTTTTATTTTTGTATTTGAAGAGTATCAGAGATTTTAATAACAAAACTATAAGAACAATGATGGGAGTGAGAAATTCATCATCTCAATTTGATACAACCTAGGAAGACTGCAGTGAAATATATCATTCCTGTTAATTAGTCTTCCACATAAGCAACAAGGCAATGTGACAGCATCAGCCAAGAAAACAAAGCAATTTTACATTATGAAAAAATGTTAATATGAACTAGAAAAAGTGGCTGAGAAAATAGCTGCTATTCCCATTTATTAATATACTCAGTTGTTTTCTATGAATAGGTAACCATACATTTGAGCCCTGATGAAGTATGTGCTTTAAGGCACAAAGATGAATGCACCTATGGAGAAACAGTCCCCCTTAAATACTTTAAAACTATGCATCTTAGTATAGAAAGAGGCAGCCAAAAAAGGGATTCTTATCATCCTGGACCTTTCTTTTCCTGTCTTCTTCTTCCCCAACACAAGAGTGAGAAGTAAAGTATCATTTTCTAGTAACTATATTTTTAGTCCTTATGCTATCTGGAATATGGTGTCAAGACTTCCATTACTTCAGTGATATGAGAACTTTTATTTCTTATATTATTTCTTAATACTACTCAGAAGAATTTGTCACTATATGTATATTGGTTTAGAGCTATTGAAATAAACCCATCCTAGAGTTCATATATGTGAAGATTTACATAAACTGAATAAAATTAAATAATAAATAAATTTAATTCTGCAGTAAAAATCCTTACATTAACTAGATATGCTTTTTCAAATCTTCTAAGTTTTTTAATTGACCTTGTTTTCTTTGATAGCTCTGTGGACCTTGTGGTTCACTTTTTCCAAACTTAAAATTATGATTTTGTTTTAAGATATAGATCAATGCTTAATGCTTTTTAAATGTCCATCATAGAATTTTATTTTACTTTATTCCTTAAGCAAATTTTGAAAATCTTAATGATATTTTGCTGATTTGTACTTGCTATTTTTAATCTGGTTCATTCTTCTTTCCCTTTCTTCTAGCTCTAGAAACTAAAAAGCTCTGGGGATTTGCATGAATTTGCTATTGTTGTACACCGTATAACTGTAAAATATTTCTGCACTATTCAAAGTTAAATAAATCAGAAGAATAAAATGAATAAAAGCTATGAAATGTCCAGATGGAGTTTTCAAACCATCAAAAAGGTAATCAGCATTTTGCTTAGCAACCAGACTTTAATTATGCTAGTTAATCTTGGAGGTGGAAACAGAAGTGGAAGTTCTGATGCTTTACTAAAATTGATTGACTCCATAAAATGTCCTTGAATAAAAGGACAGAAGTGACCTGACCTTTGGAAATTATTACACAAACAAAACATACTTAAAATGATTTTGTCATCTTAAAAGTGTTTAATTGATCACTTGTAAGTATGTTGTCAGCAAGGTGTTACAATTTTCTAACAGTTTTGGTTATCTTCTTTTGAAATAAAACAATTTTTGGGGAGGAAATAATAAAGCTGCTGTTACTTCAGGTGAAGGAAAGGCATGATTTCCAATACATATGCAAAACAACAATATGGCAAAAACCATCAAGCTGCTAAACAACTACTCTTCCTAGTAAAATTAGATTTTCTAGATATATAGACTGACTTGCTGATAACCATGACTGTTAACACATCTGGACTGGAAATCATCAGACCAAATATAAACCAATAGAGTCATCCATTGTTCTGCTACAATTAGTGGGAGTAAAGAGGCACCTTCAGAGAGCAAGTCATCTCATCCTCAAAACATGTTTAACAATGGTTGCCTGAACCACCTGTCTATGCCTGCTTTATTTATATAAGATGGTAATGAAGAAGGAGATTCATCTGACAAAATGTGGATATCTACACTGTAACTAAACCTGCATGATTTATCACAATCTGAAACTTCTAGAGGAATCTCTATTTATCAATCTCTATTCCTTCCACTGACTTCATTTGACTACACAGCTCACCTGTAGAGACCTCTGGGTGGGTGGGATTTTTCACAGCCTTGGTTTTTTAGATGTAGTCAACCCAATTGCTAGTTTGATTAGATTGGGCTTCTAATATAAAAAGAGAATGACAAATTTTATTGGAGCCTTTGAATTCCATATGAGAACAACTGGCATAAGCACAGTAAAAATAAAATAAAATAAAATAAAATAAATTTCCAAGGATTAAAACTTCGATCATCACATATGATGACATTCTAATGTGATTCTTTTTCATGTTTACTGTTCTTTCCACAGAAAAAAAAAAATCTATAAAAAAATCCCTGCAAATTTTTTAGTTATGAAAGCTGAAGAAATTCCTAGTGACATTAATGGCCTCTTTTACAGACAAGACAAAAAAAAAAAAAGAAAAAAAAAGAAGAAAAAGAATTACACTATTGGAAAAATTTACAGCTAATGGAAGCATTCAATTTTAAATAAGTAGTATCTGTGACAGCTTGGTCCATTACTGAACGCCTGAATGGAGCTGGAAGAAGGCATCACTGGAAACAGTGAAGAAATATTGCACTAATCTGAAATTTGTTAAAATCAGTTTTAGCACCTTACCCTAGAGACACTTTTATAAGGAGTGATGTGTTACAGTTTCAGCGTGAACACTTCCTTGTGATAAGCCTGTATTCAGATTCTTATTTTATATGTGCACAAGGTGGCTATTAAAAGAGTGATGTCCCTGAGTGACCAGAGAGGACAAAACTCAAACAGATTGACTTCAATCAACATTATGCTGAAGTTAAGAAAACTTGCCAGTTTAATTTTCAAAAAACTATTTCTTGTGCATTTGATTGAAAGAACCTGTATGATACCAAGATCATCTTCAGCTGCACCATCTGGTAGCAGCACATAATCTTACAGTAGTTAAGTGTGATGAAAACAAATTTAACAATTAATGCAAATATCTCTTCAGGGAATTCATTGTATATCTCTCTTCAGTGCTATCCCCAGCTACCAGCAAGATTATGATGCAAATGTCTCTTTTGGCCTGATTTTTATTCTATTCATATAAATTTTGAACCAGGGCCTGCACCAATGATAGAAGATCTGCATGTTAACAGTAAAGTCATGGTAGAGGTGAATCATAGCCTCCCCTCTTTTGTCTAAGAAAAATAATCATAATTTTTCCATCCCTTGCTGAAACTTAACAGTCTGCCAGGTGGCAACCACCATTTCAGAGACATATGCTTAAAAGGCAAAATGTCTATCCAGTCATCCTGAGACAATTGCCCTCACAAATATGATTCCAGTGATAACTATATTGGATTTGGAGCTGTACAGCAAAATTAAACTCATGGACTCACAGGCTTTTAAAAAACCACTTGGCCTGACAATAGAATCACTCTGTGCCAGCAAATGCTTTTTTTATCTATTTTTTTTTCTCCCCAAAGTAGATGGAGCATTGTTTCTTCTTTTTTAAAGATGCAATTGGTAGCACAGTGAGCAAAGATGTAGACATCTGGACTAGCTCTGAGCCAAAATTCTTGATGTCTTTTCTAACACACTGCTTAACCTTCACATCTGCTGCAGAGTAAAAAGTAAGAAAAAGCAAACCAAAGCAATACTCCCTGTGCACACACTCAGAAAATCTCGCATCAACAGGACCTAGTGTTCCCATTGGCCTTTATAGGCCTGAACCAAGGCAGTGAAAAAAGCCTGGATTTAGCTGTGGTTACATTTAGACATGATGCATTGCTCCCTTCAATACTCTCTCACAACACTCAAAGAATGAGCTGGATAGATTTAATAAATGCATGTGGCAGGTACAAGTATGACAGGACCCATGCCTTGCTTCATGGTCTGCAGTCAGCAGGTAGCTCATGTGTACAAATGGGGTTTAGTCCTTCAGTATTTTTGCTGTGAGCTCAAGCACCGAGTGCTTGTACCTTGTAACAGAATTTTTTCCCCCTTGGAATCTCTCTCTGAATGGGTTTATAATGCTGCAGTAGCCACAGGTTTCAACATTCCCTTGTATTAGTGTTTTGCTTAGGTCTAGCAAAGACAAGTTCAAAGGCTAGAAACTATCTATTAAACGATTAACAGGAAACAAACAGAATGACATGTTTCTCACTCAAAAAAAAAAAAAAAGCATAAGGGAAATAAAATCTTGAAGGAGGTACTCAACAGAATCATGGGAAAACAGAATATGCAGAGTTTTCCCTTTATAAAGTCTTTAGTCAGAGATGACCCCGTCTCTGGGATCACATCTCCCTTGGTTCTTGGACTTCAGTAGCTCTCCACATTTTTTGCAGTGCACAGAGGTTAGCTGATCTTACTTGGACTAATTCCTCCAAGCTAGCCATCTACTCTGCTTTCCAAATCATACATATCTAGCTTTTTTGGGCTAAATAGGGGTTCATAGACATTCTTTTCTCTGGCCAATTGCTTGAGTAATCCATTGGTTTCATGAAAGCAAGCAAGAAATTAGAATATGCTTTTAGATAAACCAGACTGAGTAAATTGAAATCAATGGTTTTTACTACCATTCATACCACATTTTTCTTAATTTCATGATACATAGCACTCCTTACACAGTGGTACTTTTTAGTAGCAAAGTTTATTCTCTGAGCCTTTAAAAGAAAAAGGAGATAAAAAAGTAAGAGCAGGTGTTCCTGCAGTATCCAACAGATACTCCCAGTAGAGGTGCTTCATATTTTTGATGCACCCATCTGTGTGGCCTTACCTCAGGTGATTAGTGACTCTAAAAGATGTGACATTTGCAGCTTACTGATATTATACACTGGCCAGCACTATATCAATCACTGCTGTCAGATGCAAATGCAGCCTGTCACCAAAAGACATCCCTTTTCCCAAAGCAGTTTTATGTCAAGATGAGAGCAGTGTGCTCCTGCTTGAGATAACACAGACCAACTCTACTGAAGTCCATGGAATTATACAAAAGTTAAACTAGTTTACACCAATCTGTATATGGTAAAACCTTCTTTCATCTATTCTCCTGCAAACTTGACATGACCATAGAGATGTCAGTGATGCTACTGCAGTGTTATACTACTGCATGAGGGATGTATGTGCAAACTTATCCCCATGAATTACTGCTGGAAATAACTAGAGTTTTTCTGTGGACTGTTATTACAGCTGGGAAGCATTGACTATGGGAATGTAATACAGGACTGCAATTAGTTAACAGCATCTACAAGAGACCTCCCTAGGACAACATCTGAAAAATATGAAGAAGCCTCTCAATTAACTTTAACCCCTGGATATCCATTTTCTAAAAGTCTTGAATCCTGGGACATTTAACAAATCAACATTTCTACTGTAAGATTGAAGACGCTTAGAGAAATTGACTTGGAAATACAGATCAGAATCTTGAATTTTTCCACATACCAGCACTGCCAATCATTGTCCAATTCTAGCCACTGAATTTTTGAGATCCTATTATTCCTACTTAATGCTTATTTGTTGACAGTCATGTCCCAGTAAGTAGCTTGCCCCAGAGTCATGCTAACATGATGTTTTCCAAGAGTTAATTTTCCCAGGCCAGCTCAGAATATGGATGAAATGGATGTGTGGCTGACAGATTTTGAGTCTGTAAATTTGTCTTTACTGGCACTATCAAGAAACCAGATTCCTTCAGACCTTTATACTACCTCTTTTCAGATGCTTACCTAAAATACTTGAGTCTCCAATGTTTAAACTACAGAATCCAAGGGGCAGAGATCCTGAGTGCACCCTGACACCATGTGAAATAATTCCTCTCCCCTGTCCTACAACTTCACTTCTCTGCTATGACAATTAAGCCACAAGGACAGAAAGGGGCTACAGAACACTTGGATCAGTATACTGACTTAGAAAAAGGGACATTCAGGACAATTCAGGCACACTGATGTGCATCAAACATGCAGGGTGGAGGACTTGAAATCTCTATATGCTCCCTTGACATTCAGTGAGCAGATATCAGCAGTTCCAGTTGGTGATCTAATCAGCCAAAAACTGAGTAATTCCTCTCTCACTGGAGAAGCAGCCTGGGGAGACTGAATATATATAGCTAGTAAATTCAGATAAATGTCTGAATTTATAGTGAACAAATACAAACTCTTTGTGGAATGCTAAATGTTAGAGCACATCCACAACAGTTTCAGTGGGTACAGTTCTACTGCAGTGTTTTATCAACCATGGCCAGAGATAGCTACATTAATTTCTGTGGGGGTCTTTACAATATCTTGTGAGATACCACTCCAGAGAAACATAGTACTTGTTCATCAATTGCACACATTTCTCATAGAGTTTTAGAGCTTTCTAGTCTTACAGCTTTGAAATTTTCATAGGTGCTTATAATTACTGAAATGCCTTCTTGGAAAACATTCAAGCTGTTGTTTCAAAAAAGTGAAAATATGGCTTGCTTTAATAGCTATTTCTGAATCTAGATGCAAAATATCCTTTCCTTTCACTTCTTAATCACTCACACAAGCTTTGTGTTCGGGGTGACGAGAAGAGAGAGTCCAGGCACTACACTTTATCAATGCCTTTAAGACCACTTATACTGCAGCAGTGATTATGGCTCTTTTTTGTTAACAGCAAGAGTTGGGCAGAGGATTCATTGACAAACACTGTAATCCTTGCAGATATGTTGTTGTTGTTGTTGCATTTTGCATTATATGAAGTTCTTTTTGGAGACAAAAGTGGCTATCCTTCTCTCTGCCCCTGCCCTTTCTGTGTCCACCAGTCTGAAATACTCTGTCCGTTGAAACTCTGTGGGAGAGGATGGTGGGAAAAGAGGAGGATGAAATAATTATTTATCAGCTAGTTTACATAAGTGGCAGTCTTCCTAGTTTTGCATCTTAGTTTCACTTCTATTACACGTGACATATCAATATAAAAGATATAAAACAATAATTATACTAATTATGACAGTATCAATAATACCTCATTGTACTTAGTAACTTTATTTTTTAAAAGGGTCACTATTATTTTCAATGTGACTTTTTAAATGCAAGGTGAAACCAGGGAGTAAAGAAATTCATTTGTTCAAGGTCGCTCCACAGAGCAATGGAACAGTTATGAACTGAAATCAGGTTTTCTGAGTCCCAAGCCAACTCTTTAATGTATGGTAACAATGCTTCTTACAAAGAGTAGCAGGCACTTAAGAGAACAAAATAGCACAACATTAAATGAAAAGCATCACATTAAAGATTTTTGCTTCACACATTTTATAGTCTATTCCCTTTTATGAATTCCAGAAATTCACATTTATTTACAAGACACAAAGGAGAAAGGAATTCTGCCCAGTGACTGTAATTACTAATAAACTTTTCAGACAGTATTTTTCCTAAATAAAATGTATTGGGATAGTCTTGTGGGTAGGATGTGCAATGAAGAATACATTGTATAATTACTAGTGATGTTACTGTGTTCAGGGGAAGTGAAGATGTAGGCAATATATGCATAAATTGGTTAATAAACTGAAACACTGCTTTCTTGCTTGCCTTTGTCACGATGTATAACACCGCCTGAGGTAAAATCTCAGATTCTCATATCTTGATATGTTCTGAGCAAGGCCATGATACTCCCATCTTGCTTTTCCATTGGCAGAGTCATATATCAGCAAACACCACACACTATTTGTCAATAAAGGAATAGAAGTTGCCAATCATCAGGATTTAAATTTTTGTAGGTATTTCCTATTCTAGCTTTGCACATGGACTTTCTCGGTATCACTTTGAGCCAGTGTGAAGATCTGAAAACAAACAAACCAAAAAACAAAACCAGGAGAGATATAAAGTAGGTGGGAAAATCTACTTTTGTTGATGGCCTCAGAAGTTAAGTAAACATTGATTTGTGTGCAATGTTCTTTATCCAGAGGCAATCCCAATTTGTCAATTATTAACATTACTTTGATTAGTTCCGTAAATCTCAAAGGGTAAATGCTGCATTAATAATCAACTTTAGGCATTAGCAGGAAGTGTGAAGATCTTGCTGTACTGACTGTGGGTATTCCCACTGAGAATATTTGTAGAAGAGGAGTATAAATAAGGAAGCTATTAAAATGTTCTGGTTTCTCAATGACTTGGAGAATTTGAGGCACTTAATTTTTTAAAGATCTTTGTATTTTTTCTAGGATGGGGAAAATAAGTGTGTTTAAGGCAGTTTAAAAACCCAAAAACATATGATTAGGTTTTGAATTTTCCATTTAAATAATCTCTGGCAACTCTGTCCAACTGTTAATTAATTCTTCATTGTGAGAAATGTGCATAATTGAACTGTGTAGCCAAACACTTAGGAAGAGGTAGATTGGATGAAGCTGAGTAACCAAAGTGTATCTGTGTGTGCTATGAAATACTCCATTTAATTGAAAATGATTTTTTAAATTGCTAAATAATAAAAATAGTATTTAAAACCAACTCCTTTCTTTATAAGGTTTTTAATAAAATTCAAAGGTTAAAAAATGCCCAGCTATGAACATTGATTTTTGCATACTCACCTTAAGAATTCAACAATTAGCTGCTTGCTTAGGCTGTAAGAGCACCGGATTAAATTCCCAATTATTTATGGCAGAGCTTCTGTATTTTAGATGAGATTGTAGAATTTTATGGTTCTGAAGTCTTCTCAATTTCTTATAGTTTTATTGTTTTACATTGTATAACTAAACATTCAAGGAGACCAGGGTCTCAATTTTTTGCCTACTCAGTGAATATCCCAGCCAAAACATTTGATTGCTGAGCAAAACTACATCAAATTGTGATAGAACTTCAACACAACTGTGTTTTGAAAACAAGACTTTGCTGTAGGACTCTGCTCTCAGGGAGAGGAAGAAATTTTTATACAAAGGTGTAGGTCAAGAGTTTACCTTCTCTACTCATGTCAGAGTACCTTCTCTTGTGTGAGCAGAAGACCACTTTCAACAGAGGTAATATGAGCTTAAGTAATATCTGATGGATAGAAAAAAGAAACTTGAGCCTTTCTCTACTTGGTTTTAACCACTAATATATTGTGTCTAGCAAGGATATTTTTAAAAATATATTTGTTATTAAATTTTAAAATAAAACATTTTTTTAATCAAATTTTGTTATGAATTTACACCTGGTTCATTAAATTTTAGAATAATTGAAAGCTGAGTTTCATTATGAATTTAGTATTTTACTAGTACTGCTACTAATAGTAGCAACACCAACACCAATATATACTGTTTTCACTATAACAGCATGAGACTCTTCACAGGCCTCAAATGTGTGAGGGATAATATATAGGTACTCTGAAAAGAGATGATCAATTTGATTTATTTAGATTCAGAAGTTGTTAAAAGTGTTATATGTATTTGACAAAGTTGGTAAGAGTGTGAAGATTATCAGATGAATGGGTTTTATCAATGTGGGGTCAAGAAAAGAGAAACATTTTTGTCATTAAACACATTTCAAAATATTGTTAGTTTTCCTTTTGTTTAGATTTTATTGTCCCCTTTGTGCCTGTGCTCTTCTCATTTAGGTTATACAGGCTTATTAGACTCCACTCAAATCATCTTTATACTCTTTACATCATAACAATCAAAGAAGTTATCCTGTGACAAATGCGCAATAAAATACCTGATTCTCATAGAAGTTTTTCAATAAAACTTCTTCTCTAGGACTTCTCAAAAAATCTTTATAGGGTACCTCAAAATATTAATTCTTAGTCAGTAGAAATCTTCCTAGTTATCTCAATAAGCTCAGATCAGGTCTTTGTGAGGAGAGTATAAAATCAAACATGCCAAAAGATTTACATAGCACTACAAAGCCTTGGTTAGTGGACTCGAGCTGAAATATGTCTGGATATCTAGGAGGCACAACAATAGTTCACAGAGAAATGGTACAAAATGAAGACTAATCACAATGTGTTTTCCAAGCTAAGAAAAGAGAGGTATTATTAAATAATTGAAAATATTTCTTTCTGTCCTTTATATATTTATTTATATATTTATTTATATTGTCTGTTGTCTGCCATGGAAAAATAGACATTTTAATAAACCTGAAATTTTTTGCATTCCAGATCACTTTCTTCCAGATTTACTTGTATCAAAATGATATTCTTATCTGTTTTTATTTCTAAATGAACTTAATAAGAAGAAGGTTTCCTGAGAAAAATGAGAAGTGTAGGTAGAAATGAAATGTTTGATTATTTTCAGTTAGAAAAAAATCTAAATGAAATTTTCTATGTAAAACAACTGAACTAGCCTTTCAGCAGTTTGAAGAATGATTCTTGAGCAAAGGAGCAACTGAATTAAAAAATTACACCTGTTTTTCTACTTTATAATAAGCAGTATAATTCAATCTAATTAATTGTGTTTTTCTTATTCAATTTAGGGTTAAATTAGGTACTTTATTTCACCAATATGTATCTGATTTAAATAAAAAGGTTTGGACTTCCCTATGTACTAAATTTGTTACCACATGAGTTAATGCAGAGATACAGAACACCAGTCAAGGACTGGGAAATTAGCTAATAATTTTCAAGGTGAAGAAACTGATTGCTTTCCCACCGATTAATGTCTATAAGTCCCAAAGTTTACTATATAACAGTAGGATAACAGTTTGGTAAATGTGTGGATCATGTATGGTTTGTCATGTTGAAACAACTCTTCTATCAAAACCAAAAAAAATAATTTGATGACTAAATATAGGAAAAACACTTTAAAAGCTGTGAAAAACAGTATAAGCCATTTTAAAGAATATTGCTAGAAAATTAACTCATTACATTTATGCTCATTACTTGCAGTAGAAATACAAAATAGCATTTATTTCTCTTAATCATTAAACCTACTTTGATGTCATAGAAATAGATGGATGAGTGAAAGAATCAATGAGAGTGCAATAAGATAACTGCTATACACAGAATACAATATACTTATTTCATTCAAACATGTATACACTATAGAAGTATATTGGATAATAAAGCAACAACCATAAATCAATGGTTGCAATATATCTGGTCAGTATTATTTGTCAATCTCTGGTTATTCTCGAAAGACTGTGAGATTCTCATTGCCTGTACTACACATAAATCAAAATATATGTTTTTGTACAGTTTTATACTTTGCTTCTTTAAATAAGTCCATGCAGACTTTGTTCTCTAGGTAAAATAAAGCATATATATTTAGTGTCCCTCAACTGGGAAATAGATTAAAACTGTAAGGAAAATACCAGACTCTTTCAGCAGCACTTCTGTTGGAGTGGTTAGTCTTGCAAAACAGAGGTCTGTCATTGAAATAGAATCCTAAATTTTGAATCTTATTTTCCTAGGAATTTTTTTTATGCAATTTTTTCACTGCCATTCATAAGCATGCAAGAGAGATTTCTAAGTCAGCTGAAGAAAACAATAGCTTAAAGAAATACAGATTCCTACTTATACATTGCTTACTAGAGTATAGACTCCTAGAAAGCTTATGATAGCAAATTCCATAGCATGATTCCCACCCTGTCTGTGTTTTATTAAGTTGTAAATGCAGAATTAGGGATTTTTATATATTGGGATTTTCAAAAGCTCTTAACTTCCCAGGTTCCAACTAAATTGCTCTGTATTATTAAACACCAAAGTATCTTTGAATAGCTACTTCAAATCTGCTGGTCTTTGTGCCCATTGCATACAATCCCCTTAATTGGAATAGCTGAACACTTTGCAGTTGTTAATGGATTTTATCCCTGTGAGACAGGGAAATGCTTTCACAGCTTTGATAGCCTGAGAAAAGCATATGTAATAGATTTAGAGGCTTTCCCAGAGTCATACAGAGAGTCTAAGAAGAAGCCAAGAAGTGAACTTGTGTTCTTAAATTCAGTCCACTGCTATAGCTGGTCAGCCCTTCTTTGTTCCTGGAAAGAGCCAGAGTGGGAGAAGACAGAATGATGGCTTAAATACACTTTTCAGTATTGTCTTAAATATTCCTTTTCAATATTGTCTGACTCCTTCCCTAATTATTTTACAACTTGGACTAATATGCAACAGACTGTCTTGAACATGACATGGCCCACTAGAATCTCACTTCACTGCAACTTCATTACTTGGAAATTGTAATTGTAATGCTTCATTTGTCTTTGATGTTACTTCATGAGGGATGATTTTGAGACTCTACAGAAAATAGCTTAATGTTTCTGCAGTCCCTGATGTGTCACATAGTAATACTGCACAAAACACTTAGAGGTGCTGCTCATACTTTTTGTTTGCAATGCATTCAGTGAGAGCTGAAAGCTAAGTAAACAAATATCCCTCTGGACTAGGATCCAGGCACTAAATTGGGACTCACTCTGGGGGAAAAAGAGTTCAAGCAAAGCAAGATGAGATTAAGACAATAGAAAAAATAGAAAAGAATGAAAATAAAAAATATCATGGATTTCCATTCTTAGCACTACATTTTTGTATTTTCAGAATGAATCAAGGAATGCTTAGAGAGATTCATTATGGTGGGGGAAGCTACACAACTAAGTTTAAAAATACATGGAAGTGTTCTTATGGTCATATTTTAAATCGTAGAAATGTACAGTAATCAAATTTAATATAACAAAAAAAAAAAAAAAAAGGATTTTATAAGTCCCTAATGAAGGACTTCCCCCTTTACTGGGCACAGGTGAGGCTGCACCTCGAGTATTGATTTGGGCCCCTCTCTACAGGAAAGACATGGACGTGCTGAAGTGTGTCCAAAGCTAGGAAAGGGTCTGGAGCACAAGTCTGATGAGAAGCAGCTGAGGGAGCTGGGGTTGTTGAGCCTGGAGAAAAGGAGGCTTAGGAGAGACCTTCTCGCTCTCTCCAGCTCCCTGAAAGGAGGGTGTGGAGAGGTGGGGGTCGGTCTCTTCTCCCAGGTAACAAGCGATAGAATGAGAGGAAATTCTTCAAGTTGCACCAGGGCAGGTTTAGACTGGATGTTAACAAAAACTTCTTCACCTAAAGGGTAGTCAAGCATTGGAACAGGCTGCCCAGGAAAGTGGTGGAGTCACCTTCCCTGTTGGTATTTAAAAAAATGGCTAGACAAGGTGCTTAGGTACATGATTTAGAGGTGGAATTGGTAGTGTCACATTTATGGTTGGAGTTGATCTCAAAAGTCTTTTCCAACCACTACAGCTCTGTGATTCTGTGAAGTCACATAAAAAACATTTTAAACACCTTATAGTTTTTTATGACTATTTTGATGCCTCTTGTGACTTTAAGCATGTACAATGTCCCACAGACACCTGATCACCCATACCAAATATTATTAGTTTAAGAAGCGTATGTCTGATTCTGCAGCTCCCTATTCCTGTTGCTTTTGCTTTCGCTGAAGTCACATTGAGGTTTGTGACATCTCACTTACAGGAACATCATTAGAGATAATTATGACCTCAGATGAGGGAGAAGCAGTAGGAATAGATGAGGTGTTCAGTAGTGAGTCTCATGTTTGTGTAGAAACGTTTGTGAGATCAAATTTAGAGATGAGAAAAAAAGAGAAAAGGAAGAATGTATTACATGGATAGAACATTCTCCGATAGATTTTTTCCCAAGTTCTTCAGGAAGCATCTGGGACTGAGACTCCAAATGCAGTGACATTTTACTTGCCAAAATATAGCAGGAGAAAAATTAAAATGGGATCACAGCATATAAGTCTGAATTAATCTTTCTCTCCTCTTTATCTTCCTTTAACTTTCATATATGACCTCCATCGCAATAAAGTCTAAGAGTCTGGGCAAACCTACAGTGATGTAAACTGATATAGTTCTTCAGTAAAGCTTCATTAATTTGTAGTGCTTGCAAAATGACCCTGCTAACATCATTGGAATTACAGTTGATGCCTACTACAAATTCAGGAAATGGCTTTGAAAGACATGACTGATTATGCTACATTTGCTTCTTTGAAAGAAAACGGATATTTCTTTCTGGAACTTTTAATCCCCTATGACATTTCAAGTGTAACTAGTATAATCATAATCAGAATCAAACCCAAAGGATCAAGAAATGACAAAGAGTAATTACATTATCAGATTAGAGGAAAAATTACCACAGTCTTAAAGGGATGACAGGGGTTTAATTGCTGTGTGAAAAATGTTTCATTTTTACAGAAAAAAAGGAATCTGAATACATACTTCAGTGTAACCTTCGTGTTGTGCTCTGTGGAAGTTGGACACATGAGATAGCATAACACACCGGGTTTCTGACCAGAGTAGGAAAACCTGAATTTTACTGGTCTGAAGATGATCGAGTGCAGGTGCAAGGAGTATAGGAAAGGGCTGAGGTGAGGTGGGAGAGGGGAGGGATGAGCCTCCCAGTTCCTCTTGCTGTGGAGGCATGGGAGTATGGACAACGGGAGTATAGAGAATGACCAGTGTTATTTTTTGTGTCCAATAGTAGCCATTACTCCATGCTCCTGTCTGAAGTGTCCAGCACATCAGTGGTGCAGGCAATGCAGGAATGATGCTTTGGCTACATTATTGCTTCTAATGGTCTATGGTTAGAGGTAATCACCTCCTTTGTCTAAAGCTAGAAGTTACTTTGCCTGTGCAAAGGTTATAGATATAAAGTGGAATCCGTTCAGTCAGGAAATGTACAGATTTATTAACTTCTCAAAGCTATGAAGAAGAAATTATTCTGGATTAAAATCCACTGATCCTCATGGAAGTTTCTACAGAATGTTATTGTTACTTCAAAACCCCCTTTAGGGTTTTACAATGCTTACCATGCATTTCTTGGTCCATGGACTATGTCTACACTCATCAGTGAAGCAATGCCACAATAGGGACTTGCAAGTCTCTTGCAATCACCTACAAGTGTGCAACCCTGGTCATTTGTCACTGGTGTGGTTTTAGACCTTACTGGTGTAACCCCACAATTCCCAAGCACATCTCAGAGGCTACTATAACATCAAGCCAGGACGTGTTCCCACAATAGAGTTTTTCCATCTCCACCCTGTTCTGGGGAAATAAATAAGTTTATCTGTTTCAAAATAAGTAGTGTTATATCAAGGTGACCTCATGGAGAAGAATTTCTCATTGGGGAACGATCTATTAGAGAGCGGTGTAGGGGAAAGGGATCTGGGAGTCCTGGTGGACAGCAGGATGACCATGAGCCAGCACTGTGCCCTTGTGATCAGGGAGGCAAATGGCATCCTGGGGTGTATTAGAAGGGGTGTAGTTAGTAGGTCAAGAAAGGTTCTCCTGCCCCTCTACTGTGCCCTGGTGAGGCCACATCTGGAATATTGTGTCTAGTTCTGGGCCCCACAGTTCCAGAAGGACAGGGAACTGCTTGAGAGAATCTAGTGCAGAGCCACCAAGATGATTAAGTGCGTGGAGCATCTCTCCCATGAGGAAAGGCTGAGGGAGCTGGGCCTCTTTAGCTTGGAGGAGACTGAGGGGGGACCTCATTAATGTTTATAAATATATAAAGGGCGAATGTCAGGAGGATGGAGCCAGGCTCTTCTCAGTGATGTTCAATGATAGGACAAGGGGCAATGGGTGTAAGCTGGAACACAGGAGGTTCTGCTTAAATTTCAGAAGAAACTTTACAAAGAGGGTGACAGAGCACTGGAACAGGCTGCCCAGGGAGGTTGTGGAGTCTCCTTCTCTGGAGACATTCAAAACCCGCCTGGATGCTTTCCTGTTTGATCTCATCTAGGTGTTCCTGCTCTGGCAGGGGGATTGGACTAGATGATCTTCTGAGGTCCCTTCCAATCCCTAACATTCTGTGATTCTGGGAATGTGCTCCAATTGGTTTCCTAGACATAATTAGACACTCTATTAGGTGCAGACTTTATCTTTATCCTTTCTCAGAACTGGATAGATTCAGAATCTTCCAAGCTAGATGTTAGTCACATCAGCATGTATCTATTGCACTCATCACTCCTACTTAGAAGCAGAACATATTAACTGGGCCTTGGTGCTATGTTTACTCAGTTTCTGACTATTTCTAGAGTGTTTCTACAGACATGTAGCCACACAGCTCTCTACAGGTGACTTTCATGACATAACCAAAAATGTACTTTTGAAAAATTGTCACTTTTGATTGTAGATTCAAGATGTCAGTGAGTTTGCTATTTAATTGAAGAAGAGAGTAGAAGTTGAAATTTCAGTGCCATTATGTTATTCTGCTAAAATCAATAATAAAAACTACAGATCTGATCAGTTGCCATGATTTCTAGCTTCATATTGTCAACACATTTCAAAATCCCAGTCATACTGTCATCTGAACTGGAGTGCTACTTTCTTTGGGTTCTCTGTTGTCACTATGTTTGGGGTTTGTTTTTTTTTTTTTTTGCTTAACTGTTGGTTTGCTTCCTTTCTGATGGCTAACATTATAAAACTGAAAATGGGAGCACAGGGAAAGGGTACCGATTATTTGGCTCAGAATGGACCTAACAATATAAACTTCTTGCCTGATGTTGAAAACCCAGGAGATATGTTTAGGTACTTACATACTACTTTTTGTCAATTTATGTCAAAGTATGTTACAACCTTGTTTTTCATAACTTAATGTGGGATAAAAAAAATATGGTGCTTCCACCAATCTATGTGTTTTACAATCTTTAGTTCCTGTTTCCCTGGCTTGCTGCACTTATGAATTGGTCCTGGTAACATCTTAATTTCATTAATATATAGTCTGCTTCAAGTATAGCCAGTAGAGTTTAATTGCTGATGTGCTTCTGGCAGAAAAAATCCCTATGTTTTTAAAAATTTAAGTTTTAAGTGTTTAATTGAATATAGTTTATAACCTATTGAGTTACGCTACAGTTGGGATTTTATTTCAAATAAATCCAGAAACCCTTCCTTTTTATAGCTTTCCAGGCCTCATGGTGGACTTTAAAAATCTTAATTAATTCTTAGAGTCTTTAAATACGGCCATTAAAGAAACTGCTGTTCTTTCTCCTTCACAAACTTTGGAAAGTTGGTTATAAAGAGGAGAGTAAAGAATATTTAACCAAGAAGAAAATCTGAAAAGCTGTGTTTCAGAGTTAAGTGTAAACATATATTTCTGCTCACGAGTCAGTGTTTAAGATTTCAGACTTGTCCTTTAGGATAGCAATCAGAAAATTACTGATGCGCCTTTAGCTGAAATAACTAATTTAATAAAATAAGGAATAAAAATTATAAACAAGTATTACTTTGTTTCCAAGTATGAACAATAAACAGTACTGCAATAATCTCTGAAAATTTATAAAAACTTCAAACAAGTCAGTAATGTTGTAATAAAAAGAGGATTAATTTTAACAGTTCTAGTATTAGCCACATTTCAGTAATACTATATTTCTTGAGTGTAAGTGATTAACTTACACTCAAGAAAGAACTGATTAAAGTATCAGTGTTTATAATCTTGTTTAGGGACTATGACTACAGACTGGGTTTTATTCCCACCAAACATGTAGCCCCATCTTGAATATGTTGGTTTGTGCTTAGAACTGGAAGAATACAGGACAACAGAAAAACCAGAAAACACTCTCATATCTCTACAGTCAAGTCACATGCAAACATGACATTGTGCCTCACTCATAAACTGGCAGTCTACACAATCACACTTTTGGAACTTTTTACAGACTTCACAGATGCGAAGGGAAGCTGAAGGAGTTTTGAGGGTTAAATAGTTTAAGGTGAAACTGGAAATACATTAGGTCATCAGCCTCAGATACTGAGCTGAAGATTTTATCAGCATGGTGGAAAGAGAGAAACAGAGAGTATTATTTGCATATTTTTGTTTTTCAGTGAGTATGTTTTAAAACTGTGAGGAACTCCTGCAGCTGGCTTGGTGTGCCATGATTTTAAAAGAATCAAACCTAACTGACGTCACAGATTGCTTTCTTCTAAATTCAAAGAGTTGCACCCAATGTCTCAATATCCAAATGGAGATCAGAAAAAAATAGTGTTTGTCACAGGTCTGTACTGGGACCAGTACTGTTCAGTATCTTTGTAAATTATATAGACAGAGAGATTGAGTGCACCCTCAGCAATTTGAGGATGACTCCAAGCTGAGTGGTGCAGCTGATATGCTTGGAGGAAGGGATGTCATCCAGAGGAACCTCAACAGGCTGGAGAAGTGGGTCCAAGTGAACATCATAAAGCTCAACAAGACTGAGTGTGAGGTCCTGCACCTGAGTCAGGGCAATCCCCAGTGCAGTACAGACTGGAAGATGAAGGGATTGAGAGTAGCCCTGTAGAGAAGGATTTGGGGTTATTATAGATGAAAAAAATAGGAATGAGCTGGCAAAATATTTGATTTTGCATTTACTGAAGTTAAAGACAAATTTGCAACCGAGTTCTGTAGTGCATGAAAGAGGCTTTGGTTTCTGGAAAGTTAAAGGAAAATAACTTCCTAAACCCTTGAAAATGGGAATGAGTTAGGAGGAAAAACACTAAATCCGACTTTACCATAAGGAAAAATAAAGCATGCAAGATGTGACTCAGTTTCCATTTGAATGCTGATGTTTCCATCTAGAAGTCTGCTTTCAAGACAGGGGCCTAAATTCTCAATTTTTTTCAAAAATGTCCAACTTGATTCAGTTCTTCTTACGCAGATGTCAAGTGCTATATGCTGTGTCCTGGAAACATTTTGCCTAGCACCGAGCTGCTGTTTCAGAAGGACACAGGTCTCCTGTATGTGTTATGTCATCTCTGTAAGTCTTAAACAGATGTCTTAAAAAACTCAGGACATCTAAAGAAACCCAAAACATTTATTCTTAGGCAACTGAATCATTCTCCCACAGCTGATCAGATTAATCCAACAGAAAGTGAGTTGCAACTGGTACCACAGTAAGATCCAACAGGTGATATCTCAGTTGTATGAAATAATTAATGTGATTACACAGTGGTTTTTGGCAATTAAAAGAGTTAGTTGGTCCTGTGTAAGTAAAGTTTTTGATTAAACAGTGTCTTCTGGGAAAAAAAAAGAAAAAAAAAGTGCAAATGGTAACTTAGAAAATTTCAGGTAGATTTAGAAATTATATTTTTCTTTATCTGGACCCAGTATATTAGTAAAGGTGGTAGCAAAATTTACTTTAGAAGTCTTTGGTATTTTGTCTTCCCCAAAGGAAAAAAAAAAAAAAAAAAGGAGAACTGGAATTAGAACAAGTTGTCAAAGATTGCTGTTAAATCAAGACTACTGGATGCTGGATGTCCAAGGAGTAAATGGAAGTGGTAAGACTGGGAACATCTTTGGTGTTGTAGACAAATTATACACCCAGAAAAAAAAAGTTGCCTAGCAGAGTTGTATATCTCTGCCTTGTTACACTATGTGAGGTATTCAGATTACATCTGTATAAATGGTTTTTCTCTAAGAATAACTCACTTAGGGGAAACAACAATTTATGTCATATCTGTCTCATTTAAAACATAAACTAGAAAATCCATGTGGTTGAGTCATGGATCACTGCCAGGGAAACATCAACAATACAAGGAAAAAAAAAATCAACGTTATATTCCTGCTTTGCATTTTTACTGCTAACACAATTGTTGACATTGTAAATTGACTCTTAACATCATAAATGGCTTCCCACACATTATAAAGTAAATCCCGTAGACTTTTATTGGTATCATAAATGGCTTCTTAACATGTAAATGGCCTCCTTCACACGGCAATGTAAGTCCCATAGGCTTTTATTGACAACATAAGTCATACAGTGTATTACATTTTGCTATCATTGTTGTTTTTCATTTAAAAACTAAATAAAAGTTTGAGGAAATAAAACATAGGGAATTGCACATTTCCAATTGTGGCCACCCTTGTTTTTCTGCTCCTGTGATGAATGTGAAATGTCAAAAAGACTTGATAGTCTTTTCTTGTGTTTAACTCCCCTTTGCAATATCAAACAGCTGAACAAGAGTTTGCCAGTCTTGATATTTCAGTAGGAGCTGACAAAGCTGGCAAAATGGATGAAAGAAACCGTAAAATGGTTAACTACAGTCACTCCTATTTCTTTGGCACCTTTCACTTGCAAAGCTCCCAAAGCACTTCAGAAAATACACAAAATGCATGCCAGGAAGCAATGCAAGGAAGCATTATTCATATGAAAATGATGATATAACCCAAATTCTTAACTGTGATACTGGGGTGCTGCTTGGCTTTACAATGCATATCTGCCTCCCTGAGAATAAACAACAAGATCTGCTTCATAACACGCAGTAAAAGTTCACTATGCTTACAGACATAAAGGAGAAAACTAAATATTTTGTAAATCCAAATGACCATGTGGGCCAAGTCCTAATTATTTCAGTAATTAATTAACTTCCTACAATGAGATAGAGGGTGATGATTTGTCTGTGTGAGCAAACACATAATTTCAAACAATAGAGGAAAAAAAATTTAAGAAGATATTACTCAGAAGCTACCTGAGTGGTATATTGTTATGGTTCTGGAATGTTATGGTTCCCATAGCTCAATGCACATATAAGTTACACTATTTTTAACTCTCTAAGAAGAAAGTAACTGAGACATTTATGATTATCTGAGCAGGCCCAAAATGAAGAACTGAGTAGAGTTTATCAAGATGCTGAAATGCTTATCACTCACTGCACATCAGCAAATATATCCCACTCATCTAGACTTTCCAGACAACTAGCAGATGAGAAAATACGTGGTAGATGAGCTCACAAAAGAGCTGGTGTGCTGTCAGGACAGAATACAGATCAATTTTCATTGGATCCCCTGATCAACTCCATCCAATTTATTACAACTTTAGTAATACATATCTCCAAAAGTAATGCATATCTCCTTCTATAACAGAGCTTAAGAAAAAGGTAACCTTCATATGTGTATATATCTATCTTTTTTTTATATATATAGTAATTAAAGCATTAGAGCAGGGGTCCTCAAATTACGGCCCGCTGGTCAGATACGTCCTCCCAGGGTCCTCAATCCGGCCTGCGGTATTTAAAGAACCCGGGGGCAGAAACCAAGCAGCCGCAGATGACTTCCTGCCGGCCTCAGCAGTCTCCAAGCACCCGCGGGGACTGGGCTGAAACCAGCGCCTTGTCCTTAACCTGCCCCACTGCGGCGGGCAAGAAGCATGGGCATCTCCTCTGCCGGGCAAGCTCAGTTGGCAGCCTCATTCCTCATAATCTCAGGAACCATGCACTCAAATTGCAACTGCCTTTGGCAGCACCTATGTCTGTGAGCAGACTTTTTCCTGAATGAAACATCTGAAATCTCCAGTCAGATCCAGACTAACTGATGAACACTTGCATCACTTGCTACGACTAACAGTGACAAATATGGAACCTAACATTGACCATCTCATTAGCCAAAAGCAGGCCCATAGTTCATATTGAAATATTATTTGGTTTTGTTGATGACAATTGTTCTTCATTTTAAATATTGCATTCTTTTTCCTGTGTTTTGTGCACTACTACAAATAAAATATGTGCAGTGTGCATAGGAATTTGTTCATTTTTTTCCAAACTATAGTCCAGCCCCCGACAGTGTCTGAAGGACAGTGAACCGGCCCCCTGTTTAAAAAGTTTGAGGACCCCTGCATTAGAGTATTCACTGATAGTACAGTATATGTGGTTTAATTTCTTATCTTGCCCTAAGAACATAGAATGTGAGAGTTCTCTGAAGTGTATTTGCTTGGATGACTATGCCTTAGGAGAGGACAATCATGTTCTAATCACTGTTATGGGAACAACTCATCTATTTTAACCAGTGACAGTTTAATGCAAAGTACTATAAACCAGTGACTGTTTAACACAGTGGCTATTCAATTCAGATTTCTGAGGGAGAGTTAGATGCTTGAAGAGTTGTGAGGAGCTATATCAACGTGTCAAAAGTCACATTTGAAAATGGCATTATAAGCCCTAAACCAATAACATGATTGACCCCTTCTCATCAGTCCATTTTCAAATTAAGCTACATGAGCTCAGCTAACCTTATGGTCCTGGCTGGTAAGCAAGAAACCTGACATTTTAACCTGCTCTGGTATGATAGTAACTTTTTCTGCATTTCATGAGCAGTGCAGTTCCTTCCAGATTTGTTTGATCCTTACACTGTGCCTTTAATCACAAGGTCAATAATCCTTTTTAAAGGAATGTAGTCAATGATACTTTCCCTTTTTTTGCCAGTAAAAAAGTAAACATCAATCCAAAATTTTGTCAGTTATAGATCAGCTCAAATATAGTTAACAAAATCATGACTGTTTTTACCAAACCTGAGTTTTCCCAATATGCAATTATATTAACATACATATTGCATTTCTGTTCACATAATGTAACTGGACAACTAGATCTTCTTTTTTCAATTTAAGTCTAAAAAGCAATTGCTGAATGCACTCAGACAGCATCAGCTTCAGAAGGCTGCTGAACTATTTAAATATTTAAAAGTTTCTTTAAAAATTGCCTTAGAGGAGAAAAGATTATATTGTGGAGTTGGTCTGACTTTCAAAGTCAGCTCATTAATCATAGTTAATGCTCGTTGTTACAGCAGATAGCAATCTGTACTTCTTATAAAATGACACTGCCCACAGCATGAAAATATTTCTGATCCATCTAATAAAAATTGATAGTGCCATTCCGTTCTAAGGCTAGTGTCTTATATCCTTTGTAGCAGGTATCTATGAAGTATAAAAGTTTAAAAATGTACTTGAAATTTTATATATATGTTTATATTTGTTTTCTATATTAGTATGTTTATATATAAATATACAAGTAGGATATGTGGACATCGAGTTGTTAAGGATTTTTCCTAGACAAGTTCCAAATATTTGCAAGGATGGTGTTTTATCCACGCTGTTCATCCTCTGTTTTTGTGTTTAGCCAATCTTCTCATGAAGAGCTTTTACATTAGATCATGATCCTCAAAAATACTTTGTTCTAATTAGTTATATTTCAAAGGAACTGAAGCAGCTGAGTAGATTAAAAGCTCTGAATTCAGATGATGTGAACACCTAATCGCACTTCTGAAAAGCCCTCAGACTTCAACAGGTTGTTTTATAATGAGGTGGAATTTAATCTTTCTGTCGTGAACTCTCTGACACATGACCACTGTGGTGAGGACAGGTGAATCAAATACAGTTATTTACTGTAATTCACTGTAGTTTCCTTTGTGGTCCAGTTCAGAATGTCTCTTAATGAGTTAGTCTGCTCATTGTTGCTGCCATTGGAAGCTGTCGACATTTACTTCACTGCGAACACTGTATCGCCCTTAGATGATGCCCCTAGTGACTTAAATTCTGAACCCAAGGGGCACTCCAGACCCAGACTTCCAATCTGAAAAGTCTCTGAAGTTTCATAATTGCAATGACTGTAATGCACTGAAATTGTTGCTTGCTAACTATACCTTTGGTTTACATATTTTTATCATGGTCATGCAAAAGTGAACATTCTGTGACAGAGAGATTCTACACATAATGCTCAGTGAGACTGGAAGGTGCACTGTACTTTTAAAACAGCCCTAAATGTTGTTTCTGTTCAGCATTTTGTTCTCTTCTTTTGGCTAATGATGATTATTTTAAACTACTTGTTTAAAATAAATGGCTAGAAAATTGTATTTAAATGGTCACACTTAAAGGCATCACTGAGATGTCTTCTACCATGTTACCTGTTTTTTACAGCCTGACTCACAGTCCAGAAGTCATTGATCATTCCTGCTGTATCTACTCAAACAACCTGTCTTATAAGGAGTAAACTTCCATTTTAATTCCTTCCTGGGTGTGTAGACAATATCCTGCACAATTTCAGTGTTAGTATGTTAGTCAGCTTGTAAGCTAAGAAGATTCATACCTTCTGTGGAACTCCAGGTGAGGGATGTGGTTTTCTGCCTCTCACCTCTGGAAAAGTCTGTTAGCATCTTTGTGCATGTCTTGATTTGTGAAAATCTTGAGTAAAAGCTAGTGAATATGCATTCTCTGTTCTCCCTCTTTATCACTGTGTCTGCCTGAGAAGCCTATGAGTCATGAGAACCATATGGTAGTGAATCCTGGCTCTTCATCTGAAGAAATAAGAGACTGGCATACATCTAGCAGAGCATTTCAGTACCTGAGATGTCCTTTTGATAAAGCACAGAAATCTAAGCTAAAAGAATGATTTAGGAAAGTCTTACCTAGCATCTAAGACACCATTAACACCTACGATTTCATGTGCTATTTCTTAGACTTCCTAAGTTGCTACTCTTGCTAACTGAGTATTGAAATATCTTTTTCCTTCCAATTTTTGTTACCGATAAAAAAGAAAAATTTCTGTTTGTGTATACGTCTGAAGGAAGCTTAATATGCTAGGGATATTTAGAGCATGTCTTATTCACTTACACTAGACAATGTTGAGTTAAAAAAACCTGCTGCTAGAAGTCCTTTTTATAAGAAACTAGTCACAGGTACATTGGCTTTAAGGCTGGAATGCCTTGATCCTGCCCTTGTGTGGTATCAATCTAAAGCACCTTCATCTGAAATTGTGGGGCTAATCTTCATGTGAACCACATTCTTCTGCTGGAAGAAAGCAGGAATAGATAATGCATAGCTTGGTGTTCAGATTCAGGAATCCAGGAGAAAAGCAGACAAGAGGAATCTAATACCCAGTATGGCAGAGTCAGCATTTAGCTGCAGATTAAGGGATTAGAATTCTGATTCTTATGTTACTTCTATTTCATAGTTAATGACTATTGAATATAAATTACTTAAAAAGTTGAGGGAACAGGACCTAGGATTCATATTTGAAGAAAAGTTCCTTTTTGCTTTTGTGCTTGCAGTCAAAATCAGAGGCCCTTTAAATCATTGTTTTCCAAGATTTTTCATTTTTCTATTTCTTGATACACACTGGCACAACTTGAGCAGAAAACAAAATAAAAAACAGTACAGTCAGCAGAGGGGTTTCTTTGGTTGTGAGAATAGTTACAATCTATTCAGTTGAAGTTTTTAAATATATTAGGAAATTTCAGGATCTGAGTTCTCATGTCATATTAAATTATTGACTTTAGAGAATCTATGGTCCTGAAAACTCCACTAAACAGTTTTGTATATAAATTTTAGACAGGACTTCTGCTGGATAGTTGTCCTCTTGATTTGAGGCTTATAATCATGGCTCAGTACTAATGAGTACAGACAAAAAGATCACTCACAGTGGTGAAAAATGAGCAGATTAGCACTGGAAACTTTTCAGATACTGGAATCTCAAGGTCACATTTGTGGTATTCTAAATGCCTCATTGGTTTTGTACACTGCCATTTACTTTGGTCTGGGTGTTGCTCTCACAAGCCATGTTGACAAGATGTCTTTTAGAATAATTTTCAGAATAGATGAAATCACTATAACAGGATAAGCATTGAGAAGGACAACTCCCACATGCTTTAACTTAGACGTTATTCCAGGAAAAGAAAAACTCTTCATGGACATTGTATGCAGCTGCTTAATGTCCCTGACAGAATGTCACATCACCTGTTTTCCAGAAGACTGGGAACACATATTTGTATGTGTTGATTGCAGTGAATCACTTCCCACTGCAGCATGCAACCACTAGATTACATTTTTTTTTTCTGAGCATCTGTGTTTTCCCCTTGAATAGTGTAATGCAATATTTATTTTACTATTAGTACATATAAAAGAATGTAGGTTACATGAGAGGACAACCATGGTCACCAGCAGTAATTTGGCCACTGAGTTTAAAAGGAATACAAACAGATAGAGTTTCTGATGCTGTAGGCAATGTGAAGTGGACAGCTGGGAAGCACTGGCTTCCAGAATGATAGTCTTGGGCTTCTCAGAAGAAAAAGCAAGAAGCAGAATCAGTGTCAGCATTTTTGGAAGTTATTATATGTACTGTACTGATGGCAAATTAATTTAGTTTTCCCAGAGTCTCTTGCAATGTGTTGAAATCTTTAGACACTCTTTAAGAAGAGGACTTTTTTAATGTAACTTTTTCTCTTTGTTGACTGTAGAGGGAACCAACACTTACAGGCAATACATTAAATAAGTATGTTTGTAAATATACTTATAAGTATAAATAAATTAATTAAAATAAGTGCCAGTAAGCAACAAGAAATTACATATCTCTTTCTGCCCTTTCATGGAAGCTTTCTAAGGCCTCACCACAGTAACTACTTCTTGTGTGTAAATTCTAAACCTTTTAGGTTATGACAGACATAAAAGGAATCATAAAGTGAATTAAATAGAGACTCTCCAAAACCCTGTAAAGAGAAGTAAATTTTCTAGCTTATTTGACTTCTAGGAAAGATCTACTTCCTTGCAAACATGTCCTGTCTCCTCAGCAACCAGAGTGATGGTAATATCTGTTGAGACTGTGGTAACTCCATCTGTTCTTGGAATCTGCTTTATGAATGTTGCTTCTGCAATGCTCTGCCATTGAGGGCCAAATGTAAAAACAAAATGTTGGGGGTTTGGGTTTGTTTCTTTGTTTGTTCGTGTTTTTTTAAAGGGATCTTTTGTTTTCCCTCAAAAAGTAAAGAAAATATACTGTTTGTGGTCTTGTTTGTTTTTCCTTTATTCTCTTTGTCTTTGATTTTACAGTACTGAAGTTGAAGGATTCCCAGGCCATCTCTCACAATAGGGTTAGAGAGTTCTAATGCAGAACTGACCATCTCCAAATCTCAGAATTTAGAAGATCAGAATTCTCAGAGGAACTGCTATTTCTGTAAATGATTATAAAACAAACTGAGCTTAAACACTGGATTTGAATTTAGAGTCTAGCATCTTCATATTTTGAATCCAATTTTGTAACCAAAACTTGTACTTATAGATGAACCCAAATTTCAACAAAATGCATTAATTATTTGAATGTTCAGTATGTGGAATTTTACATAATGATCACATGTCCCCTAAAGTTACAAACAACCAATTACAAACATTCTGATTAGTTCCCTATTTAGCATACAAAGATCTTATTACTGCAGAGTAACTGAATTTCACATGAGAAAAAAAAAAAATATTGGAATGCAAAGGTCAAAACTTCAGAAGCAAATTATATTTCTGTGTAAGATGATGAATCACATTTTTTTGATTTAATGAAAGTTTTATAAAAAATAGAGCCTGAGACATCTCCATCTTATTAGAGCGTAAATGAAGAATAACCCCTTTGATCTATTTTAATGTAAGCTATGATCTAATCCTCCCTTTTCTTTAGGAGTTTATTATCTGAAGGTGATTGGTGTTCTACAGCATTTAATAGAACATTGTGTTATCTATCATTAGTTTTCCTCCCTGAAACCAATACATCATTTAGCTTAAATATGCTTTTGGAGTGTAGAGAGCTGTTTAGAACAAAGTCTTCTTTATCTGAACTTTGCACTTCAGGAGACCCATCTCTACATCTACCTTCACTAAGTGAAAGGATATTTTTACTTAGCTTGGAGAAGAAATTGTTGACTTTGACAACTATGCTAACATATGTAGCTCCCTCTTCACTTTCACCTTGCTACAACCCTGATGGCTGGTCATTGACAAACAGGGTATTAGAGACATCTTTTGCACAAGTCCAAGTGTGAGGTGAGGATGGAATTCACATAAGGCAGGTCACATTTTGAAACCCTAAGAAAAGCACAGTTTGCAAAGATACAGAACCAGTTGAGGCATTAGTTAAGTCTTTTTACCTTTCTAATGAATTATTTATAAAATGAATAGTGGAAGAAAGTACTAGGTTCTCCAAAGAAGACAATTCTTTATTTTACCACCCCCCCCAAAAAAAAAAAACCTGCCAAAATTAAAAGAACCAGTGTATCACAATTAGTTGCATTGTAATGCTAGTCCAGAGTAGGGGGGGGAAGGTTGTGATTTTGAGCTGGGTTTTTTGTTTGGTTTTGTTTGCTTTTTTGTTTTTTTGTTAATCTGATGAGAAACCAAACAGAATTAGTTTCTTGCTTATTACTCAAGTTCTGAGGAGAAGCACAAAAGAACAAAGTGACAGTTCAACCAAGAGATGCAATGAAATTCTTTGGCATGTGTAATACAGCAGATTCTGAGGTGGACATCTGGATAGTTGCTAGGTTTGAAATAAATGGATCTAGGCTAGACATTTTTCCTTTAGTAGAAAAAAAAAAAAAAAAAGCCTGGAAGAGTCTGGCTGAGCTGCTCAACCTGATCTCCTGGGATCACCAGCAAGTGAAGCAAAAAGTCAGGTCAAAAAGGGGAAATGAGGAGCATCAGCAACACTATAATAGAATTGACATAGCATTGCTGGAAAGCTGCAGTGCTTTAAAAAAGTCAAGTTTGAAAGAAATATGCTATAGTGACATTTCAAATGTGCACATCCTCCCTTTTTTCTTTCAAAAGTCAGAAGAATAGATTGCTTGCTCTCATACTTTTATTTTTGTTCATAGGTTAGGTAAAATGGTTTCCTTTTTCATCTATAAATAAGTTTGGATCAGCAGTGAACAAGTTTTTGATGTGAAAACTCATGCCATGAGCCCAACACAGTACTTTTTCTTAGAAACTCTAGAAGCAGTGCAAAGGTAATTAAAAGATAACACAAACTAACCATAGCCTGCAGACAGAACTCAAACGTGGACAGAAACAGGTGTCTGTATGAAGAAAGATATTACATGACTTGTTAAAATAATGATATAATGAAATAGTTACTTGTTAAAGTGTAATGTATAAAAGCAAACAACAGATGAACTTGTACCTCCAATACTTTCAGCCAGATCAGAACAAAACACTTATTTAAAGTGCATTTTAGAAATAACAGATAAACATAGCCATATTAGATCTTGCCATTACCTTCATAATTTCCCAGGGAAGAAAAGGAGCTGGGATATCTGTAGCCTCAAGCTATCACCTCCTGGTTTTATATGTTGTTTGTCTATAGGACAAAGAGACATTCTTATCACTGTGGTCTCTTCTCTCACATGATCATCATACATGCACACTACAGATGCACTCCAAAATTCATACATGAACATGCAGCACATTGTCTCAAGACGTGAGAAGTTTTCCAGCATCCACCTCAGAAAATTAAACTTCTTGAAAGTTCAAACCAAAATGGTTCCACTATATGTAAGAACTGACTAGGTGAATTATATTTATGATCATAAAGGCATATTTTTTAAAAAATCTTGCAATCAGACATGAAAATTCATCTGAGCTGCCCCATTTTCTTTGTAAATGTATTCTACAGTGATGTGAAAGCACTGGGTAAAATTCTAAATGTACATGAGAAAAAGACTGTTTTCTTTTTTCTCTCTCCTCACTGCTATCTCAAGTCATCTTTATATCCATATCCTCCATCACTTCACTCTCTAAAAATTATTAGATGCTGAACACTTGAAACATTTACATAACTTTCATTATTAAGCATGATAAAGATGGGGTAAGATCAAAGTCTAATAGTGTGAAAGAGGAACAAAATCCTGATAATTTTTATCGCAAAGCATACACCACTCGAATGGATTAAATCTGCAAACATAAAATGTTCTTTGTCTGAGGTCCTACCCTTGGCCAAACATTCTGCATGTGAAAACCTAATATAAATAATGATCAGGTTCAAAGTGAATAGAAACAAAAGGAAATATGAAATATGCAACAAATCCAAATCTGATTAACTAACTTCCTTTTCTTTGCTGTTTCATGGTCCTTTGCTCAGATAGTCATTGTTGAAAATTTTCAAAAGTGACTGCTCTTCTTCGTCATAGAGTCTTAGGATATCTGAAAAGCCAAGGCTATGGGGAGCTCTATAAAAAAAAAAAAAAGAATTCACTGCTTCATGTGATCTGCCATATTCTTCCTGCTTTCATCATTGTTCTGTGTCACAAACAATGAAAGGCTCTAGGGGGGTACACCCAAAAACTCAAACTCAGAACAAGAATTTAAAATCCTGGAAATATATGTTAAGAAGATCACAACGATATTTAAGTGAAAATTTGTTTTATTCATAAAAACCTAGAATACTTTGGGTTGGAAGGGACCTTTAAAAATCATCTAGTCAAACTCCCCTGCAGTGAGCAGGGACATCTTCAACTAGATCAGGTTGCTCAGAGCTCCGTCCAACCTGACCTGAATATTTCCATGGATGGGGCTTCTACCACCTCTCTGGGTAACCTGGGCCAGTTGTAAACCACCCTCATTGTAAAAAATTTCTTCTTTATATCTAGTATTATTATATTCCTCCAGAGATACTGAGAGATATATTTCACTTAGGGCTTCTAGGAAACATTTTCTTCACTGACACTGTTAGTATATCAATAATACTATGTACATAATTAAACTCTCTTTCCTTGATTCCCCAATGCAAAGTTGTTAAAAGAAGTGACAACAAAAAATATAAAAAAAAAATCAAACAGCAGGCAAAATAAAATGCTATAAGTTTCCTTTTTTGTTTTGTTTTGTTTTGTTTTGTTTTCCCTTCACAGAGATAGGGGAAAAATTGTGTTCAGAGATGGTTTAGTGTATATCCAGTCTTGCTGTCTTCAGGTTAGTGAATTAGGTCCCAATGAAAATGGGCACTTTTTTTTTTTTTTTTTTTTTTTTTTTTTTTTAGATCTCTACCTCTTTTAAAAACCCTAAAAGTTTCACCAGCTGACTTCTGGCTGTTTGTGTAGGTCATCTTCATTTCAGCTGAATGCTCATTTTTAAGATGTTATGTCTTTGCTCACACTACCCTGATTGTATTGTCTGCTTTTGTTTGAACTCCTGTGGGACCCTTTTTTTTTTTCTTTTTTTGCTTTCATAGATGCCAATCTAAATTGCATTGACTGATTGTGTGTGACCATCTAGGCTGACAAACTGTGACTTAAATGGGACAGTGTCAATTTTTCTAAGACATGGAAAGATCATTTCAAATTCAGAAGCCTGTACCAAAATGATCCATTGAATCTGAGTTATTGGTTTGAAGGTCAACATTTCAGTGATGTACGCTGTCATTAATATGATTAATATTTGCTTTGTGATTGTCTAGTAATAACTGCAAAAACAATGAGACTGAGCCAGTTGTTGTTTTCTAAGCCAAAACAATGTTATAAAAAAGAAGCTTTGAAAATAATTGTCAAATGGGCCTGTCTTAGACTCAATGTTCCCAGTCAGAATCTGAGAAAGACACTTGATATTAAATGCAGAAATAGGACTCTATCTCTGACGACCTTCATCAATACAATTCCTTTTGTCTTCAGTGGGAAAGGTTTGCCCATCTAACATGACAAAATAGACTTTTTGAATTATTTTCTTTAGGATGCTAATGGCTCCTGCAAACAAAGGTATGCATTTGTCCACGGATTACAAGTCCACATCAAGAATTTCTCAGAGCTGGTTATTGATGTTTTCACCATTCACATTGAATAAACATTCCTTTTCTCCTGGTTTTTCTTTCAGCAAACTACAGAACAAATCATAAGGGTAGTTTTGAAGATTATTCACCCCAAGGACCCCTTGCATGAGCCATCAGTGTCAAGAATATGCCAAGTTTGACTGCTTATTATCTATGCAGTCCAACACTGTCCTAGGATTTACTCACCTAAGCAAATACCTCATATACCCTCTTTCCATCCCAGGACACACAGTGCATGTTCTCAACCTCACAACATAAAAATGAAGTCCTGATGGGCTGAAACAGAAGCCAAACATTACCTCATGAATCTTATTTCTTACCATAAAAAATATGAACACATAATTTTCTAGAATGGTTATTAAAAGGATAGAGTATTACAAAAGTCTGATTGCAAGAAATCAAACTGATATCTGGAAAAAAAAGTCATGATTTTACAGTACAAATACAGAAAGCAAGATTCAAAGATTTGTTTTTCGCTATATATTGCAAAGATTAAAGAACCAGTGATTGTCTGAGACCTTATGAAATAGAAATGATTGACTAATCTGAGACATTTAAAATTGCTAGTCTCCTGCAATCTAATGATGTTGACTTTCTGTGATTTTTCAAACCTTTATGAATCTGACAACTGCTATAGATCGTTCTGTGTTTCTGTGCTGGTACGCTTGTCTGCAGACTGACAGAAGTTCAACTCTCCTCCCAAGCAGGAGGATCATTCATGATGAGACCACTACTATGCAATTTTTATGTAATTTTCTGTGAATAAGGAATATACAACAATATGTTTTGGGACAAGATTCAAGTAAAAAATATTTTATTACTTAATATCTTATGATATTTTACATGTTCTGATGTGTATTTTATTATTAATTTTTGATTGCAAACTTTGAATCTGAGTTTTAATTCCAAGGACTTGAACTTCTGTGGGTTAAAGTCAGGGCCCACATCTTAGACTTTGACCTACCAGGTATATATTTATTTTTCCTGAACGAGGTAGCTCTTCATTGTTGCTTGTGCCCAGTTTTTCACTCAAAACATTTTCACCTACTTTTTAATTTTGGAAGTAAATTTTGCTTACACAGTGAAGATGATAGAGTCTAATGAAAACTTTCTTCTAGAAGAGAACAAATATTTTTATCACTGTCTCCCACTAAGTTCATGACTTCCCATATATATATATATATATATATATATATATATAAATGGTCTTTGAAAATCTTCCATCTGCATAAGCTGCCATAGATTTACAGGCAGAAACTGAATTCCAAGCAAGCAAATACATATTGATCACTGAAAGTCGTCCTTGACCATTTTTCAAATAATTAGGGAATACTTAAAGTTTTAGTTCTGAACAATTAATCTGATAAAATTGGCTGAAAAAGGAACAAAAACAACAATGAAGGGAATTAAATTGCATTTATACAGGAAACCTTTTAACCCTCTAGGGATTTGCTAATATCTTACGATGTCTAAATACAAATGATCAATGAATAAATCACAGCAGATTGATGTAGAACAAATATTAGAAACACAACATTAAATTTGTGGTTATCATGTAGACTTTTACATTTAAACTTTCATTGTGAATTCTGCTTCAAGATCTTAAATAGATGCACAGGATATTCTGTTGCCATTTGAAATGGTATTCATAGCTATAAATATAAAATAAAACATAGCTTTCTTGAACGCTGCTTCTAAATCTGTGTATCGTCTGACTTGACTTTCTGACCTAAAGGAAGTTAAGGAAGTCAGTGTTATTTTCCAGAGAATAACATTTTGGACTTACCACTTCCTTTAAAAGTTTGCCTAAATTCATACTGATTACTTATTGAATGAGGAAATCTTGGACTGGTGACTTCTATGGAATCATCTTTCAATGCTAATAAGTTTTTATCAGTAAAGGGAGCAAGTTGTTTTACTGTTAATTAATTAGTTATTGCCAGAGTCTCTGTTATTCAGTGCAATACTATAACTGTATTTCTTTGTGATTGGCTAGTGAATTGGTTTTTAATGGACTGTATTTCAGATTTAATAATGAGACAATATTATATAAGTATCTAAAGCAAACAGTGAAACAATTTCAGGACAGTACACAGTACTTACGAAAAACTAGTTGTTTATCCTTCTAGTGACTTTATACACCCTTCTTTATACTGTAAATATCAAGCATTGCCTCTGAAGGTCTATCTTGTCTCTTTGTTGCTTAGATTTTCACATTGTATCTCTTCAGTTGCTATGTTCTGTCTATAACACAAAGAGAAAAATACTACAAATAAACAGCTGACAGTGAAAATGTCTTAGCTGGTTTTCTAAGGCAATAAAAAAAGGTCTGAAAAGTGCATCTTCTTGCCAAGTATCAAATGCTGTACTGGAAGAGAAGTTGAGAAAAGGTGATAGACACAATATGACTTGATGATATACTGCACAAAAAATCTGGGAAAAAAAAATCAGACCTTATATGAACATTACGTTTTCTGAAATAGTTCTATGAGTAAAAAAGTGCTATAAAGCAATGGTAAGGCATTTTTCTGCTATCAGTTTTAGACTTCTGCCTGGCATTAGAACGGTGTACTTGCACACTCAGTATTTCTGTCTACATGGGCAATGATAGAAAGATGTGATTTGATTTTTTTTGTATGCAATTTGGTGGGACTGGAGCTGACCTCAGCCTAAAAGCTGTGTGTATTTTTTAAGGCTGTTACGAGTTCTAAATGTAGCATACCTTGCCTCTGAGCAGGCTTCATTAACTTGAACTTGGTCTTTTACCCATGTGCTCACATATTTTTGATGACTCAGAAAACCAGCAGAGCTGCATGGATATACTCACAGAATGATGAGTACACAGTGACATGAATTGTCCTAGTTTTTTTAGCAGGGACAGAGCTGGGTTTCTTTTTAGCATCTAGAATAGTTCTGTGTTTTAGTTTGAGCTGTGTTTTGTTATGAGAGAAACACTGATAACATACCAGTGTTTTCATTTTTGTCACTGGAAGAGAAGGACTTTGTGTTTTATTAATCTACAAGCACAAGATCTAAGGAGGAATATTAAAATTAATAAGGTAAATTGGCATTTGGATATGCTAATTGAATATTCCATATCATATCCTGTCATGTTCAGTATATTAATGAGGGGCTCTCCCTCTCTTGCTCTTTCCGACTTTCACTCATGCTTTCGCTCTTCCAGGATTGTGGTTTCAGTTCGGGATTGTGGCTCCTCCTGGATCATTATTTGGGAACAGGCCAGGCTTGGTCGGCAGGTGGTGAGCAATTGTGCTGAGTATCACTCATTTGCATATTTTAATAGTATTATCATTATTATTTTAATATCAGTCTATTTTATGTTTTATTTCTTTTCAATTATTAAATTGTTCTAATCTTAACCTCTGAGTCTCCTTACCCTTGTCCCCAATTCTCTTCCCTATCCCCTGGGAGTGGGGGAAGAGAGCCAACGGCTGTGTTTGGCTGCTAGCCAAGTTCTAGCCAAGTGAAATCACTACAGAATGCATGAGAGTTGACTCTCACAGTGGAGAGATCAGTATCAGTATTTACACTAACAACTGCACCATCATACAAAAGCTGGAAGAGTCAAAACTAGTTTTGAAACTGTTTATAATTTGTGAGTCCGGGTTAATGGTCTCTGGTATGCTTGAGCTGGGAAAACTAAAGGAGCAAATCAGCAACAAATTAGAGTACAACTGGTTTATGCTGCTGAACTTTGAACCCAAACACGAAATCTCCGACATTCAGAAGACAGTCAACTGTATGCTTCTGCCCTCACCCTTTATAGAAAAGCACAGCTATGGCCCAAGAATGAACTTTCTCATAATATCTTCCCAAAAATGGATCTCAACTTTTAATCTTTATACTAGGCATTAAAGAGTAATTGAGATTAATTCTTCTATGTAAGAGGAAAAAGCAATCAGTTCTCTGCTCACACAGCACCCACAGTCCATCTGTCCAGAGTTTGTTTTCACTTATTGATTCCCTTGATACACTGACTTCCTTCTGGAAGTAAGCATATTAGACATTCCTCTTTCTTCTGCTTTCAGCTCCTGATGTCTTTCTTTTCATTTTCTTTTGCTTAGATAACACAGTAAATTGGTGTAAAAGTGCCTTTCTTCTGACTTTTGGGAAGCTGAGTTTCCTGGCTAGTTTTGATGTGATGCCATTAAGCACTGCACAAATACCCCACAAAGTGCTGAAGGCTTTTTCCAAGCTATTTGTTTCATCAAGGGTCTCCAGAAATTGGCAGGCAAATACTATTGTGCTCAAATGAGACTTAAACATTGCCTGGGCTTATACCAAAGGCTACATTTGCAAAATATATTAGTGCAAGGACATGGACCTAAGCATTATTTCAACTTTGTCCATAGTGATGTTAGCACTGCTCTTGTCATGGTTTTACCCTATGACATGGTTTTTACCCCATGCCACCAGGACTCCATCAAACAATTCCTGGGTACAAATATTTGAATGCAGGTACTATTTCTGGAGAGTTCAGAAGTATGGATGCAAAATCTGTCCTTGTCAGTTTGCTGCAGAGAGATCACAGAATTGTAGGGGTTGGGAAGGACCTCAGGAGCTCATTCAACCCCCCTGCCAAAGCAGGTTCACCTAGAGCAAGTTACACAAAACTCCATCCAGAAGGTTTTTAATATCTCCACACATGGAGATCCCTGTCTGTCTTGAACTGGGGGGCTCAGAATAGGACACAGTATTCCAGATGTAGCCTCACCAGGGCAGAGTAGAGGGGGAGGAGATAAAGACTTGTACTGTTTATTAGTATATTAGTATACTGAGGATACAATGATTAAGAAAATTATTTCCTGTGGTGTTTGGATTGATTATAAAGATTTAAAAGATTACTGACTCTAGTGGAATAGCTAACTGAACCATTTATCCAATCTTATGAATTTGCATTGAAGTAGTTTAGTATAATGTCAAAAGTAAATTTCATGCAAAATAAATTGACTTTATTGTATACCAAATTAATCCTTGAAGACTCTAGTTTTTGGCAGAATGTAAAAAGATCTGCAGACATTAAAATTATGGATGACTGTGTGTGTGCCTGTGTTTGTATCTCCACATGGTAAAAGCTAAAATTGTGGACTTCAGTTTGCAGTGGTTTCCTTGGTAACCTACCCTGTATGTTCCATATTTTTTTACTATTTTCTTTAATATTTTAATTATGCCTTCTAGGTCTCATAACCCTTAACAATGTGTCAGTTTCTCTAAGTTTCTATATTCCTAAAGTTTTTGATACTGTGTGAGAAATGTCTTTCCCTTGGCTTTTTTTTTTAATTACAGATTAGGAACATTCTACTTGCAGCTTCACAAAAAAAAAAAAAAAAAAAAAAAAAAAAAGCTTTGCTATTGCTACTAATATTGTTTAAAGTATTGGGTATTCTTTCACTAGTACCATCAGTCTTAAAACTATAATATATATACATACGATTTTATATCAAAAGACTTTTAATAAGGTTAAAGGTTGTTCACAGTATTACACAAAGTAGTAGTACAGTAATAGATAACCACTAAAACTCATGGTATACATCAATAGCAAGTTTGTGGTGCCAAAAATAAGGAGCTTACAGGAACTGTAACTAACAGTTTCTGTAACTCTAATCCAACGTTTGAGAGTCCTTTGATCTCTTTTGTCAGAGGTCTTGATATTCTGCAGTTCTTGGTTGTTTTTTTTTTTTTTTTTCAGTGGGTGTTCTGAATATTCAACAGACATCAAAATCAATCTTGAAATGTCTCAAATAATCCACCTAGAAAATGAGCAACACAGTGAATGCTTGCTAGGAAAAGTTTGTTGTTTTGTTTTTTTTTTAAAGTATCTTACTCTGAAATTCAAGCAAAGTCAAAATTCAAACTTAATCGGTCCATATCAAAGAGAAATTCTTCCTGCTATGAATTTCCATCCCTTCTTCTCAATTTCATCACTCCCAACAAAACTGCTAATTTTGTTCTACGTTTGTACCTATGAAAAATGCTAACTTTGATGAGGCTACTTATATGCACAAGGAGAAGGATATGATTTTCAGAAACAAACCTTAAGAGCACAATCTAGGTAATGTCTTTTCCCACAATAGGTAAAGATGTAATTCACTTTTTTATAACACAGCTCAAAACTGCAGTACTCCAGTCAATGTAAACTTCCAGAAAACCGTCCAGAGACATGGCTCTGACTCTGCAAAGTCAACAAAAATCTAGGCATGGATTTAGCAGCTAGTTCTATGGGTTATTAGACTCCCCACCATTCCATTTCTCTTTGGATTGGGGCTGCATTCAGACCTACAGAGGACAATGTGTTATCAAGGTGTTCAACAATGCTGGAAGCAGCTGAATGTTAAAAACCACACTAAATTTTTTAATCCCCCACAGAGTAATTAAAAAGTGCCATATAAATCTCATTTTATTTTCTTCTGCATACAGCTTTCATATAACTATGTATTATCAGTGTCCTACTGTTAACTCTGTAATACTTGTATCAAGTGTATTTCAATAGTTTGGTGTTTTTTTTCTGTCATAGGAAGAGTGCATATAAATTTGCTTCTTAAATAGCTTTAAAGTTATAAAAAATGAGGGATGTAGTTAAACCGTTTTGTTTCTCCCTTATTTAAAAATTGTTACTAAGTGGTAATTGCAGAAACACTTCTTGAATGTAGGCAAGCAGAAGAGCAAAATTTATAATATAACAAAATTGGCTTCCCTGTTCAAAAGGGTTGCAAATGCTTTTTCATTCAAAATGTGTTGTGTGAACACATATTTTAGTGAGGACAGTATTATATCTTTACTATCGAAAATAGCTTTTCATTATCAGCAGAAAATATATTTCTTTAAACAAATTCACTTAATTTATTGCTTACACAAAGCAGTAGATTTACATCAAAGGTGGATTTCCTTAGTCAAGGCTGAGAACAGAATGTAATTGTCCTTTTGCAAAGGTCAGTCTGAGGCATATGTTGCATCTGGGACATGTTTCTTCTCACTTTTTACACTTAATATTAGAAATTTCAGGCTCTCCCTTCCATGAGGGATAGTGATCTTCTGAAGGGACTCACATCACCTAACCATCCAGGAGTTATGTGTAGACCTAAATTTAAGATAGACCTCTGGTCTATCTTCTGAGTTAATACAACGTTAATATGAGGAAAACTGTAATCTCATCATTATTCTGCTATGTGAAAAGAAATACAAAGCTAATCTTTGTGTAACAAGCCATTAATTTCTAATTTCTGAAGTAAAATATTCTCCCAGTGATGCAGGGGAAGGTCTGACTTCTACTTTCCTTGTTTTTTAACCAAAGTCTATTTAACAAAAAATACAAGTGATAACAGGAACAGAATTTACTTTTCACTTTCCACCCCTCCTCTTCCCAATGCATACCCCCTCCAGACAAATGCAGTGTCTTTTCTCTCTACCTCTCCTTCTTCTCCAAGATTCAACCCCTTCCTGGGGCTGCTTTGAGATTCTTGTATTATTTCCTGCACTAGAGCACAGTGGAGAAAATGGTCTCACCCATAGCCTACACTTCTTTTGGAACGTAGTGTACTTGAATGTTCTTCAGTTCCCTAAAACCCTTTCTGCCTCTCAATGAACCACTAGGACAGCAATTAATTTATTCCATAGAAGACTTTCATAATCATCACCATCATTATCCTGGATAAAGTCTGAAAAGAAAACAATCAACTTAAGTTCTTTGATGGAACAGAAGGAAAAGGAATCTGCTACCCACAAAGGAACACTTTGAACCTGAAAGAAGTAGGTATTAATTACTCAGCATTTTCATGTGGTTCTTTCTGGCTCCTCTTGCAACAAGCAGGTTTTGCCCCTCTGATGCTTAAATTTCTTCTTGTAGAGGAAGCTGTAATACCTAGTACCAAGCTTTTGGATGTTGCTGTTTTAGCTGGAAGCCCTGAGCACATACAATCTTTACCTTGCTTCAGAAGAACCATAGAATCACAGAATGGTTTGGGTTGGAAGGATTTTTAAAGATCACCTAGTTCCAACCCCCATGACTCCTCAACCTCTTCCCTTTTTTTGATCCAAAGGTTATTGACCTTTCAGATTTTCCAGTATACCTGCATGAGAAGTAACTCTCTAAACTGATTAGATGAAAGAAAACATCTATATTGAAAGCATATATATCATTCTGATTATGTGGCTTGAACCTGTCTAGGGAGATATCACAGAAATTGGTATACTGGAAGATTGGAAAGTAAAAAATATCTATTCCTGAAACAGTAAAGAGCAGTTGGAAATAAATTAATGCAGTAACTTCCTCACTTAATTCATCTGCAGACAGAAAGGGACACAACTACAATGTGAACCTTTAATCTCATGAACCTTGCTCATAACTTTTCTATTAACAAAACAGTTGTGTATAAATGGATATTTTCCATTTATGAAGACTATAGAACTAGGTTAACAGTTTTCTGAAAGCTGAAAAAGTAGTTATCTAGCTATCCAGAGACATGTAGAAATGAAATTCTTTATTCTCCTTCCAATGCCACCATGAATAGATCAAAATAGGGAAGAGTAATCAAAATACAGGGAGTAATCAGCAGCTATTGTGAACATGACTTTTATAATCTTCTAGAAATATTATATGCAACATAATTTTACTCAGAAGAGCATTTCTTATTCTTTTTCTGTCCGGGAAATAATCTTCCAAAGTGTCTGACCAAGTGCATCGGCTGACAGAGGGAAGGGAAATAGATTCAAAATGAATTTAGTTAATATGTTTGTGTTGTTTCCTTCGGAAGAAATTCAGTGTTAATGATATTATTCACTCTGAGAAATTGAATCAAATGAATCACGACAACAGTGAAATCCAAATCTGTATTGCTAATACAATCATCACCCTTAAGTCCTTACCAGCTGCTTAAAGCCTCAAAATTGCTAAAACTACTGCATGTGCTTCATCAGCAAATTGTTGGCCTATGCATCTGCTGTGAGTATTTTCCATACTCTAAAACAGATTTTAACCTTTGACATCTAGGTAACATCAGTTCAGTGTTTAGCATATTTGCTAAGCGTTCTCCAGATTAAGCATTAAGGGCCATGAAAGGACTGCAAAAACTAAATCATTTTTCTCTCTTTCCAGTCACAAAGAAAAGTACAGTTAATGTGTCTGACCAAAGGGAAAACTGATGAAAAAGAGGTAGCTAAAAGTGCTTGGAATAAAGTGTACACTCAGTAGTATCTCTTATAACTCTTGAATGTCTTTTTTCATAGATCAGTTTCCCAAGGCTACATTTTAAAATATATTTGAAGAGGACTTATCCTTAATCCTCCCCGAAAAGACCTTTCTGCCAGACAACCAGCTGACATACTGTATTAAGAATACAGGAATGTAGGGTTCACAGTAATGTCCAAAGAGAGGCAAAAATATTATATTCAGTAAATATTTTCATTTGCTGCAATTATATTGCTGCATGCTGAATCTCAGGCCAGAGAATTCTGTCAGTCAAACTGTAGTCTTTTGCACATTGATGTCCACCAAAATATTGTTAAAGTTGTTTCAAAATCTTGTAAGCATTTTTATTACTAAAACTTCCTAACCTGATAGGACCTTTTTCAACCTCATTCTAATTCTGGAAGTTAATATATATTAAAAAAAAAAAAAAAAAATCTCCCAAATTTATGAGTAAACCATGGTAATTTACACCATGGTTATTTTTCAGCCTAGTTTGAAAATTTAAGTGTACAATGTGTTATCTTAATATAGTTGTACAACAGGGGTTTTACTAATCTAGTATCAACATAGATTAATGTTTCTTTTTTTTTTAGGAGGATTTTTTTTTTTTTTTCTGTTTATTTGTTAGTATTTCATAAGTGTCCCAATCCGATGTCAGGGAAAGTTTCAATATGATCCCAAGAGCCAGATAAAGACACAAACAAGGTCAAATGCCATATACCCAGAACACCTTTTATTACAAAAAAAAGAGAAAAAAAATTAGAAAAAAATTAAAAGAGAGTAGTGATAGGATAGGATGGAATGAAAGATGGAAATCAAGCAAGCAGTCAGAATAGGGCTGCAAGAATAGTCACCACCATGGATCCTGTGGTGAAGGCAGTGAGGTGGGGTGAGGGATTCTCAGTTCCTTAGCGGTGTAGTGGCAGGCAGTCATGCACATGGCTTGCTCCAGCGGTGGTGAGGTGTGGTGCAGTGTGGTCAGGTAGTCATCTTCTCCCCAAACTTGCCTGTGCAGGTCCTTAAATACCCCTTCAAGGGCTGTGGTTTCCATGGCAACAGTACATCTCCAGCTCTGTGTCCCCCAGTGACAGCTGCATGCTTGAGGCAGGTGTGTGCCCAGACAGAATGTTTTCACAACTGGGGGTTTCTTGTGACCGTCCTTGCAAGCAATCTTTGAGACATAATTTCATAGTGCAGTCCCTCACAATAAGTTAACCTAAAATAATCTAAAATTCTACTATCTTGGAATTGTAAATTTTGCAAATCACTCTGTTGGGGGAAGATGAGTTGAACAGCCATATATAGATGTGATTATTTTCAGATAATTTTTGTTATATTTTAATGTCCTGAAAAGGACATCTATGCAGAGCCTCTTGTCAGCTTAAAAATAACGGAATCATAGAATCACAGAACTACAGAATGATTGAGGTTAGAAGGGACCTCTGAAGGCCATCTAGTCCAACCAGCCGCCTCAAGCAGGGACACCTAGAGCACATGAACCAGGATTTTGTCCAGACAGGTTTTTAATATCTCCAAGGAGGGAGATTCCACAACCTCTCTGAGTAACCTGTTCCAGTGCCCAGTCACCTTCAGAGTAAAGAATTTCTTCCTTATGTTCAGGTGGAACTTCCTATGCTGCAGTTTATATCCATTGCCTCTCATTGTTTGGTGCCAATGAGAAGAGTCTGGCCCGTCCTCCAGACTCTCTCCCTTTAGATGTTTATAAACATTAATCACATCCCATCTGAGTTGTCTTTTCTCCAGGCTGAACAGGTCCAGCTCCCTCAGCCTTTCCTTGTACGAAAGATGCTCCAGTCCCCTAATCATTTTAGTCGCCCTTCACTGGACACGTTCCAGGAGTTCCATGTCTTTCCTGTACTGGGGAGCCCAGAACTGGACACAATACTCCAGGTGGGGTCTCACCAGGGCTGAGTAAAGAGAGAGGCTCAGCTCTCTCAACCTGCTGGCAACACTCTTCCTAATACAACCTAGAATATTGTTGGCCTTCCTGGCTACAAGAGCACACTGCTGGCTCATATTTAACTTGTTGTCCACCAGGATTCCCAGGTCTTTCTCAGAAGGGCTGCTTTCCAAGAGGTCAGACCCCAACCTGTCCTGGTGCCTGGGTTTATTCCTTCCCATATGTAGGATCCTGCACTTTCCCTTGTTGAACCTCATGAGGTTCCTCTCTGCCCATCTCTCCAGCCTGTCAAGGTCAAAAATATCCACCTTATAGCTATCGATGATACTGTTTCAGTAATTATTTCCATAATTAGCAATTTTTTCTCCTCCAGATCAATCTTACTTTATTATTCATGGTGTTGGTACAACATGGTGGTGTAGCTTAAAGAAGTTCAAATCCAAATTAACATGCAAATGTTGCAACGTAACTTCTCAGAGAGATGTATACACTGCATATAAAGAGGTAAAAGTGATAAGAAGCCATTGAAAATTCAGTGAGGATAAGAAACGTTCAACTAGTAGAAGTGAAAAGTTCTGCACTTTGGAGTAACCTCGAGCATCAACACTGACTGGCAAGTAACTTGCTGAACAGTGTCCTGCAGAAGAGGGAATGTGCAGATGATGGTGCATGAGTGACTGAATATGAGCCAGAGGTGCGTTCTCACTATGAATAAGAAAACCAGTGTTTTGGGCTACTTTACAAGAAGCACGACCAGCAGATAAGGAAGCCTCCAATAGGCTTCCCAAACACCCTGTGAAAATGAATGGATTTCCTGCGAAACATTGTGAAGTTTGTGCATCTTCCAAACATGCTGACAACTTAGGTCAGCCAAAATCATCACCCAGTAGTAGTCTGATTATTCATTGTACATTACACTGTCTAACTTTGTGACACAATTTCTTCTTTGGCATCATGTGAAATTTCAATCAGCAGCACTGTGGTTATTTTGTTATACATAATTTGAGATATTTTAGTGCATCCTATAGTTTTATAACATCTCTAGGATATAATTTGTCTGGCTCTCAGCTGCTCCTTCAAAATGATGTGCAGATCTGAGGCACAATGAAGTAGTGTAAAAGGTTGCCCAGAGAGGCTGTAGAATCTACATCCTTGGAATTGTTCAAGATCAGACTGGATAAAGCTTTAAACAACCTGATCTGAATTCGTGGTTGACCTGATTTTGACCAAGGGATCAGGCTGTAGACCTCCTGAGGTCCCTTCTAATCCTGCAACTCTGCATCTTCGAGTGTCATTCAGATGTCTTGGTTACCTTAGGGTTATCCAAAATGGCACTAGACACCTATATCTAGACAATTAAAGAATTGAAAAATATAAACTTGAACTAGACAAAACCCAGGTTATAACTGTAAATGAAATAGTGGTTTAAGGAGACAATTCTCCTAAAAAGGGAAACCTTCAGATCTAAGCCCTAGTTTCAGACACACCTTGTAAAGAAATACATATGATAGTCTGAGAGGTTCTTTATGAAAACTGAGGTCTAATTAGATAGATAGTAATTCTCATCAAGATATTATTTGAAAGAAGCATGTTGTGTTTACCAGTGCTTATAAAAAAGACCAAGTTGTATGCAATCCTAAAAACAAATGTGTAGAATATTTCTCCTAACACATACATTTTTCCTTCTTAAAACTCCTTCCTGGTAAAAAAAAAAAAACAAAAGAACCCAAACATTGCAAGCAAATGCTGTCTAGCACTGCAAAAGTTGACAATCTCACTTGATGTGAGTTAATGTAGAATAGTGTAGGGCTACTGCTGCAGTTCATTATGCAAATTGCTATAGTCCCAAGGAAACCAACTCTTTTATGCAATTAAATTGTTTACAAGCCTATTTATATCTTAATAATGGTTTAGCTTCGGTGCTTTTTTGTTTCTGCTGGCACTAAGCGTTTAAACAGAATCTTTCTATTATCCATATGACCCACACATATTTGTGAGGAGTATGCTGTGGAAGAGATTGAATAGCTCATTTCTATGCAGGGATTCTTTTCTGTATTCAAATAAGTTTTCAATGCATGAACCATATTCCCAGGGTTTAAGAAAAATTAAAACATGAATTCACACAATTTCACCAGCAGTATGCAAACATCAGACAGCTCAGTGCAGAAAACTTGATGTTTCCTTAAATGTTGCAGATACTTCTCTTATGTATTAAAAAATGGAATGAATGAGCTAAATATATTTTGCCAATGAGGTTTTTTTCACCTGTAAGACTTTAATAGTAAATTATTAGAGCTTTTTGGTAGTAAAAAAGACTTGGTAAAAAACCCACATGTGCAAATAAATTGTTTTTATTAGCAGAACGGACTTTGCTAGCTAATTCAACATTCTTGTGGGTTTTGTATAAAAAAGAATTAGTTGAAAATAGGAGGCAAAGTCCGACTTTTTATGTTTCCTTTTCCAGAAATGTAATCTAAACATTTTTAAAAAGAAAATGTTAAGTCTGTAACCTTGATTTGAATAGAATGTGAAATAAAAAGAAACCAAACCAACAAGGATACACAGAGTAAAAACCATGCATACAGACACACACTAAAAATACGCCTATGTCCACCCCCTTATCTTTTCACCAGTTTTCACATTTTAAAGCTACATTTTGAACTGCTACATTTTGAAAGGTGCCTGGGTCACAAAGAAGATTATACCAAGATATTTTTTCTTTACTTATTCTCTCATTGTGTGAATTTCTCATTCCTTTTGCTACCATGTCCGACCTTCAACAGAGATAATGCCCTCTTCACTTAAATCATATAATTCTGCTTCTTAGCTTGACTGGGACAAGAGGCTTTGTGGAAAAGAGAAGTGACACCACTATTAATATCCTTTAAAAATAAAATGACAGTTACCTACTTCCCTTTAGACAACTTAAATGTTAAAAGACAGGAAATCATTTTAGACTGCCAATCCTGACCTTGTATAGATGTCTAGGTCTTCCTGTTCAGTAGGAAAAATATATTCATTGAATGTAGCTTACAATGTATGTATACTATTGATATGTTACACAAACAGCCAAAAATTGTGCTGGGCGTACACAGAAAGCCAAATGTTTAAGTACAATCATGCCATGCTTAGCTTTTTCCTCAGGACAAGGGAATACACTTGGGAAAATCTCAAGGAATTTAATGACTTTAAACTGTTGCAGACCATTTTTTTTTTTTTTTCATTTTCTATTGTGTGTAAACTTCCAAACTGAATTAGACATCTAAATGTTTTAGATATGCAATTATTTTTTTGCATCTGCCTCTTAATTGTTCAGACATCAATTAGGAGAGAATGATCTTTGAGTCTTGGATTAAAAAGAAGTCAAGGACACTAAATAATCACAATAAAAAGTTAAAACTGCACAATTTTTCTAATACTAAAATAAAAAAAATTGATAGGTTGACTTCTATATTATTCTGATGAATGAACAATTTAAAAAACATTGATTTATTGGTTTAATCTTAATTATGACCTTCATTTGATAGCTTCACTAATGCAGTTTTAATTAGTGGAGTAAAATTGCAGTATATGAGGTTAGTATATCACTTTCTGTAGTGCAGCTTGTTACTAAATTCATAAAAAAATAAGAAGAAATACTTTATCACATTCCAACAATGATAAAAACCTCAGAGACATTAAGTTGCCCTGGATAGAAATTAGTATGTCATTGAGTCCTGCTATCAAATATAAACATAGATAATTCAAATTGCCAGGGAAGAATCAAAAAAAGCTGTGAAAAATAAGTCTTTTAGCCCACTGATCTGAATTTCAACCCCTTTCAGTGCATTGTCCCAACAACAGTGATTAGATCTGTCTCTGCTTTCATCTTTGCAGTCCATGGTGGGACACATTTGCTCCATAGTAATTGACATCCACAATATTTAAAGTTGTGAAAGCTTTAACTTTGTTGAGACATTTATAAGGTTTTATCCCTCTTTGTGGATTCTTTGTGGATTTGTGCAGAAACCTTTTCTTTGGTTCATACAGAAATATAGAGATAGTCTTGCTTGCCTTTTTTTCACATTTGTTGCAATTTAACATTGTTCAAACCTGCACTACTCTCATGAATTTTGTTGAAACTGGAAAAAGTGTTCAATGTTAATGGGAGCAGAAGTGCCAGATGGACTAATAAAGAAAAAATAAAATCAGAAACCTCAATTCTTAAGGGAATTGGATAAAAAAATCCCCCTGACAGTCTTTTTTCTGAGGTGAAGTATACAAAGAGTGTTGATAATAAAGACATTTGTGTTTGTTTATACTTAATGGAATAAACTCATAGCACTGTATGCTGGCTAGGTGTAGCATATCTATTTCTTCCTTACCTATTTCTGTGTCTTACTTTGTTCCCTTTTCTTTGGACCTTTTCATAAATAAAATTGCAAAACTTTTGATGAGAGGCTATTGGCAAAGCTGACATTTTGAGAAGCTAAACAAAAATATTAATAATAAAAATGACAAATAGTGGAGCTCCTCAATGATGGATCTGGACAGAACTTAATTTTTTAAAGAAATAATTGAGTTCTATTAATTGAGTTTCTTCCTGTAAATTATTAAGTTTTAACAACATTTAAGAAATATTACATTTGTTTTCTTGTAGACTACCAGTATTGAGATCATTAAAGTCTTGTGAAATTAAGATTATAGATCAAGTCTGACATCTCATTGCAAATCTCCATCACTGGATGTCATAATAAAATTTCAAGTATTTGGAAAGGCAAACCATGGAGCCTAAGCAACAATTTTAAGCTGGATTTTTCTGCAAAAAGATTGCATTGTTTGATTTTTTTTTTTCCTAATAACAAAGTCCCAACATACCTAATCATACCTTGTATTAAATTAAATAGTAATTAACAAAGGAATGCAATAGTACTACTGCAAAGCCTGTCATAGTAAATGGTATTATACCAACTCTATGAATATCTGCTAATTCAAATACTTTATTCCTCTCACTTTTCTCTTGGGACTAATCTAATATGAATTAATGTGTTGAATCAGACACATAAAGGCATTGATTTTCTTAGTTGTTTTTTTTTTTTTTTTCTTTTACAGATCCACTTTTATTCTGCTACTTGTGAAAGGAGATCATCTTATCATCTCTGTGTTCATGAAATACTTCCTCCCTCTCCACATTACAGACACATGTGTGGGCACACACATCATCATAAATGGTGTACGTGTGAAAAAAGAACTTGAGTAACCCTCCAATTGAAACTTCAATGCACTGTGCAACCTCTCTGATTGCCCAAAGTTCAAAACCATTAGTATTATGAATAACTGTGATCCATTGTTTTCTACTGAGCTGACTATCCCTGCTTTCTTCTTTGTTCTCTACTAGTGAGCTATGAAATTAGAATGAGGACTCTTCCTATTATGCTATTTTTGTTCTGGATGTCAAGCCTTTTCCCTCATTTTAGTGTCATCAACTACATGAAGATAGTAATTAAAAATAAAACATCTCTAAAATAGCAGAAAATATATCACACAGCCCTTGACTAATGGAACTCTCATGGAAATTAAAGTATGGAAGTCTGAAGACTGGTGTCTTTATCTAGGATAAGTGCAGAGGTAACCATCATCTATTTTTGCAAAACTATCAGTAGGAAGAACACTTGTGTAAGTGGAATATGTAGGTCCAGTGCTTTTTGGTATTGAAGGGAATCCAAATCCAATCCAGAGGGCTTTAATAGAAAAGTAGCCTGGATAAGGAACCTTATCTCTGCCTTCTGTTCACTGAATGAAAGAGGGACTAGAATAAATTTTACTTTCCAGTCTAGTGGTGAGCACATTTACTGTAAAGTGAAGCCTGGATTCAGTCTCCTCTTCAATCAAAACCATTGTAAAAAATGTAAAAGGTACAGTTCTGGGAGTAAGTGCTTGAACATTGATTTCTTTCCTCCTGGGGCATTCCCTTTTGCAACTATAAAGGAGTCTAGTCTGAATGAAATCTGTTCTAAATGCACGTACTTGAGGAAAAGCTATCACCTTATGCTTAAGGAATGCCCTAAAGTAGCAGCTATCTGCTGTTCCTTGGAGTGGTTGAATATGAATTGGGCCTATTGTGCTTAAAGTTGACAGCAAAGGCAGGTACAGAGCCAGATGATTTTGGTAATTTTCAGTATTATATCAGTAATATGACAGGATATAAAAAAAGTCAAGAAGGAAGATCATTGGAAGTGAAACAACTTGTTAAAAGTCAAATAATAGGAAAATGGCAGAACCAGGTAACCATTCTTGAAGTCTCATCTGTGCCATGAGACTGTCTTCGGATCAGAGTTGTTCAGACAGCACAATGAACTCTAAATGATTGCTTGTTTTGATGAAGTTAGGGTTTGAGTGGATCCGTTAATGTACTTCCACTGGGTTTAGTGAGAAGCAATGATTTTCAAAAAGTAAAAAATTACCCCTTCAAACATGTAGTTCAGCATTAAGTGATTTTCAGACGATTTTTGTTATGTTTTAATGTATCTTCATCACAATGTAATAAACCATAAATATGTTCTCCATCAGTTAGGTTGAACTGGATATGCCAAGCTGAATAAGTGCCGTTGTTTCTTGGGTGTACAAGATCAATGGCTGGACAATGTGAGATAATATGAGGTATTTAATGGAAACTGGAGAGTTTTCTCAGCATTCCTAACATCCATAGTTGGAACAAAATCTAGGGAGTATTATGTCCCATAGTTCCTCTGCTTGATTCTCAAGCAAAAAATATGCTAAAGATAAAAACATGGCAATATATGCAGTTATTCTTCCATATGTTTTTTTTTTTTTTTTTCTGTCATAAGCCCATACTTACAATTTCTATATGCATAACATTAGAACTTCATGCATTTAGTAATTCTTCACTGAGTTAGTTTTTGACCATCATTGCTGAATACATATGACTTTATGAAACCTGAAGAAAGATTATAGCTGACAAGAAAGAAGGTGGAAGTGGGTTCACCAACATTTTACATTTCTATTTATCTCAATGTCTTAACCTATTCTGTAGTGCCAGAAGGACAAAAGATTAAGATTACTGGACCTCATCCTGCCTGCTGACTATGCTTATACACCTGTCATTAAAACAGTGTACCCATGATAGTGGACGGAGAAATAGAAAAGAAAAATAGATCCAAGGACTACTTTACTGGGTTAGTCATAACAATAAAGGTAACTTAAAATAGGGCAGTGACCACCAGCTCCTCAGAACATCTATTTTACTCCTTCAGGGCTGTCCAACTGCATGGCAGTGGTGGGACAAATGCCATCTCTGACTTATCTTCACAAGCTAGTTGTGTTGTTTGCTAGTGTCACTTGTATGCTTCTGTAGTTCAGGAATTGAAATGCTGGATAGAAATCTTGGCATATTGGCTTACAATAAAAGGGGTAAAATAGCTTACAGGCTAGACAAAACAACCTTAGAGAGATGTGGCCTGGTATTTCCCTTTTTGTCTCCTTTATATCATCATATTTAAGTAAGCAGACACAAAATGTGGTAGGCTACTGTGCTATGAAAATTATCTTTCTACAATCTCTGATTAGAGTATTTTTTTATATAGCTTAGAGGCAAAACAATAGCCAGATACGGGGCCAAGAAAGCATATTCCTTAACACTAACGATGGGCTCCTTGTGCATTTTTTTACCCTCCTCTCTGTCTAGAACATATGACACCTTCTAACCATTTGATAGTTACTGTCCTCTATCCACACTGCTATGCAGTTTTGCCAACACTGTCTTCATATCAGTATCAGAATATGTTCTGAATTCCATGAGTGAAGCAATGTAGACCAGTTTCCACCCAGTACATGTAAGGTCTAGAGCCTTGTGCTAGGTAGTGTCCAGTTGTTCCTGATTTCTCTTTCTGAAGGAACTACCTGCTTCATTCTGATACAGATGCTGCCTGTGAATTAATCTCTATGGAATATAGGAAGTAATGGGCTGGTACTTTGCTTTACAATACTAAACCAAAGACCCTTTAAGCAGAAAACTTACAATTTGGACAAATTTACTGAGTTTGATTTAATTTTTTCCAACAGACTGTAAAGAGTCTGGAAGGAACAGAATCTTTGGATACACTGTATCATATTTCCTTCTGAACTCCATTTCTCTATTTTCATGTAGAAATGAAAATTCACAGACATGAATACATGGTGTATTTGTTTTCGGTATTATGAGTCTGACATTTTCACGAATGCTTCAGTTTAAACATGGTATGAGAGTGCCAAGGTCATGAGCAACGAGATACTGGTGTGACTCCAAGTATCTAAAAAAGAAATCTGCCTGATAACTTTCTTCTCAGATGTACAGACAAACATCCTTCTCTCTTCACTTGCAAACACCAGCACTGTACTGCATAGTCATGTACCACCAGGGTCTTCATCTGAGAGCTTGAGCTGTCAAACAAAACATATTTCTGCAAAGGGAAGAGATTTAGTGGAAATAGCTAAATCTGTAGAGTTGCACCTTGACACATACAATGACTTAAGACTTTCAAATAAATGGTTTAGACGATGCACAGTTTGAAGCTACTTTCAGCAATGTAATTCATTTAGTCAAAATCTTTAATTCATTCCAATGACACAAGTCCCTCTTTAGTGTATTGTTTAAGACCTATTTTTGCTGCTCCTCACATACTTCTGCAGGGAATAGAGGAGCAAGACTGTCCAAGCTTTACTAGAGATATGATGGGTGTGTGCAAACCATATTTGTGTGAATCTGTAATGGGTCATCTGCTTTTTTGCTCCAAGAAATACAGATGATGTTTTAAGGAGTTCTTACATGCTGAAGTTTTCAACACCTCTCAAGTTGTTTTTCAGTGGAGTAGAGACAATACTTGGAACAGTAATCACTATTTTGAAATGTTTCCATTTCAACAAAGCAATGTATTTTAAATACATTTAATTGCTTTGAATATATTATTTCAATTTTAAGCTAAATATGTTTGTTTCAGAGGAATACAAGGAAAAAAAATCTTAACTGACCTCAAAAGTTATAGGAATTTTTTGCCTAGAAAATATACACATCTTTGAAACTTATGTAGTGTTAACAATGTCAACAACAATCTAAGTAACATACATTTTTTCATGCAAGAAAAAAGTAAGGTTTGAAAAGGTAGGTTTGATGACAAAAGTGTAGGAACACAGTATTTCCAAATGTGGTATTAACCATGTAAGCAAGTACTAAAACATCTAGAAAGCCCATGGATTAGAATCTGGAGTGTTAGTTCAGTCTTGCTGTGATTTCACATCCATTGACTTGAGATGGAAATATTTATATTGGCTTTGGGATGGTGGCTACTACTCGTAATAGGTGTTAATGAAACAAAAGCCCTACTGAAGATTTTGTGCTAACAGTTAATAACACAAGAACATGCCTTCTGCAGTACCAGTATATCAAATATTATGCCTAGCCCAGCTTAGACACCTGCTCTACTGTACTCTTCTGGGAATAGCTAATACTGAAATACACAAGATATAGCAAAAACCAAGCTTAATAAAGAACTCCTAACTCACTCGATGCTATTAACTCTTTGAATTCACCACAACAGGATAATTTTAGAAGAAATAATTTTAATTATTTTTTAAAGAAACACATATACATATGTGACTAAGTGCTGCTTCTGGAGTTCCATGAGAGTTAGGGTAATGCTAAGCAGCCTGTTAAGCCTTGTGTTTCAGCCTTCAGATGTTATGACTTTAGTCAAAAGGGTATTTTGCCTGGTTTAACATTAGATAACATTGGGAGTTAGGAAGAGCTATTTACTTTCCTTAAAAATATTAATCAAGAATGCCAAATATCAAATGAGTCTGTCACTGTAATTAAATTCTCACAATTTAAGACAAATTACATCTCTAAAGTAGGGTTAAGGTTGGACTGAAATGATATAAAGAAATTAAGCTTCTTTTCCTTGTTCACATAGAAAGTCTGTGGAAGGTGTCAGTAGTGGTTTAAGATCTACTAGGACTTGGTTGAGAGCTCTGAACAGTAACCTTCCATTTCAAAATTCACTGCAGTACAAGCACTGTAGATCACATGTAAATCCATACAACGAGTGCTTTCAGATCAGGATTTGCCTGATGCTTGTTTTAAATGGGCAGTGCTCATCCAGCATTTTTTTCAGCTGGTCGTCTAACATAGTACTCATGATGACAGTAAAAAGCTTCACTTTCTCTTGTGGAGCAAATAAATGGAGCTTCACATATTTTATGTATCTAGCTATTTGCCTACTATTTATCTCTTTTTTCCTGTTAAAGAACAAATAGGCTGTGGCATCTCAGTCTAGCAAACTCCATTTTAAATAGACTACTGATCTAGAGAAATATGTAAAATTATTCCATTAAAGACATATTTTATTGTCTACTGCTGAAATAGTTGCATTAAAAAGAATCTGTATATTAAAAAAAAAGAAAGAACATGAATCGATGTCTGCAAAAACTCTTTCAACAAGCAAAGATAAATGGTTTTGTAGCATTGTTTGTGCTGAGCTGCTGACATACTTATATTTATATTCTGTGATGTCTAAAAACAGGATCTAAAAATAAACATTGAGAAAGTAATCATCTGAGATCTGACACTTTAAAACCAGTGGTCAAATTAGTATTCTGAAGCCATGAGGCCATAATGTATGTGACTGAATAGTTGCTGTTATTGGAACATACTGATTTATCACCTTATGCAAGGTGTAAAAGTAAATTCAAAGGCTGTAAAATAAAATCTCATATGACAAAAAATAGAATTTTATTAGATTCTTTTTGCATTATAGCATTTAGTATCCAGATATTAGACATGAAAATTAGTTAGAAAATACTGTTTTAAATCAGTTTATTAAGGCTAATTACACTCCCTTCCCCCCAAAATAGCTGGAGAAACCAGGTGTGGCAATGCTATTTTTTATGCAAATGTCATTTTCAGAAACCTCACAGTGTTAGAGTCAATTGTTATTATTTTTATTATTATGGACAAATATTTTTTAAACAATTCAGGTTAGGTGTCATTTACAGGTGCCTCAGAAAATAAAACTACTCACAGGTTAAGTGGGTTTACGTCTTTACACTCAAGGGTAAATCTTTTAAAGTTAAAGTATTAAATGAATGTAGAACAAATATCACTTACAATGGCAAATTAAACCACACTTCAATCTAGGAATATTTACTTTACCAGAAATGTTTTCATCTAAAGGGTTACATTTATGAGAAAAAAAAAATTCTAAGGAGTGTTTAGGTGCTGAGATATGCCATGATGGTCTTCTTTCTAATCCAAAGTCAGAGTTAGTCAAATCTGTATTTTCTGTATTTTATAACATTATAACATATAACATATAATATTTTAAAACATATAGATCTGTATCTGTATTTTATAACATTCACATTTTATAGTTTTACTTAGTATTGCAATGGAAGAGCAGCTGGAAGATAAAACAGTCAATAGTCAGATACAAAGAAAGCAAGAAAAGTGAAAGAAGGAAAGAAAAATATGTGATTTTAGAGAACTTTGTCAGATATTGTGCAGTGGGTTCCTTCTCTGGCAAACATCCTGGCCATAGGAAATTCTCAGTATAAATTCTCCTTTCTGTTCTCAGAAGAATAGGTGAAGGGGATAACGGTACATGCAGGCCCAGATTTTAGAGCCATACTTTAGTGATTGCAGGTACTGGGCTGGGAGATCTAGTAAAATGAATTTGGAAATATTTTTGGTTTTGCCTAGATAAAAGCCAAAGCCCTACTATAACCTGACATCTTTAGTAAATTTCAAAGGTTGCAATTGAGGACTCAGTGGTGAAAACGTTTGCAGAGCAGCTGATGTAATCAGTAGGAGGTTTATAACCAGAGCCATTGCAAAGAGACTGGAGAAAAAGAAGCATGTTCCTATCCTGACCGCTGATCTATGGCCCTCCATGCAGGCACACCCACCTTCCCTGAATGTTAACAACAAGAGGAGGGAATGCTGGAGACCTTCATACAACAGTTAATTTCATAAAGTGTCATTTAAATGGTGACAAATACACAGCTGAGATTTTGAATGTAGACAGAAGCTACCAGATAACTGGAGAAACACAGGGGATGAAACACAGTACTGAACCTTGTAGCTTTATTCTAGACTGTGCAGAACCTTTGGAGAAGCTCCAGAAACAACAGAGTCAGTGAAGAGGTTTACCAAGAGGCGAAATTACTAAATGAGACAAATCTTACTATTAACTTTCATTTTGTTTGCACAGAAAGTAAATTGGCAAATGAAACTAATCACTAAATCTGAGGATCCTGACCTGTAAGGGACTATTTTGCCTCAGGGCAAGAATAAGAACCTATATATATTTTTTTTACTGTTTCATTTATTTTTGTTAGGGTTTTTACAGTTTTACTCTTTTAGCTAGTTGAGGCAAAACAGTTCTTTCTTGGTCCTGGAAGACAAATATTGGAAACTGCAATGCTTAATTCGAATAGATCTTAACTAAGGTGGTTTTAACCTCCAGCCTTTAGCACATGTAATGCACTGTCAATACATTCAAAGCTGGGTGTCACACAGCCCTAGAAGCTTCAATAGTTGCAGCCGATTTATTAGTAAGAAGAATTTGTTTCAAAGGTGAAATGATCTGAAAGAGAGAGATTGTACGGAGCTCAGATTTTTATGTTACTTCAGGTAGCAAATGCCCAGAAGAGAATTGACCTCTTCAAGGAGAGATACCTGCTTGTGACACTGCTCCCTTGCTCGGTCCTGCCCCCAGCTTTCCCCTCTACATCCCATCTTGTGGAGAGGAGCATAGCTGGGTACAGAAAGACATGGAAGGAGATTAAAGCTGTACAGATTCCTAACTAATAACAACACTAATGTATGCTGAAAATGAGAAAGTTTCTAGGGGTCACAAATGTCAATTTTCAAACATCCTGAAGCTATGACTATGTACAGATGAGGACAGCTGTGGTGAGGTAAAGCCTTCTCTTACCTTTAAAACAAAGGGACTGCTTGAGCTCACGCTGAGTAGCTGTGATCAGTTTTCCAAATTAAGGCATTCAAACAAGGATTCAAACACCTCTGATCTCGTTTAGACTAGCCTTTTAGCCTTTACTCAGACAAAAGTTTTGCTGACCTTGAGAGCAGCTTTGCAGAGCAGCAGGCTAAAGAAGAAAGTAACTTCCATCCTTATTAATGCGGCAAGGCTTATAGAATATCTCCTTCACATTCCCTTCAATTACACCAAAGCGTGTAAAAAGAAGAGTTTAATTTCTCTGACACACACTGTTTCAGTTGCTGTCATGACAAGTTGTTTCTCACTGAAGCTCTCTAAAACACTATTGATTTTGGCAGAATGGTTAAAATGAGCTACTATCTGCTTCTTATCATCTTCCATAGTCAGGTTGGCTTTGGAATCACAAGGTTTTCACTGGCAATTTCAAATAACAGGCAATACAGATCTGATGACTTAGGTCCATTTTTGTTTTGTCAAAGAATAAAACTCTTTTGCTGTTTTGAATAAGTTGACTCACCCTTACCATTTTCAGATTCTCCAGTGAATTATTACTTGTGTTATTTTTGACAGCTTTCTATATGTGTATAGATTCTGTACCCAGGAGATGTAGCTCCCATATCTGAAGAGCAAAGGGGAATTCATTGTTTATGACCTCATAAAATTATTTTGTCTTTAGTAGGAGAAATACAGATAAAAAATTACAGTCTACTCTTCTTATGTTTTGTTTTTTGAGGTTCTTGCAGTGATGAAGTTTTTCTTGTGAGAATACCAAAATGAAATAACTAGCAGGAACAGAGAACAGAAATACCCCACTCTGCTGACATCTTTGTATAAACTTGCACAAGTCACAAATAAGAGAATCTGAGTATGATTTTCTTTTTCTGAGTGGTATTCATTTTATTTGATTCTTTCTTTACAAGATGTCTTTTATAACTGCAAAAAGCAGCAAGAGTTCTGAGGCAAATGCTTTGCACCACAGGACTGAGCGATCTGTGTTCTCTTCAGTAGAGATTTCCCACAGATTCACTCAGATGAGAGTTGTATCTTCTCTGTAGAATGACAGATCTGGCATCATGATTTAGACACAGTCCTCAGACAGAGACAAAGTTGGGAATGACAGCAGGACCATCATCTCAGGTTTGTACCATGTAAGAAGGCAAGTTGTTATGTCCTCTACCTCTGAATATGAGTAAGAATGGAAGAATGTGGCTCTTTGGTATAGGCCAGCAATAATATAGTGAGAAAATACTGCTGTTTTGACTTTCAGTCTTTAATTCAAATTGTAGGAGCTCAGCTGGGTGTCAAATTCACAGTTACTAGAACAGACTGTGAGGTGGTTGGTAGGGAGGTGTGAATGAAATCAATGGCAGTAGGAATTATCAGGTTCGGGACCACCTAAGGAACCCAAAGGTGCACAAGTCCATGGGACCTGATGGGATGCATCTGCTGGTCCCAAGGGAACTGGCAAATTAAGTTGTGAAGACCTTTTCTATCACGTTTGAGAAGTCATGGCAGTCTGGTGAAGTTCCTGCAGACTGGAAAAAGGGAAACATAACCCCCATTTTTAAAAAGGGAAACAAGGAAGACCCGGGGAACTACAGGACAGTCAGTCTCACCTCAGTGCCAGGCAAGATCATGGAGCAGATACTCCTTAAAACTATGCTAAGGCTCATGGAAAACAAGAAGGTGATTGGTGACAACCAGCATGGGCTCACCAAGGGCAAATAATGCCTGACCAATCTGGTGGCCTTTTCTGACAGGGTTACAACATTGGTGGATAAGGCTAAAGCAACTGATGTCATCTACCTGGACATGTGCAAGGCGTTTGACACCATCCTGCATGACATCCTTATCTCTAAATTGGAAACATGGGAGTTCAATGGATGGACCACTCGGTGGATAAAGAACTGGCTGGGTGGTCGCACTCAAAGAGCTGTGCTCAACAGCTCAATGTCCAAGTGGAAACCAGTGACGAGTGGTGTCCCTCAAGGTTTGGTATTGGGACCAATGCTGTTCAACATCGTTGTCAGTGACATGGACAATGGGATTAAGTGCACCCTCAGCAAGTTTGCTGACGATACCAAGCTGAGCGGTGTGGTTGACACTCTGGAGGGATGGGATGCCATCCAGAGGGACCATGACAGGCTTGAGAGGTGGGCCTGTGCAAATCTCATGAAGTTCAATGAGGCCAAATGCAAGGTCTTGCACCTGGGTTGGGGCAACCTCAAGCGCAAATAAAGACTGGGTGATGAGTGGCTTAAAGCCAGCTCTGACTTGGGAGTGGTGGTAAATGAGAAGCTCAACATGAGCTGGCAATGTGCACTTGCAGCCCAGAGGCCAATAACCATGTCCTGGGCTGCATCAAGAGAAGTGTGGGCAGCAGGTCGAGGGAGGTGATTCTCCCTTTCTACTCCGCTCTTGTAAGTCCCCACTTGGAGTACTGCATCCAGTTCTGGAGCCCCCAACACAAGAGAGACATAGACAAGTTAGAATGAGTCCAGAGGAGGCCACAAGGCTGATCCAAGGGCTGGAGCACCTCTGCTATGAGGACAGGCTGAAAGAGTTGGGGTTGTTCAGCTTGGAGAAGAGAAGGCTCCGGGGAGATCTAATAGCAGCCTTCCAATACCTGAAGGGGGGGCTACAGGAAAGCTGGGGAAGGGCTTTTCACAAGGGCAGTTAATAACAGGACAAGGGGGAATGGCTTTAAACTGAAAGAGGGTCAGTATAGATGAGATATTAGGAAGAAATTCTTCACTATGAGGGTGGTGAGACACTGGAAGAGGTTGCCCAGAGAAGTTGTGGATGCCTCCTCCCTGGAAACATTCAAGGCCAGGTTGGATGAGGCTTTGAGCAACCTGATCTAGTGGAAGGTGTCTCTGCCATAGCAGGGGGGTTGGAACTACATGATCTATAAGGTCCCTTGCAATCCAGACCATTCGATGATGATGATTCTATGATGATGATGAATGAACCATGTAAATCCTTTACTATACAGATGAGACCTGAAGGCCATGCAATCTTAAACTAAATTAGGCTCTCTATAAGGACAGTGGAAAAACAGTCTCTGATATTTTTATAACCTTTTGATATACTTAAGATCACATTTATCCCTTGTCTTAACTCTGATTTTGCAGTTTGCTTACTTCACAAGAGATCAAGTAATTTGTGAAGCATTTATCAGCCTCAGGACGAGCTGGGGAATGTCTCACTGGTAAGAAATGACGATAGTCTGCCCTCCTGGCAATTTCTGCCTTAATTGGCATCTACAATGAGTAATCAGCCATGCTTTTACTGAGTGAATAACAAAAAGTGGCATTAATATTTTACTGAACAGTCTTGCTTTCATTAAATCTCATAATGATCTGATTTATTGATGAGTACCTGGGATTGTTTTCCAAGGGCAAGACAGAAAATTTGCAGGAGCCACAACAGCACTAGTGTTTAACAGTCAACAAAGCCATACGACAGCAATGCTCCAGTGACAATATTCTTTAGTTATAAGTCAATAACATGGGCAGCATTGGTTTGTGAGACTGGACTGAGAAGGAAAAGCTTTTTTGTTTTGTTTTTCTTCTTTGTTTAGGAGTTCTTTGGGGGTCATAGAACAGGTGTCACATTGCAATTTATTCTAACTTTTTAATTTCCAACATACTATGAAAGTGTTGTATATTGTAACACATCTGCGGCCATTGAGGCCTTTATAGCTGCCGTTACTTTTCGTACCTTAGATGATTCCTGTTTCACTGCAGCAGTGGGGACACAACTCAGATCACCTTGCTTATCGTGGCTATTAATATTATGGAGAGTATCAAAGTTCTGAGTATGATGCCAGTTGCACACATATGTCCTAGTTTTTTACTTCCAGTGAGGGTTGTGCTTTGGTTGTAACTCCAAAGTCACTTTGTTGATCACACAATAAAACATACTGAAGCAAAAGGCACAGACAATTTAAAAAAAAAAAATTACATTAAAGCAAATGAAATGACAAATTAAACCTCTCCTCCATTACTTTGTCAAGCTTTCTTTCTATCACACAACCACATATCAATATATGTAAAAAGATAAATTTCATTAAGAAAAATATGTAACATTATTCATAACATTGAGAATGAGGTATTAAAGACTGTAATGGATGTCTCCTAAAGAGAGCCCTTGAACTATTAGGGGGAGTTTTTTTTATAATATCCTCTTGCATTCACTCTTTTTACTTCTCCTTTATAAGTCATTAATGGATATATCTGAGAAAAAAGTAGCCCCATATGAATCAGCTTTGGAAAAGATAATCTGAGATCATCTAAGTTCATGTACCATTAGTGTGGAATTGTTCTCTATAGCATAGTTTAAGAAGCTTTATTCAGTCTAATGTTAGGTAACTCAAGCATAGAATTATATTTCTGTTTCTCCACAGGCCTCATCACTAACTAGCTGGATAGTTTAAAAAGAAATAAAAAGTTGGGCTTTTTTTTCATTTTTATTCTATTGCTTTATATTTTCTAAAACCTACTGCCTAGGATGACCTGTAACTTCTTTTATGTGTGTTTATTTAAATGACTATTAATCCATATTGCTGCAAGCAGGAAGTGGAAAGTTAGAAATTAGGGTTTTTTTTAGTTTAATTATAAGATACCAGTTTGTTTCCTTGTTGGTATGGGAAAATTCAAGCAAAATTCTATTTACTTATGTGTATACACAGAAACACACATCTCTTCAGTCTGCTGTAATGGTAGGAATTTTGCACTTTAGGCCTTATTTCTATTTGAACATCTGAAGTAATTATAAATGACAAAATGCATATTCCTAAGACTACTTGTGTTTATTCTTCCATCCAACTTCTGAGATATATTCAATGACTGACATGAACATCGTATGTCAGACAACAGTCTTTCTGTCCTTAGAGCCATACGGTTCTCATAGCAGACTGAGATGTGAACTCAAACTCTAAAATACCTCCATTTTGTGAGAATCCTTTTATAGTCAATGGGGAAAAGGTAAGAAGCGCAACTAAAAGCTTTACATTAAGCTTCTGTTCTGTAGTGTCCTACATTAGAACATCTTTTTCTAAGTTACCACCAAGAGACTAGCATAAGATAAGCACGTACCTCCCAATAATTCTACTAATTATAGCAATCATAGAAGCCTCTGGTCTAATCTTATTTACTCCTTGTTTAAATCTATAACTATTCGATTTTTATTTCTTACTTTTTTCTTTTTTTTTTCTGTAACTCCATCTGAAGTTAGATCTGAGAGCAAATGAACTCATAGACCAAAGTAATATGAAATTCCCTTCCAATCACAGCTCAATTTCCTTTTCACATTGTTTCATGACCTTTCTGACCTTAACATTGAAGAATTATAGTTAAACATATCTCAACTGCTTCTAGAATTATGCTTTAGTCACTTATTAGGCATCAAAAAACACTACCCGGTCTTTAATTCATCATAGAGATACCATGCACACGCTGCTATCTATCACACATCACCTGAAATTTTTATTAGTTTTTCTGGTAATATATTGTTAATTATCATATCTTGAAAATTGGAATGTTGCAACATGCTTTTGAATAGAAAGACAGAATCTAACAGAGGTGTTTTAATTATATTCTCAAGTTAGATATCTCTGGATAAGTTTAATACTAAAATCAAATGTACTCAGGTATGAATGTACTCAGCCAGAGAATGGCAGAATACACTGAAATGTTGAAGCAAAACAGAACAAGAAGAAAACAGAATGGGTAACTGTATGTAAAATAGTAGATAAAAGACAATAGATGGGAAAGAAAAGTACATGACATAAAAGGTAGAAAGCAAACCACATAATGGGGAAGTATGGAGAAATAAAAGATTTGTGATCTGTTGTTCAGTGTTCTTGTGATAAGCATGGTTCATCAGTTTTCATCCACAGAAACAACTGGATGTAGACCAATATAAAGCTGGAACTAGCTCCTCATAGGTCTGATTTGGTGATATCAATGAAAATTTTAAGGTATTTTTCAAGACATTATCAGGGTTTCAAAATCATAGAATGAGCTAAAGAGAAGGAACTGGTGAAAATATGGGGAGAAACAGTAAAAATTGGTCAGGATCAAATTTTCTGATGATGCAAACAAACAAGCTTTCAGTCTTAGTAAGATTCTGGCCATATTTATTAACATAATTTCTCTATAATGACTGCACTATTGCAGTATTTGATTAGTATAGTGTTAAAGATGGGGGGAAATTAAATTATTAAATAGAAACTATATTCAGACTTTTCTAAGATGCTGCTCGGTGTTAAATGCAATGCCTGTGTGGTGGGTTGACCCTGGCTAGATGCCAGATGCCCACCAAGCCTCTCTATCACCCCCATCCTCATCAGGATGGGGAGGGGAGAAAATAAGATGGAACAAAATAAACCTCAAACTCGTGGGTTGACACAATGGCGGTTTAATAGAAACAAAGCACAGCTGCGCATGCAGAAGCAAAAGAATGATATTTTTATTCTCTACTTCCCATCAACAGGCGATATTTGGCCGCTTCTCAGGAAGCAGGGCTTCATACGCATTGTGGTTACACCGAAGGACAAACAGAAATAACAAATGCCCCCTTCCCCCTCCTTTCTCCTTGTTTTTATTTCTGAGCAGACATCATATGGTGTGGAATATCCCTTTCGTCAGTTTGGGTCAGCTGCCCTGGCTGTGTCCCCTTCTAAGACTTTCCCCACCCCCAGCCTACTTGGGAGGAGGAATGTTGGAGAGCCAGCCTTGGTGTTGTGCAGCACTGTTCAGCAGTAACCAAACCACTGGTGTGTTATCAACACCTTTCTAGCTACTAATGCAAAACACAGCACTCTGAGGGCTGCTATGGGGATAATTAACTCCATCTCAGCCAGACCCAATACAGTCTGTTTGATGAACTCATTACCACTCCTCTATGAATCATTTTTGTGTCCTAACTGCCTGTAGTTAACATACATCATCCATAAGCACTTTGTTCACTGGATTTTGGTGATTTGATCTAGTATCGGTTGAGGAGAAAAATATTATCTTCCATAGGAAAAAGGTGGTTGAAGTGACTGTCAAGGTTTCAAGGTTTCTGGAAAACAAAACAAAAAAAACCCAGGAATGTATCCATCCTGTTTATCTATCCAAGCCTAAATTTGGGTAAATATTTCATCTTTCAATGACATCTAAGTTAGTTAAAATATTTTGTGTACATTTTGTCCCCAAACTGTTTTATCTATCACCCTTCCTTTTCCCTCTTAGGAATAGAACAATTGAAAATTACTTCAATTTTAAATAACTTCATAGTGCTAGTGTATATTTTTATCTAGGAATCTAAATTTCTGTTGTATCCTTTTCAATAGGTGCAGCAAAGCCCATGCTTGCTCATCCTTAGGTTAAAAATCACATGATTATATGACGTGCTACAGGTACATAGTTATCCACGATACAGGGTGCACATATACAAGTAGATAATCACATTTCCTGTAAATGTGGCAGCTCCTGAACTAATAGAAATGTTATTGCTTAAACATGCTATTCATTTCAGCTAATTAGTTTTGCAGTAAATGGGGAGGGAATTGCCACACCTTGCAGTGTTAATGAGAGAAATAGAGATCCTCTAGAAACTCCAGCTTGATTATGTGTATTTGTCTATATTTATTCTGGCTATATATCGAGCTAACCTGTCTATAAGGCTACCAGGAAACAAAATTATAGCTCCATATTTTTTATACAGTGTGATAAATAGATGATAAATCTGAGGGTGTGGACTGGACGATAACTGTACTATCTAACTTAACTATCTAACTTTTTTTTTTGTTTAATTTTTCTTCTTTTACAACAAAACCTATACTTTTCCTGGCAATCCTTCCAATTACATTGCATAAGTGACTGTTTTATGCTTCTACTTTCTGCTTGTGCCAGCAACAGGCAATATTTGGTCAGAGATTAGGTTGTGTTTCATACCAAAGTGCCAATAAAGTCAAGGGGATTTTTCTGGGAAGATTGACAGTACAGCAGAGCTCACTCTGAAAATGAAAAAGCACTCATGGGTAAAATAAAACATTATTGAAGTTTCAGGTTAACAGTTAATGATCACACAGTTCTTTACAGGCAATCACTGCAGTCTTTTTCAAGACCCTTTTGAGGCCGTTGAAGGGGCCTTGGAGGTCTCCTGTACTACTGGTGCCATTATATCAAGCAAGTAGTTTGCTTACATCTCAAAATGCAAAGTTTAACATTCTCTTTTGGTATTGTTTCATATGATATTTTCCCTCACAGTCATTTAGCTGAATGTAACTTTTGTTTTCACAATAAAGGGAAGCAACATCTGAGAACTGGTCTCAGAGCACTGATACTGGTATCGCTGAACAAGTTTAAATTGTATGTTTAACTACCACTGGTAGCTATGATTAAAAAAAAAAAAAATGACATATTGCCCTGGTTTTTCTAAGATAGAGTTAATTTTCTTCTTAGTAGCTAGAAGGCACCGTGTTTTAGCAGGTGTTTTCAGGTTTCAGTGTGGGATTTATTATGAGAACAATGTTGATAAGGTACAAGGACATAGCTTGTGGGTAGTTTGCAAGTGCAAAGGACTAGGAGGGGGAAAGCGTAGTAATTAACAAAACTCAGAAATGAAAGTTGGATATGCCAATGAGATACTCCATATCATATTAGGTCATGTTCAGTATATTAACAAGGGTTGACCAGGAAGGGATAACAGGGGGGGGATTCCCTTAGGAATTGCTCAGGCTTGGTTTTCTGGGGTTGCGGTTTCGGGGTTCCTTTTTGTTCCTCTGAGATCACTATCAACAGGTGGTGAGCAGTTGTACGGTGCATCATTCATTTTTATTGTTGTTATCATTATTATCATTATTATTTAAATTTTATTTTACTCTAATTAATATTTTTTTGTTATCTCAGCCTGCAAGTCTCCTGACATTTACCTCTCCAATTCTGTCCTTGATTCCCTGAGTGGGAGGAAAAGCAGGGATAGGTGCGAGAAGCTGTGTCGTACTTGGCTGCCAGCTAAGTTAAACTATCACATATATATATTTTCATTATTTTGGGGGTGTTTACTTCTCCATAGGTTCATAATAAGCAGATAATTCTTTAGAAGATGACATTAAGAAAATGCATAACAAAGAACAGTCCTGTCTTAAAGAGTTTTTAATGGAAAAAGTTGATAGTTGTTTCTGCACATGAATTGAGACTGAGCAAATAACTCGTCTAAGGTAACAAGAAGGCTTTAGCAATGTGCATTGTACATATCCTGTCACATAAGCCATACAAGTGAGATAAACACAACTGATTGTAATTCTCTGTCATCCTAGTGTACCTGAAGATGTTTTTATCTCAGTGTATCATCAAACTGTCTATACTGCTTCCAGGACTCAAATGTACATCTCCAAGTAACATGAAAAGAATTAGGTTATTTCATTCTAATTATTGTTTTAGGAAAATCTATGTTCAGTTGAAGACAAAGAAGCAACTCAACTCACCTTGCTTTAGACAATGACAGTGTAGCCATCTATACCAGCCACACTAAGTGCCTTTTGTTGGCTGTGGTTAGAAATACAAATTACCATGTCAAAATGTAATTAATTCCAAAATGAGTATCTGAAATCAACTAAACTTTCTAAAAGCACCCAGCTTGCTGAAAACTACATTATGAAATATCCAATGGGTTACTTGGTGAAGACTGAATATGTTATTTTCTATATTTTTTTCCAATGGATCACACCTCAGCTGTCCCATAAATGACTTCTACCTTAAAATATAATCAGTTAAAGTAATGGTTTTTGTACTTCTGAAAGTTGAGAGAGAAAGCGAAGAAAAATCTTAAACAAATGAACATCTAGTGATCAGCCTTGGATTACAGCTACATCAATGACACCTTACCTCCTGGAAGAGATATTTAATTACAAGTTGAACTACAACTTGTAAACAAAACTTCCAAATTGATGTTCAGTGGCTTTGAAGATAGGCATATCATCATTCAAGACTGAATGCTAACAAAACCTATTTCATTAAATAGGTCTGTATTGATAAGCATACACATGCACAAACATATAGAATGTAAAAAATGACACCTCATATGAAAATTACAGCTTACTTAGTTTTTTCTGTGATAACTTTTTGAAACAGCATTAATATTAGCATTTGGAGTTTCTGTGCATGGACATAGGCTACACTTATCTGTCTACATCAATAAAATATGGAATTATTTATCTGCTATGATATACCTCAATGCTAATTATAGGAATTTACAACTTTTAAAACTTTGTATCTAAATGTGTCATAATAATGCATCACATTATTTAAGTCAAAATATTGCATTTATAATTAACTTTTTTTCCCTAACCTTTTTTATTCTTCTACAGATCCTTTGATATTCCATTAGCATCCTGAAAAGCAAAGCAATTTTATTTTATTCAAAGCAAGCATGGGGAAGATTTGATTATGAATGCATTGACGCAAATATATGAACTGACACATTATGTTATTCAACACTAATGTCTTAAAAGAGACAGAGATGTTGTTTGCATTTATGTGACTTTGCTATTTCATTTTATATGATCCATTAGCTTTTCTTTTCTTGCTTCAGGGTGGATCTGATGAAGAGAATACAAAGCCAGATAACCCATGCATCCATGCATTTTGAATCATTGAATCATTGCTTTGAGTGAGAAAATAATGGCATTTCATAAACAGAAGTTTTTACTGTTCAACTGTTCCACATTACAAAAACTTTTGTTGTAATCTACTCAAGTACTTGGAATTCTTATTGCCTTTGCAGACATCGAGGAATTACTGAATCCTTGTAGGTACAGTTCTTTGGGGTATGCTAGTAAAATGATACAGTAAGTTTGGAATAGACTTGAAACTATTCAGTAGTTAATATAAGGATTTAGGTATAACTGGAAAAAAATAATTCGTTCAGTCTGTCCTTTTGCATAAATTAACAAAGTGAAATCAATGAGAAAAAGAACACAGTTTAATTTTTTAAATCCTCATGATGTGCACAAGAGTTTTGTTTTCACTACACTCACTGCTGACCTCATTGCAGTGCCTCTGTCTCCTGTTTTGTCTTTCCATGTAATTTATTCCTCTATAACAAAATCTGCCTTATCCTAAAAAAAAAACCCAAACAACAAAATTAAATCAATCAACAAAAATAAAATTATAGAACATGTCATCACTCTCTTCACTCATTGCATCTTACATCTCTTTCCTTGTGTCTGTTTTATTTTTGAAACGGAAAATTTTTAAGGTTTTCTACCTTACACTTTCTCAGATCAAAGCAGAATAGGGCTCCTGTTGTCTCTGGTGTCTGAATTCATTGCAGGAAAGAGAAGCACAACACTCAGTTTCTCTTGATTCATGAGATATTATCAGTTATTTGTCTGTATCTGAATAAGTGTGTTTTAGTCACAAAAAGGTTCTTGAATCCTGAGATGTTATTAAATCCAACATTATTTTTTAATTTTTAAGAAAACAATGTACATTATTTCTTATTAATCCTTTTTTTTTTTCTTGTTTTAGTATCTGCCACCTAATAAGACCCAGAAAAAATATGTGAGTGAATAACATAATAAAATGCACACAGACTAGGGAAAATGGCTTCACCCTGAGTCCAGTGTAGAGTAAGTTCCATTAATACCAGTATGTGACAAACTGTATCTATAGCACAGCATCTGAGAAAGCAGTTAGAAAATGATTCAGAGCTTGGAAATTACTTAAAATAGCATTTGTTTGACAAATTCTTATGAATAATAAACATAATACAGAGTATCAAAACCAACTGTAAGCTTTTTACTAACAGAACAAGAGAAGACATTTGCAATAAAGACTATCAGCAGAAATAATCTGGTTTTACTTACTACAGCACTGAATCCTCCTCGTTGCCAGGGGAAGACCACTGCACAGGCATTTGTTAATGTATTTTCTACAGTTCTATTTTCAAAGTGTTAATTCTTGCTGTATTAGTTTTCTGCTGCAAATCTGGTTTGCAATTAATGCCTAAAGGAAACAAATATCAAGAAACCTTTTTTTTTTTCCATTAAAGAAATTTTAATTACATCTCAGTTTTTTTCCCAAATATTAAAAAAAAAAAAAGAATGAATTGTGAGTGGACTAGGATGAGTCTATTTTGACAGTTTCAAACTCTTAATCAACTTAGCTTCACTTATATAATGTACTGTGACCGACACAGAACCTGCATATTTTGTGATTATCTCTTGTCCATGCAGTGTAATGAATCCCAGATTCCTATATGATATGCCAACTGCTTGTGTCTTCTAAAGGCTTACCTTTAAATCTTGGAAGAGAGAGGGAGTTGGAGACAGAGAGAGAGAGAGAGAGAAGTTATGCATACTTAAAGACCAAAAGATGGAATTAGAAAGCAGTGTCTTCGCTACCTGCAGATTTCCTGTGCTTGATATACACCCTCTAAAGAAGTTCCTGGAAGGTTATGGGAAAGGCTGGACCAAGAAAGAAACATTAAATTAAGCCCATGAGAGTTTGAAGTTGTGCTATAACAGACGGTTGATGAGTATGAGCTTATAGAAGTAACTTGTCTCAAAGTCAAAACCAGGCATGTACCTCCAAATATATTTCCTTTAATTGTAATGAAGTTTCAGCTCTTGAATATCTTTGAAAATTTACAACTCCTTACAATCTTCCAGGTTTATTACTTACAATCTTCTAGTTCTTTTAAAGAATTGAATACTCGTGCTTCCAGCAGAGATTCTTTTCTTTATTCAATGTCTAATTTGTGATTCTTGAATCAACAGAAAGGCTTAAAGTACATATTCTTAACACACTCCATATGTTCACTTGTATTTGGTCTGAATAATATTACTGCCATAACTACTATTGCTATGATAATCTCTTTCTACCAGTTTCCTATGGAAAGGAATGTGGATAATACTGTGAAAAAATGTAACTTGGATCCAACCTCTGTTTGTACAGTTTTGCCATGCAGTCTGTCGCTAGGTCCCAAAAGGTCTAAACCAATGTCTTTCACTCATATTTTTAATTATCTAGCTGTTTCTCAGCTCTTGATGAAGATACTGGCAAATTTTTGCTTGTCTCAACATAAATGTTTTTCACCAAGTTAAAAGTGTATGATGAAATGCTGTTTCTCCTTACGTTTTTTATATTTACTTTATGCATCACCTAGCACACCCTTCATAAGATATTAAAAGAATGGTTGAAAAATTTCCTTTTTTACATGAATATTTTTAATACTTTCTTACTATTTATTTTCTCTTTGAGGTCCATATATCTTAAGGAGAAACACTTCCGATTCGGTGATGCTCTACATTGTAGTAAGACAACTTCATACCAATGCTTGGATCTGAGTATTAGTCTTTGAGTCTGGCTATCTTACATTGAGAATTTGTTCTTATCCTATGGCTTTGATTTAATACATGTTGTGACTAGTGTTATCCTGTGCCACTCTAAATAAAGTCTCAGAATGAGATTCTGACCACCAAACTCAAAATGTCTACAAATATAAATATCTATATATGAGGCAGGCATCTAAATTCCCTTCATAGTCATTGGGAAGATAGAGTCATCACTACTTGAGTGGAATTCATCTGCCCTAATTTAGACATCTTCATTGAGATGAAAGGAATTTTGTTCCAGAAATGTCTGTTTCTTTCCACTGGCTATAAATGGAGTGACTACCAATAGCTTAAATGGAGATGTACTTGTAGCTATCTCAAATTTAGCAAAATAAATTCAGTCTTTTCCATTTTCCACTGTTCTTTAACAATTAACTTTCACATAGTTATTTTCTTTTTATTACATAAAAATAATTGAAAACTAACCAAATCTCTTCCCCACAGATGCAATTTTCCAAATAATTTTTTACCTAATCTCCTACTTGTGCATTTTCTGGTTACACCCATCTAACAAGTGACTCTCAGCAGAAAGGTACTGCTCATTTGACTTTGGAACTTGATCCAAGATCCAGTCAAATCATTTTTATCTTGCATATATTTTTTTGTAATTATATTAAGAGCAATTATAATTATATACCTATGTTTCTCAACATCATTGTACTCAGCCCTTCCTCTCCAGCCTTCCAATAAATGCAGGAAGCCATATCATCTGCATTATCTCAGACTGTTAACTTTCTCCTCATCCTCCTGTCAGATTCTTGCTTTAAGTTTCAAAAATAATCAGAGAATAATTCAAAGAATTAACCTCTACCTCATTCCAGCCATACAACTTCAGGTCATCTATATAAAACTGTTGTGCAATTGAGTCCTCTTCCCTTCTTGACTCATTAAGTAGCCTTTTCTTTCATTATGTGCTGCAGAAATGGGAATATAACAAATTGCAGAAGTCACTTGGGTAAATTTCATATTGTGCTTTCATCTCATTTCATATTTTACCTCTATTTTTCTGGTCCAGTACATGCTTTCCTTTATTAATTTGTCGACATTTCTCCAATAAAAGATGCACGTTCATAATTTCAGATGGTCAGAGTCCATTCATGTGATATGCTGCAAAATATTTTTTTTTAATCTCCCCACTGTGCAAGCTTTTTTTAAAAGCCCATGCTCTTTAGCAACTTTGATATCCATCAGCTGGTTCTTCACCTCAAAATCATTCCTTCAGCATCCTTTTCTCTTCCCCAGGAAACATATAATTGGTTTCAACATTTGTCTAGTTTTTTACAAATGTTTCCATCAATGACTCCAGGTCCTAGTCAAGGTGAGTTACATCTCTCAAATATTTAACATAAGCCACTTTATATTTTGTTTTCAATTTAATAAACAAGATCTTTTCTTCCACTATCCAGTTAGTGACATCTTTTCCTAACATTTCTTACAAATCTGTTCTGGCTTGTGAATACGTGTGGCAAGGACTCCAGCAAGTACTTGTAAATTCCAACCATTTCAGGTACTTTCTAATTTATAGTTGTATGCAATCCCCTTTGCACATCCTTGTGTGGAATCTGCACTTCTTATTCATTAATCATTGTTAGAATTATGCCCAAGAGTCTTCAATTAGATTGATTTTCCTTTTTGTTGGCACTTTATGTACCACAGAGAATATTGGCCCTATAAAGCCTACAATATAAAAGTTAGTTTTAAAGGCCAAGCATCAAAGGTAACAGTTGCAAGTCCTGCCAGACTGAGCCACGTAAGATTAGAAATCCAGTGAAATGGCTGAAAAGAATCCTACAAGTCTGGCCAAAATGACCCTGGTCTCAGGTGTATCTAAGTAAATATATACACATTTGTGTGTATATAAAGTTTCCTGGAAACCTGAGGTGAGATTTTTAATTTGGAAACATCTTTTTATCCTCTTTTTGTTTCAAAAGTAGAAAACTGTTGTTTTCTAGTACATAGCACACATGGAAACTGAAAAGTGGTTTATGATGTTCTGAAGGCCTCCTGCACGAATATGGCCATATTGACATTTTAGTTCCTGACTGACATTTTATTTACTGACAGAATTGTTGAAAACTTTGCAGTAAAAATTATTTTAAGAGATGTAAATCAGGCAGTGCCACTGAAGTGTAGCATAAAATAGTATCACCAAGTTTCTGCATCCAGATAAGTTGACAGCTGCACTTTTATTTCCAAGCTAGTTAATTCTCAGTAGTACAGAATAGTACAGAATAAACCTGGGATGACCCACAGACATGACTGACAAAAAAATTACTTACTCCTTTCACTGTGTTTTCTCAACTTTTCCATGTTTTTGTTTCTCTTTTAATGTTGTCTGTGTAATGTTTGTATAACTTCTCTGTGCAAAACTTATCGTGTTCATGGACAAGTCCCATGAAGCTTTAATCCTTATTCAACAAATTCTGATATAATTGTAGAGGACTCTAGTTTCACTTTTTTTCATTTAGACAACTCTTCTCTGCTTTGAAGCTCTACAGCAAGCTTTGCCTGCCTCTGTCAAGACTTACTGTACATCTATCAACAAAGCTATACCAGAGCTCATGCATTTCTATCCTACAAGGATTCATATTTTCTGTAGGTTTTCTGTAAAATATCTTCCCACAGTTTACTATTTTTTTTATTCATTCTCAGCTGTTTCCATTTGTCCATCATGTATCTATTCCCACATTTCTGTAATGAGAAATAATATTTAAAGTAACCATAAATCCTTTTATTTTCTTTTTTTTTTTTTTTTCCAGAATGTATGATAACAAGTCTAATATTAAGGAAAAAACTGCAAAAATATATAGACAGTATTTTTAATTTATTTCTCCTTTATCAACTGTATGCTTAGGGACAGACTTTCTTATATAGACATTAATGAAATACTTTACAACAGAAATTATCACAATGGCCATTATTAAAGAAAATATCTATTAATCTAGAAATAAAATATTGAAATGTATTTATTAAAACAAAATCTGCTCTATGATCTAAATTTTATATTTAATTTGGTGGCTATTTTTACAGTCCTCTAAAAACCAGCTCACATATTAATCTACATCATACATCCAAGAAGGACTTTTTTAAAAAAAGTAATATCTCTGCCATTGACCATCCCAGAAATGCTCAAATTTACTGCTCCCCTTTACTATCAGCATCTAACTTTAAAAAACACAGAAACACACTATAAATATGGATTCTTGTCCCCAGTCTTGTGCTCCTTTTTCAAACTATATATCTAGTTCCTAGGCAAGCCTGATCCCTTGATCTAGCTCTGTTATCACCGGAGAATCTACATTTAGCAAAGTCCAGAGAGATGGATATGTATTCCAGGTTCTTCTGAAACCTGAAGGTACTTTTCAAGACCATGTATCTGCCTTTTGCTGAAGATATGTATCTGGACATGTAAACCATGACAAAGATCAAATGTAATATGAGGGCTGGTCTGATTGCCAGTTCCTCTTGTCTTTACAGAACAGTGTAACTGGTCATGCTGCATTGACACTCGTAGTCAGAGTGCTTGTTAAAGAACACTCTCTAAAATTATTAGTCTTAGCACTAGACATTGGTTCCACACATGGGGGATTAAATCTCTTGAACTAGACTGTCTTTACCTGAACAATGATGAGAGTATCTGTTACAGGAGTCCACGTAGAAACCCTTGAGCTATGCTGACAAAAACTCCCTTAATCACTGTTCTGTTGAACTCTTATGTATTCAGCCAGCATATGCATAATTCATTATTACTGATCACCTTAAACTACATACAAAAAATCTCCTACCTTAGCTATGTACAAATTTTTTCCCATATAATAATTTCTGCATCTGCAGGAACACATTCTAGGGATTATTTACAAGTGTCTTACCTGTGTATAATGGTCAATTCCAAAGCAGGAGTTCCCTGAGGAGTGGGTCTCTGGGATGGCCAGATTCTCCATCCAGGATGTTAATTAACACATATAAGCATAAAAGTAGTGCCTGTCAATTGGTCTAGGTACAGCAGGAACTGCTTGAGGGAATCTTCAGGACAGCTGAAAATTTCTGAATGGGTTGCTTCTGTGCAAATTAAGGAAATACTTTTTTGCAAAGCTGCCTGAGATTTCTGTCAATCATCTTGTCTCAGGTGAGCCCATTGTCTCCTCTGTCCAGACATCTAGATGAAGAGTTGTGGGATCACCCAGGAATTGATTATTTAGGAGCTTAGAGTGGATCTGAATGCACAGTGCTGATACCCTGCTACACCACATTATACCTATAGGACAATATATTCCTTCTACTTCTCACTTCTAACACTAACTTAGGGAGACATAACAGCATTTGAGAGGCTTGTGATCCTGACTATTGATCAGCATACTGTTTAGTTTGGCTCTGATTTTTCTGCTTACCAACCGAATTTGAACCCTTTGGCAAACAAAATGTCTACAGTCAGCCAGGAGTGTTGGCACATGGAGCCTCTGTAGGGAGTGTTTGATCATAAGAGTCAATAAACAGCTATCAAGAAGGGAGTAAAGCTTCTGTAATTTGTAGCTGTACTGAATTTCCAGGCATCTCTTTTTGGGGGCTGATGCAGAGCTTGGTCCCGTCTGTAGACACATCTGTAATCAATCTCACTGATTTGTCATGGGATTCTTGTACTGCAAGGGAGCTTGATCCTGGCAGGTATGATGCTGTGTGTAGGAATCTTGCATGTGATACTTTTAGAGGGATGCATTCTTCAAGAAGAAGCTGGACTGTGTGATAAGAGCACAACAACAAGTACTACTTAAATACGCTTTCTGGGATGTGTGCAAGTGATATCAATGCACTCCTGGAATTGTACTCCAGATTTTTATATGATACCATAAGGATCTCTGCAAGGGGGTCAGAGTATTTGTCCTCTGGGACATGCACAATTTTATTGCAACTGAATGGTGTTAGACATGGCCTTTGACTCTAAATGTAAGACCTAGAAAGATATGAAAACACATAGTAAATGGTTGATAAAAATAAATTACACAAATACAAATGTCCAACACAACAAAAGTTGTGTTTAAGTTCTGTATGTCATAATCTAAAATGTTCTGAAATCTCCTTTATATTATGCTGGAGCAGGTCACAGAATCACAGAATCACAGAATCACAGAATCACAGAATATTAGGGATTGGAAGGGACCTCGAAAGATCATCTAGTCCAATCCCCCTGCTGGAGCAGGAACACCTAGATGAGTTCGCACAGGAAGGCGTCCAGGCGGGTCTTGAATGTCTCCAGAGAAGGAGACTCCACAACCTCCCTGGGCAGCCTGTCCCAGTGCTCTGTCACCCTTACTGTAAAGAAGTTCTTTCTCAAATTTAAGCGGAACCTCCTGTGTTCCAGCTTACACCCATTGCCCCTTGTCCTATCATTGGTCATCACTGCAAAGAGCCTGGCCCCATCCTCCTCACACTCACCATTCAAATATTTATAAACATTAATCAGGTCTCCCCTCAGTCTCCTCTTCTCCAAGCTAAAGAGCCCCAGCTCCCTCAGCCTTTCCTCATAAGGGAGATGTTCCACTCCCTTAATCATTTTGGTGGCTCTTCGCTGGACTCTCTCAAGCAGCTCCCTGTCCTTCTTGAACTGTGGGGCCCAGAACTGGACACAATATTCCAGATGTGGCCTCACCAGGGCAGAGTAAAGGGGAAGAAGAACCTCTCTTGACCTACTGAGGACACCCCTTCTAATGCACCCCAGGATGCCATTGGCCTTCCTGGCCACAAGGGCACAGTGCTGGCTCATGGTCATCCTGCTGTCCACCAGGACTCCCAGATCCCTTTCCCCTTCACTGCTCTCTAGGAGATCATTTCCTAACCTATACTGGAACCTGGGGTTGTTCCTGCCCAGGTGCAACACCCTACACTTGCCCTTATTATATTTCATCAAGTTTTTCCCTGCCCAGCTCTCCAGCCTGTCCAGGTCTCTCTGGATGGCAGCACAGCCTTCTGGAGTGTCAGCCACTCCTCCCAGCTTGGTACCATCAGCAAACTTGCTGACAGTGCATTCAGGTCCTGGTTTAGGGAAACAGTTAAGTATACAGTTAACTTCTTCACTGTCTACTCAAGCAGTAATGGAGAAAGAAATTATCTCTTATTCTAACTTCTGTGAGAACTACCTTCAAGGTAAGACATAATACAATGTCTACTCTTACTGAGATGATTTCTTACTGAGATGAACTCTTACTGAGATGTGGGCATCTATTGTATTCATGACTACTGCCATTGATAAATTTATGACATTTTCCTCAAAGCCACCTAAATTCTCTCATGAATTAGATAGATCATAAGCTTTGACATCTTCTATTATATTTTTACCTTGTTGCTGTTGCGCCAGAATCAAACATGTATACTCGTAGAGCTAGAGTGAATATTCTGTCTTTATTTGGTATAGGTTCCTTTTATATACTTTGCTATACAACATGTGATGCGTGTTAGTAACTAATTGGTTAAGATTCTATTCATGTGACACAGTCAATGAGGTTCATACACAGCACAAAAGTCTAGCTCCTTATTGGTTAGTGATTAAAAGTCACCCACACCTTAGTTTCCCACAGCATGTTTCTCCACATTACCTCTTTCGCTAGTATGTTATATTAGGTTATGGTCATTGTTAGCTTTCCCTAGCTGTGTTTTTTGTTGTTTTTTTTTTGTTGTTTTTTTTTTTTTCTGTGCCAAATCTCCACATTTGTAAGTAGTTCATAGCCTGAAATTAGATCTGGTCAGAACCAAACAGAGGAGCTTTCAAACCATTTGCAAGTTATCGTTTCAGTGATTCAGAGGTGTCATTCTGGTCCCTGACAATGTTTAGAAAATTACATAATGGCTGAATATATGTTATTTACATGCAGGACTTTGTATAAGACATGAAGCAAAGTGCATTTGTGTGGACAAAACAGCATTCTCTTCAGTAATGTCAGTATGGACAATTTGCAACTGGTTCAGTAACAGCCAAATTGATATGTAAGCCATGCAAATTCACACACACCAGCTGCTCTTCCACTTGTACTCTCTTATTACTCCCTCTATTGCTGACTCATATTCAATTTATAATTCATTGCAATTATCTGTATCCAACTGTGTTTAAGGCAAATCTCATCAACTTACAATGCAGGCAAGCAAAGCATTGCCTTATGTAAAAGAAGAATAATCCCTGCCACTCATTTTTCACTCAATATCCTAAGGTATATCTAGGATTATTTGCTACAGTATGAGAACTGAAACCTTAAAGAGAACTGTGGAATAAATTAGCTGTCATAGCTGTTATTGACCTTAGAAATCTAAAACAAGAAAAGAATGCATAGAACGTCTACTAGACAAACTTTGCAATAGAAGTTACTAGCTTCAGCTGGTATAGGTTTTATTTCATATTAAAAATCGTCATTCAAAGTTGAACCAAAGTTTTTCTCACTCATAGCAGCATTAAGACCACTGCACCAATTCTGGATTTTATGCAATCTAGATGCCAAACTTGTAGATATCTGCTGTAGGAGTCTTCTCACCTAATATTAAATAGATGTAGACATCTGTACCTGACATCCTCACTCAAAGCTCCCTTTATAGTCACCTTATGATCTACAAAAGCATACTATCTGGGAGACAATTTAGCCATTACTTATAAGCTATCTGCAAATGCAGTAAAGTTAATTTGTGAGTCTTAGTGTATGGATGTCTTCTCACTGCATGTAGCTCTAGTAATGCCATATATTTCAAACTCCAGAGAGAAATGCACGACATCACTACAGGCAGTAGCAACCCACCCCATGGATGGAAAAGATGCAGGGAGATTAGAGTGACTATAAAATGGTGCAGCTTTTTACACATCAGTTTGGTACCAAGGAAACTGAGGACAGCCATATAATCAGTCATAAATTGAGCAGACAGACTAGGTGGGAAACAATCCTTCAAGTTTAAATTTGACAGTGCTGAATTGCTAGCATGCCTGCTATTACAAAAAAGTGTACTTTACACACTCACATGGGCAATCCTCCTGAACTGCATAATTTCTGAGAGATCACACTTCAGTAATAGTTAACTCCCCATTGGGAAGTTAATGGACCCTTCCAGTTTACACCAGCTGAGTGCCAGTGTGATGTGATGTCTTGGGCATTGAAACACAGCTTGCAAAGAACATACTGTTCTCAATAAAATTCAGCCCCTGAAGGTAGATATTTAAATGTGTTTTCACCCCCTAAATCAGTGGTATGATTTCCTCTATGTGTATAAGTCTCCGTGGGGCATAGGCACTGCAAACAGTTCCAAAGATAAAAGCAAGTGGTAAAGTCCCAGGACACAGAGAAGTGACTAAGCATGAACATCAAGAAATACTTGCTTGTCTGCTTCCTGCCTTAATCCATTCTGTTATTAAAAAGACATAAAATTCATCCATTCATAGATGCTATAAATCTTAAGCTATAACACAATGTAGGTGCTATTTGTATTAGTAAAACCTGGAATTTTTCTTATTAAAAATGTTTGCTACTTGCAAAGTTGAGGCCTACTGTATGCATATTAGTAGTCATAACAATATTCAATTCCAATGCAAACTTTTTCAAATCAACTTAGATTACTGACAATTTAGAAACTATTAGAGTTTATGAATACATATATTTTGGTAAGGTACTGTAATGTATGAACAAGACAGCCAACACAAAATAGTGGTATTGCCCATATTTGCACTTTAGTAGCTGCAAGTAAAAGAAAATAAATAGATAAATGAGACACTACAGCTGAAAGTGAGCAGTTTAACAAAAATCAACACACATCTGTCTTTGTTATAAACGAAGAAGTGAAGGCATTGGAAAGTGAATAGCTAAATGGACAAAAAATTCTTAAAGGTTCGGCATTTCTGAGAGCATGAAAAAAACTGCTGGAAGAGTAAAGGGGAATGTGGGACAGAGAAAGCTGGCCATTATATTGATTAAATGAATAAGTTGTTTATTTTTGCCTCTGACTCCTGGAATGATAAATGTGGGACTCTGAAAAGTGTCAGAACTTAACCCTTTGCTTAAATGTAGCATGGTTAAAGGTTAAATAGAAGGACCCCTTCATTAAAAGTAAGGAATAGAAATGAAAGTCCAATAACACGATTTAAGGATAATCACATATGGAACAACATTAAGAGAGATGCAATACACAGTTCTAATCCATTTTTAGTAAGTAAAGGCTGTTTTCATATAGAAAGCCCATTTTGGGATTCAGAAGACAGGGACTAAGTTGCCAGCTCTGCTACTGCTGTGTTACTCATTGTCTTCCTGATTTAGCTCTCTGCAAGAAGGAGATAATAGGACTTTTTCTATCCATCCTCATAATTTTTCTGGTGACACTTATGACCTTTCACATAAGCCAGGACCTGACTTTAAGAAATTTTTAAATATGGAACAGATAACAGTCTCCATCTATAGTAGATTTTAATTTCAATAGGAGGCTAGAGGCAAGAAATGGCTATAACACAGATCAGAAAGTACAGGGGAATATTGATGTTCTACTGTTCTGTAAGAGAGTCAGGACTTCTTATACACCAGAACCTCTATCAAGATTTTTTAAAAGTATCAAGGCAAAGGTAAATCTTAAGGAAGGTTTTGACCTGGCATAATGAAAAGAAAGGGCAATTTCTTCTCAGCATGCAGGAAGTATGATCTCCCCATGGAAAGATCATGAACATACCTATCTACCAACTGAATAGGTTGGAAATGGATATTTGTGCAATAGTCAGGGTGAAAGTGGGAATCAGTTTCTGAGTTCCTAATAACAGAGAGCAGTAGAGTGGTGACAATGAAAGAATTTGAGATAAAAAACTTGCTAGATGTACCAAAAACATATGGGGAAGGGTATTTAGAATATTGTGCAAAGGTCAAAATAAAGAGGTAAGCTGATCAAAACAAGACTCAAGCTGTCAAGGTCAGAGAAAATGGATAATATGGATGCAACAGCTTGAGAGGGTGAGGGAACTGGGTTTGTTTAGCCCTGAGAAAAGGAGGCTGAGTTATAGAGAGTGATAAGGTCTCAGTTATCACTCTCTATTACTACCTGAAATGAACTGGTAGTGAGGTGGGTGTTGGTCTCTTCTCCCAGGTAACAAGAAATAAGACAAGAGGAAATGGCCTCAAGTTGTGCCAGAGGAGGTTTATTTTGGTTATTAGGAAAAAAATCATCACCGACAGGATTGTCAATCATTGGAACAGGCTGCCTAGGGAAGTGGTTGAGTCACTGTGTCTAAGGTATTTAAAAGACATGTAGATGTGGTTAGGGACAATGGTTTAGAAGTAGACTTGGTGGTGTTAAGTGTATGGTTAGACTCAATGATCTTAAAGGTCTTTTCCAACCAAAATCATTCTATGATTCTACTCTATAATTCTACAATAAAAATATGTGTTTGTGTTCAGAATATACAAAGATATGTAAATGTATTTTGATACTTTAAATTTGCTATTTCTGTCTCTTTAATTATATCAGAGATTAGAGATGGAAGATCTTCCTTCTCCGGTTGTACCAGTTCTGAATATAAACATAGACAGAACTGTAACTGAGGTGAAGTAGAAGATAATCTACCTCAGTCCTCGATCTAGAATCTCAATATCTTTGCCAAGGCATACCCTTTCCTATATATATTAGAAACCCCTACCTTTAATTTAAATTATTGTCTTTTCTGTGGTAAGTTTTAAGGACAAGAAAATAAAACAAAATTTATGTAATAAAGGAGGCAGGGAGATAAAAAGGGAGATTAAGACAGGAGGGAGGCAAAGGACAGGCAGGGAGAAATACACAAACACAAGCAGAGATGAAGTTTTGTAAGAGAAAAGATGACTGCAGTAATGAACCCCGCAGTGGGCAAAAACATGCCCTAGATTGTGAAAGTTACTCATAGCAGCTCCAGCTCCAGGAATTTGAGGCACCAAGCTGGGCTACTTTGTATGCTTCCTGGTATGCTGATACCAAGATTGCATTTCCAGCTCCCAGCTGCTTCACAGCAGTGCTGGTGATTCAGTTCTGGAAGCAGAACCAAATATTTGGCTGTGTTTGTGTGTGAAATGCACACCGAGTTCTTTTTTTCACTCTGTGCAAAACTGTAAGGTGGAAAAAAAACCTAGACAATGCAAGCTACCAACAAACTGTCTGAATAATCACCTATATTTTTTTTTCTTTTCCCTGTTGGGACGAAAGAAGACAAAAGGTCCTTTCTGTAGAAATAGAATAGCAAAAGGTATTATATATCAAGTTATGTAATAACTACTCTGTTAAATATGACTAAAATAAGGTAAAAAAAAATTACAAGGGTATGTACATGATACTGTCTGGATGGAAAGCCTGCTTGTCTAGTACCAGAAAATAAATTCATGGCATCTAACTTGGGTAAATAGGCTCAAAAGACTTAACAGGGAAAGCAAAAATATGGTCCATTTGGCCTTTGATTTCTGGATCACACTCATTGGACATTTTCAAGATTTCTGCTACAGCTGACAGAAAATTACTCTCTGCTTCAAATGAAAGCTGAGATTCTTCAGTTTGTTGAGCTTTTGTGGTTTTTTCAATAACTGGGGCTTTAAAGGAAAACAAGTGTAGGGACTGAAATGGCAGCAGGGAGTTCTATCAATATTTTGTTCCCAGGACCAGAAGGAGCCATTTTCAGCATTTACGCCCAAGGTTTTCCAGTTACTGAGATTTGCTCATCCTCTGCATATTTTTCAGCAGAGATAAACTTTCCCTTGTAGCAAATAACGTTTTCCTTATCTACCTCCAGTAGATACCTAACTAGTACCACACAGGTCCATGGAGCACAGGTGGAATACGACAGTTTTCTCTTCCCTTCCTAGCAAAAGACTAAGACTATCCAAACATAATTCTTCACTGAACAAGTTCTTATCTTTCCAATACATACTTACACATACATTTCGTATATATATACGTCTACGTATATCTCTATAGTTTGTCAGCTTCAAGTTTTACAAAGATCAGTGCTGGAGGACTCTAGTAAGTTGTTTCAATGATTAATTGTTTTCACTCCAAAGAAATGTGCCCTATGTTAAGTTTGAATAAATAGAAAAAACTTCCAGTTATTGTATCACTTGTTATGCCTATTTCTGTTAGAGAGTGTCTCATTTTGAAAGCATTTTTTCCTTCTGCATGTGTAACTTTTTGCAAATGTTGTGAGTGATGCCCTGGGTGAACATCAGAAGAGCAGAAAAGAATAGCGACATTATTCCCAGCTGGAACAGGAAGAAGGGCATTTCCTAGCTTTAGGGGGTTTTTTGTTCTTTTTTTCCCCTTTCTGATACCAGCAACTGCAGAGCTGTGAGATGTCAGTGTGTCAGCTTGTAAAGAAGAGTGCAGAGTGTTTGAAGAAACTGTTGAAAGAGAACCAGTGGCATGAGAGAAACATGCAAAGCCACATGTAGCAACATAATCATCATAGATTAGAATGAAAAACAAGAGGAATAGGTCATAGTCAAGCCAGTGAACCACCAGTCTTTGTCCCTTAGTAGTGTGAAAGCCTGAGACATAGCTAACATCCCTCAGAATAACCAAGCTGATATCCTGAGTGACCTATTCCATTTTTAAGGTATTATTTTCTGTGCAAGTTATGGAGATGTTTGCTGTTGTACTGCACTGGCTCACACAGGGGATTCATCCTTATTGGTAAAGAAAAAAAAAACCCAAACTTGGCATTTTATGTAATTTGGAATGCAAGTCATTCTTTGTGTCCTCATACGAGGTCAGAGTCCACATGGATGCAAAGTGTTGTTACTCAAATAAAGCCAGTGTTAATTTATACCAGCAGAGTCTTTTTCCTTTAGTTTTTGTATTCAGGGAAGCTGAATGAATCACACACTGTTAGTCTTGATCTTTAGGTACTATCTGATTGCACTTATCTAACTAAACACTTGATCTATCCTGAGTACTTTGCCAAACATTAGTAAAACTATTCTAAACCTGTCAAGGATTATCATCTTAGACACTCAAGAGAGCTGGAGAGAATACAGCTGGGATTTCAAAAAGTTTCTAGTTGCTAGACTAAATTAATTTCCAGGGACACAAAGCAAGTTCTAAAAGCAGATGAATGAACTTGAATAATTCCTCAAATACGAATACAAATGTCTTTTGAATATCACTCTGTTCAGTGTTGCTCTGAGTTAGTTTGGTCTGTGAGAGACACAGAGTTCACCATTCCATGGTAATATGTTGGATAAATTGTAGATGCTTTTGGTCTACAGAAAACTGTTATGATGACCTGGAATAATGGATTTTGAAGACTAAAATGGCAGATGCTTACAAGGAAGCTGAATGTGATTCTGGTTCCACCAGTAAACACTTCTGAACCTAACCTCATGGCATCACAGCTCCAGCTAACATTAAAAAGTTCCCAAAGAAGGGCTCATAGATTTTAGGTGATAATTGCCACTTCTATAAATTACATGAATGCAGAGATTTTTTTAAATTATTTTTTTTCCCCCACATTGGACTGCTTTATTTTGGTTTTAGTTAAAGTAAAAATAAATACGGTCTCACATGCAAACTGTATTATTTTAATTCAATTAAGACTCTAAGACATAACAGCTATAGATATTAAATTTCCCTGATTTCCTTTACCAGATGATGTGAAAGATGATGCAGGAACTTATGCCTTAAACCTTCTAAAGCAACTTAAAACTTCTAAATCAAAACCAGACTGTACAGCAACCAAATTGAAACATTTTTTATGTGTCTGTGGTATATGGTCAACAAAAACATCAGCACCAAAGACTTAGTAAATTATTAAGAAAGATAATCTCTTCTAGGAAGCAGGTCAGAGATTATTTCTGTTCATTCTGACTGCTGATTAGAATCTTCTTGTCTTTTCCATTATTTATTTTGTTTTATATTGTAACAGGATAAAGAAAAACCTTGGATAATGCAGCTACTCCCAATGTAAAGTCTGCTCTCGGCTAGAAATGTGTGCATGTTTGCTTTGAATGGTACTGAAGAAAGAACAGGAGGACTCAATCTCTTCCTAACCATTGAGCAGTATCTACAGTTCTGGAAACAAAACCAGAAATGGGACCTCAAAATGAGGAAGGGGATACAGTGCCTCAAATGCATCAAAGTAGAATCACTGTAGACTCCTTTACAGTGATTGAATTTGGTGAGATTGGATGAAAGTCTTTGCATTCTATCCTTAACCAAAAAAGGAATACCTAATTATACTTTTCGTTTAAGTGGAGACCGAACTGAAATGGTTATCACTGACTTAAAGACAGGTAGTTTTTTTCTCTGTTATGTAAGAAGATATAGGTTCTATGGAGAATGACCTGGGAGACCTGATGGACAGCAGGTTAACCATGAGTCAGTAATGTACTCTCATGGCCAAGAAGGCCAATGTTCTCTTGGAATATATTAAGAAAAGTGTGGCCAGCAGGTCAAGGGAAGTTATCCTCCCTCTAGCGTGCCCTAGTGAGGCCACATCTGGAGTACTTTGTCCACTTCTAGGCTCCTCAGTTCAAGAAAGACCAGGAACTACTGGAAAGAGTCCAACAGATGACTACAAAGATGATTATGGGGCTGGAGCATGTCTCTGATGAGGAAAGGCTGAGAGTCCTGTGTCTGTTTAACTGGAGAAGGGAAGACTGAGAGGAGATCTTATCAATGCTTATAAATATCTAAAGGGCTGGTGTCGAGAAGATGGGACCAGATTCTTCATGGGTGCCCAGACCAGCAGCAAAAGGCATAAAATGGAAGACAGGAAGTTCCACCTGAAGATGAGGAAAAACTTCTTTACTTTGTAGGTGACAGAGCACTGGAACAGGCTGCCCAGAGAGGTCGTGGGATCTTCATCTCTGGAGATGTTCAAAACCTGCAGGGACATTTTCCTGTGCAACTTGCTTTAAGATGAACCTGCTTTGGCAATGGGGTTGGACTAGATGATCTCGAGAGGTCCCTTCCAACACCTACCATTCCATGATTCTATGATCCTGTGAAGACTACATTCTTCTTTTTGTGGAGCAAATCAGCAGAAATCTTTGACCTGTGGCCTTTCCTGCTTTCCAGCAGATGTGGATGTTGTAAACTATGTAGATCTCTTTCTTCCCAGCTCTGATTTGTTGTAGCATTTAAAGTTTGAAAAAAAAATATCTACTGACTCCTACACAAGGCATTATATAGTACATATTATGCAGCTACGTGTGTCTTCTTACCGGTTCTTACACCTGCTTCTTGCGGCTTTTTTTCTTCCTCTTACAGTTGTTGAAATGTTTGGTGGATTTGTCAGAAAACATAAAACCTTTTTTTTTTTTTTTTCTGTTTATTCTGGCTTCATATGAAAACTGGATTATCAACCTAAATATTTGCTAAAGAAGAACAGGTGTTTAACGTGTTTTCCCAGAAATCTTCATTAAAATCACCAGTCCAGACATTTTATATGTCAGGCTTGGTGGATGGTAATTTTTCTCTGAGAAATTAAAAAAAAAATGCACTGCAAAAGAAGATGACAATCTATGCTTCTTACTTGTCTCAAGAAGAAAAAAATATATCTTTTAACCTCACCAGATGATAAAGGTAATAATCACAGAGTGTCATTATTACTCTTTGTTAGTTTTATCTTTTTTTCTTTAAACTCAGTGTTCCAATCTCATAATGAGCTGGATGACAATATCATGATAGTATAAAAAGGTTTGTGTATCTATGACTTGATGGAAACCTCTGGCATGTTATATTTCTCTTCAATAAAAAATGTTATACTAATCCATATTTTCAAATATATGAGAGTCTTACTCAGTCCTACCTTTCTTTAATTTATTATCAAGTAATGCTTCAGGATGAGGGGAACGGGGTCTCTGCATGATTTCGTCTTTCCTTCCTATTTCATTTGAGATTTTCTAAGGAATGCCTCAGACTTCTTTCTTGCAATCATACCACTAAATTTGATTGCAAGACTTTCTCAACTGCACTACTTGAACTGATTTTAGGCAGGCAATAATGAGTTTCTTCTGTGTTGGCAACAGAGTTTGGAGTTACTTTCTGATGCACAGTTGTGCATCTCTATGCAACTTGCTCAGGATAGGAAAGAATAATATCATTTTGCAAACTATAAAAAGATGGGTACCTGAGGATCTGGAAAATCAAATTATTCAATCTTTTTTCCCCTTGCCTGATATTTTATTCATGTTAGGTTAGATCCAGACTTTTACTATAACATGTTTGTTAGATAGACAAACTAGAAATGCACTGTATTTAATTAATGGGTTTTTGGTTTATTGTTGGTTTTTTTTTACCTGATTGGCTTCTCACTGGTTTAACAAACACAACATAGAGATCTGGTCCTGATCCAAACAAGTCACAGAGATGATGACCCCTAAAGAAAGCAGTGAAGTAAAAGTGAGTAAGACTGGGAAGGAAGTAGTTTATCCATGACCCTTTCATTTAAGATTTAGAAGTTCTTTTTTAAAGTGAACAGGTCAGTCAGTGAATATATTTGGTAATTTTTCAACTTTTCCTCCCTTTGCATGTTTCACATGGAAAATGAATTCAGTTTACATAACAGAAGAAAACAAAAAATTAATTGCAGAAATATCCATACAGAGGTTTCAATAGTATCACCCTCAAGTAAAAAATAAATTTCTAAAAAGCTATTTTTTCTTAAATTATTATCAGGTTTTAGAGGTTAACTTTTCTGCTAGGATCCTGTTTGAAAAGTCTTATCTGCTGGAAAAAAATGACAAAATTGTCACAAATAGGTGCAAAAACTGGGCCCACAGTCCCTGTATTTATTGTGGGCAGTGTGTTTCATGTTGTCAGAAATATTTTCAATACCATTTTAAGTAACTTAGCTTCTTAGAGGTGACACAATAGGGATCTTTTTGCTGCTTAGTAATCTGAAGTCATGTTTGAAATGTTTTGTTGAACACTTAATAGGCAAGCTGGTTTTTTTTTTCCATAGTATTTTAAGAAAATTCCCTATTCTAGCTGTTACTAGCTTCAAGATTTTAAGCCAAAACTTTTTCACACCGATAACTTGATCAAAGCTGTGTTCTTGCAGAATTGCATGACCAAGATAGCAAAATGTAATTTCTTTTTATATTTTTCAAATACTGCTGTTCTAAGCATACTTACCTTTCAAATGTTATTTTCATATGTATTTCTAAATAAATAGCAAAGATCTCTCCTCATCCCTTCATAAGCAAAAAGATCTTTGGTATTGAGCTTACTGGAGTTGGAAGGATGCTGTAAGTTAATTCTGGAAAGAGGAACAAAACCCCTCATAAATTAACAAACTGTGGTGTGCTGTAGTAAGTAGCTATCCCTATCCAGATTTTTTTTTTTCTTGTCCTTTTTTACACACCATTTGCTATGTAACAGTTCCTGACAGAACACAACACATGCCCTAAGATTCAAGAAAACTTAATGGAGCTTGATTTCAAAAGCACAGAGATAAAAATAAATGCTGGAAGACTATCTTAACATGGATTGTTTTGTCAAAACCTGCTGAGTCTCCTAAGATAATGTCTTAAAACATGAATTTTGTCCTTGTTTTCTGTTGGATCTATCCTGTCACATTAACTTTTAATGGATCTTTCTTCTATTTTGCTGACCTGATTAATGACACTTTCATTTTCCAGTTTCAGGGGATCAAGTAGAAAAAACTTGCAGATGACATCCAGTTATCCAGATAACACCCAGTTACTGGAAGAACTAAATTAACAGGCATCTCTTTCTAAATCTTGCAAGCTGAACATGATGATCCCTTACTGCCTTTCTGGATAACCCCAAGAAATCATGGGTGATGTAGAAATGGGTGAAGATGACTTAATATTGACACCTGTCAGTTAGTGAGCAGGAAGGAACCAATCATCTGATCAGATAAAAATGGATAATGGAGAGAAAGAAAGGAAAAAAAAAAAATGTCCATGGTCACAAAGTTGTTCACTGAGAGTAGTGGTGGGTCAGGCTCCATGTTACCTAGCTCCCTTCCTGCTTTATTTTTTTTTGCTCTGATATCCTCCACCTAAATTTATGTAAATTAAACATTGACAGAGGTTTTCCTCCTCCTAAGATGACAATTTTTCAGATTTTATCATCGCTCTCCAACCTTTAATATTATATTATGGTAACAGTACAATCTTCCCAATTTCATTAGCTTTGGAGTTCTGAGCATGGAGAGCTGTGTGCTGAAAGATAATTTTCCATCCTAAGACAAAGTACCACACTTTTCTATAGTGTAGTTATCTTCATAATTAAAAAAAAAAAAAAAGTCTCCACTTGGAATAATTAAGTACATGTTTACTTAAATTAAAACCTCTGAGTATATATATGCTCTGAAATCTTTTTAAACCAAGACCATTTATGGGACATTTAATATTTACAAGATTAACACATTACTGTTTGTATGTAAAATAAAACTGCAAATCAGAAAATATAGAGTTTAGAGTTCCGTAGGGTGCTGTTTTTTCAAAAAAGTTAATTCTCTAGATCTCCCCCAGAGTCCTCTGACTCCTATTTTGGATCAGCCTAAGAACTTGGTTTTGTTTTTTTGCCCCTTCCCTGGAGCTTTAGAAGAAAACATGTCTATTCCTATGCCATTTCTGACCTATAGTAGTAGTATATAGGTTAAAAATTTGCCTGCATATCAGTTTTAGAGGGAAATATTGAGAGGATGGTGGTGTCATTTTCAGAAGGGGAAAAAAAAATATCACCCACAACAGAAAACAGCAGAAAAAAAATCAAAACTGGGCTAATATTTAGCCACCTTAGTTTAAGGACAGTTTAACATATATTCCGAGGCTTCATAGTAACATTTCATCCTAGTATTAAGTGACAATCTCCCAGATTTAGCAAAAGCATATAGGCTAAATACAATTTTATGGCAGTTGCACTGGAGAATCAGCTGATATTGTATCATAGTTAAGGCATTTATTTAGCACAATCTGGGTAATTCACAGAGATAGAAAGGTGGAAGTCAAGGAAGTTAAAGTCTGTCCCTTGTTTTCCATTGACCTAATACATGAACTTGATCAAAGTACCTGGCTCCTCTGTTTCAGATTCCCACAATCTTCCTACGGATACGTTAAATAATGCTTTTCCTCTGCCTGTCACTTCCTTAGCTTTAAATCTGCTAGTCCCAACAGAGCAGCTCTGGATGGGAAGTAAACACTGCTATGGACTCTTGAAGACATAGGAAATGTTAGACTGCCAACCTCTGTAAGCTGAAGCTGCATTCTCATGTCCTTTTCCATAGGGGTTTTGTACTAAATGAAAAGAATTAGAATTTAGTTCTAAGAAAAACAAACATTTAATTAGCCAAATTATGTGTTTCTTGTGCCAAAGATTTGCTCTCACCCATGTCAACATTCCATATTTTTGTTTACTTAACTGGGAAAGTCAGAGATAGAGAAGGAAAGGAACTGAATTAATGCATACCTGACAAGATTCATTAGCAGGAGTTTTTTGCCATAATGCTCTTCCACCCAAAACCAGCTAAGTGCTCACCTTCAATTTATAAGCTTTTTAAAAAATCTGTTCTATTACTCTGTGCTTTCTATTTAGGGAATTTCTAAATAGCAAGAGCAATCCACTGAATTCAATAATTTTTGAGCAAGGCAGTAGTGTCTGTTATGATCTCAGAATATAAATGGATCTCTTTTATTTTTTTCAGACATGGAAATAAAAGTGAAGACTTTATAAAGATGTGATGTTGGGATTTATACCAAGATTGGAGCATGTAATAATTTAAAAAAACTTTAAAATCTTTCCAAAGTAGCTGGATAAATGCACATACATACAGCCCAGCTCTGCCACACATCAACACCACATTTTGTATTCAGTCTGTTTTGTGCTGATCACAGCTTTCAGTCAGGTCAACCTCATCTGCTTTGTTTACTAAACACCACATGTATCACATCATGGCAGTTTTTATTGATTTGAATTTTATGCAATTCCAATGAATGCTACAAAATGCTATAGCTGAGACTAGCACTTGAGATTGAAGCTGCAGAGAGCTGCATATAAACAACAATATTTTTAATAAAAAAACATATTTAAGTTCTACTGTGATGACAGGTTGAATGGTTGATGCAGAGCAGGCTCTTGTTCTTAGCTGATGCTGTACATTATATGATGTACCACCAAACTGGGCCTGGTCAAAATATGCAAAACATTATCTAATTAACTAATTTTTTAACTTAGTCCTGTATCCTGTTAGCAGCTAAACCACAAGTATATAGGTTAGCTGCAGAGAGGAAGAATAAAAAATAAAACTAAAACTGAGGCTGTTTAGCACAGTAGATGCAGAGTTTCCATAATTCAAAGTCTGCAAGTGATCATCACACCAGGGGCATGCCACACAACTTTTTATAAACACAGCTTTTTATAAAAGTATGTAAGCAACTCTACTATCAGAGCTGTTTAAGTTTTTTATGTCTCTGGATCTTACATAGTCCCTGGCTGCACAACATCTTTTGATAGTTTGTTGGATAAAAGGCATTCCACTCTCAGAAATTCAGCTTTCTTCAGGGACTTCTTTGGGGACAAACTTTTTGGTAGGGCCTTTAGTGATAGGACAAGGGGTAATGGCCTTAATCTAAAAGAGTGGTGATTCAGACTAGATATAAGAAAGAAATTTTTTACAATATGGTTTGTGAAACACTGGCACAGGTTGCCCAGAGAGGTGGTAGAAGCCCCATCCCTGGAAACATTCAAGGTCAGGTTGAGCAGGGCTCTGAGCAACCTGATAGAATTGAAGATGTCCCTGATCCCTTCAAAAGTCCCTTCCAACCCAAACCATTCTGTGATTCTTTGATTCTATGAATCAACTGTAAACTAATCCCATTTCCCTTTTAGATGGAGATGAAAGAGTAATGAATCACAGAATACAATTATAAATATAAAGTTTGAAGCTAAATATTAAATGATTTTTCCCCAGAGAATGTGACATCTGAATCCACCCTTCCTTTATAGAGTTTTAAGATCCTGAAATGGCTTTTTTTCTGACTACTGTCAGCACGACTCAGTGAGGGCAGACCTCTCTTCACAGAAACTTAGCATACATATACTGGTAAATATGTACCGAACAGAATGTGATTGTCATGCCATTGGTAGATAAAAATTTTAAAAAGGTAAATTCCATTACTACAGCCCAACAGTATTAAAGTTAAAATTACTAGATTTATTCATCTAGCTACTTCCTTCTGCTGTGTTAGCTTCTATAACCCACAAAATTAATCTCTAGGTCAGAATAATAGCTCTTACACAATGTAAAAATTTCAATATTTTAAAATAGCAGAGGTGTTTGTGAGAGTTGTTATGAAACTCAAGGCAGTTGGAGGAGAAATAATTATTTCCTTGTTAGAGCTGTAATTTCTGTAGGGGGAAAAAAAAAAATTGTATATATTCAAAACCAAGATATATTACTGTCCTTGGAAAAAAATAGTTTGGAACCAGAACTTCACTTTTAAGTGAGCATGAGCTAAATCTTTTCCAATTATTGTTTGCACTGCAGTCAGACATTATTTTCTGAAAACATGTTGTTTTAAAGGAGTGCTGACAGCCTAAGCCCCAGGTGAACTGCAACAAAGGCTGGTTGGTTCTGCAGAAGTGAGGGATTGGACTGTTGCTGCATTTGTTGCATGTCATTGCCTGAGCTGGTTTGTCCAAGATCCCTCCATATGAGCAGTTCCACACTCATCACTTTTATATCAAGATCATAAAGCTACAGTGGCTCCGGTTATGACGTTCCTCCTAACTGGGTAACCTCATGTGACCTGCAAGTGTGTCATAGTTTGTCTCTATTTGGAAAATTAGACCCACGAATTTACCTGAAGTTCATGGAGCTTAACTGAATTCAAGGGGAACTGCAAATTAGGTACCTGTGGTGCCACGTTAAGGCTTTATATTAAGGAAAATAAGCAGCTCTGAAAGTAAAATGTGTGGAGTTTCCAATGTACCACTTGTCCAAAGAGTTTCAATTTCTTTCTTTATTTAGAGAAGCAAGGTATTGTCACTCATCAACTGGGTAGTTTACTCTAACACTGGTTATTAGCATCAGCACACAGTCTGGAAAGGAAGAATCAGAAGCATGTTTCCAAAGTGACCTGATATACTTTGTACTATTTAGTAATCTACTTACAGACTCAGGGGAACTGAGCAACCAGTGAATATCCAGCTCCCTTCCTGTGAGGTATAGTTTCCTTCTCTGGAAAGGGCATTGGGAATTATGTCTGAAGAGGCTGGATAATCACTATGCTGATGTTTTGGTTGCCCATTCTTTTTAAACCTTGCAACCATTGTAACCAAACCCCATGAAAATCCTTATGTTTCAAATTGGAAAGAAGATGGTTAAGCAAAAAACACATCTCTGCAATGGAGCCAGAAAAATCACTTAATCTCTGCAGTTAAAGACAGTAGTCACTAAGATGCATGCACCATTGGACCTTTAGGTAGCATAATCACTGCTCTGAGATTTTCTAGAAGCTATTTTACCTCTATTACTCTACAAAATAGACTTCTTTTAGGAGTATTAGACAAATCACCCGTCTATTTTTTGTTTCATTTACACCTGCTCTCCTGCAATGTGTTCAGTTGTAGAACTCAGAATACTGGATGCAAGAAAGGGAGGTTTTCATGTTTTGTTTTGGTTTGGTTTTTTTTAATTTATTTTTCTTGTGGAGACATAGAATAATGGAATGGATTTGCTTAGAACAAGCATACCTAGGTTGATTAATGATAGACCAGAAATTGTTTTTCAGTCCCAAAACAAAGATTTAGTTTCAAATTATATAATATACTAGCCTTTCCATTTTTTTTTTTTTAATAAAACTTAAATTTTAAAACAATTTTACAATACCAATATAAACTACCATGGCATTTTTAATATATCATTTCAAAAATTTCCTCCTTACTTCTTCTCAAATAGCAGGAATAATTTAGCCTCCCCAAAGAACTTACTACTAATAATAATTAATCTATATGTAACTAAAATGGACAGTTAACCCAAAGTTCACTGCAGCTGAGTAAAAGAAAGATAGTATTTCTACTCTTTGGTGCCAAAAAATCTAAAGTGTCATTTGGATTATGGACATAGCAACCAAGTAGTAGGCATCTCAGAAGAATGCTACTCCCAAAAATGGTTAAGATACAGAATCGTATTGGGAAAACAAGGGTATGTTTTCAGTGTATCACTCACAAGGAAAGACAGTTTGAAATAAGAAGCAGCTGAAGAAGCAGCCAATGGATATGGACACAGCCATGAAAGAAGGGGACAAGTTGAGGGATGGAAGTATTTGAGAGATGCCTGTAATTTGTCTGACAGTGATTTGAGCTGCCAGTTATGTGATTCAGCTTAGGAGATACCTTCATCATGAAGATTCCATTTTCTGATTTTAAAATATTTTTTTCATTCTTAAATGACTGTATAATGTGTTGCTTGGAAGGAAAATATATAACAAGAAAAACCTGTAAATATCAATTTTTTTTTTTTAATAATTTTCCTATTTTTGAATACATAGAGACTTTGATTTCAAAATAAGATTTTGTAACTACAATGAAGATATTTTTCCCTCTTTTTGGGGCTTGAGAATGAATTCCCAATAGAAGAATGTTCATGGTCACACTAAATCTTATTTTGGCATCCTGAAGACTTCAAAGTTAATATGACTTATTTAGGCTCACTTCCAACTCTTTTTAGTCACTGATTTCCCTTACAGAAATATGCTGACAATCATTTCAAGAAGCATTTGCATTAAGCTGGGAGCCAGCAAAGCACTTAAGTTAGTGTACTTAATAAAATACATCTTCCATTGAAATCACTGTGCCAGACTGCAAGCTTAAAAATAAGCATATGCTTAACTGCTCTCATGAATTATAGCAGATCAGCAGTTTTATTATCACTGAAGTCAGGAGAGATCAAGTTTGTTCTTTCTTTCCTTTCCTTAGCCCATTGTAAAAGTGAAGCTTTATAACTGGAAGGTTTTGGACCATGATTAAAAGCCAGTCGCAATCTATCACTGGATGGATGTGGAAAATGTGACCATTTGAGATAGTCTCTTAGTTTTAACTTTTGAATAACAATAATAAGTTTTTTTCAAATAATCTTTCCTTTGACTGCCTGAGACAGTGATTTCTAGGCCATCAGTTGATTTGGTGGAGTCACCAGCTGCTCTTTTTTTCAGCAGGTGAAAAATGTATGAGGTGGGTTACCTTGATTTCAACATCTACCTTCAGAGTTTTATCTGGTGGTGGCCTATGTATAGCCAATGAGTGCAGAGTGATTCTGCATCAGTGGGATATTACTTATTTTGCACTAGTACCTTAATACCTTGTAAATATGTTAAATGTTTCATATATGTTAAGTTGACCCTTGTCCCTCAGTGCTTCCAGGATGTTTGTAGGTTTGGAGTAGAACAAAACAAGCTAGAGACTTCCTGCCTTTCCAGAGCATCGTGAAGTCATCTGAGCGTAAGCTGGTGCACGACTTTACGATGCTCAGACCCTCTTTCACATTGATTTAATTGAACCACTACCTTATCTCAGTGCCACTACCTTATCTCAGTGCTGTATAAGATGAGCAATACTAATAATGTCAAGATCACTGAAGACTTAATTCTCTATGACGTTAGTTATCTGGAATAAGACTTCCCTTAATCTTAGCCAGCTAGGAGAGAAACAGAACTGCCTTTTCCTGGTTATCTAATGCCAAAAGAGTGGAATAGGATAAATCACCTTCTGGAAAGGTGTCTCTCAAGTGTCTAGCAAGAGAGTTTAGATAAAACACCTAAATCTAGACACAGAGTCAAAATTAGTTAGCTGCAAGGCCAAGGCATAAAGAATGTTTAGATATTCAGTTTCTATCAACAAGTTATACAACCAAATGTGCAATTATTTGGGCTTAAAGACACTTTTTGAGATCTTTTTCTTGGAAACTAATTAGACTAAAGGTAGAGATGACTGCAGAGAAAGAGTTTTGAGGGGTTTTGCCATTTAGTCATAAAATTCCATACATCAAACAATATTTTTTTATTCCATTACTCTTTTTTACGATGAAACATTGAATGTGACTGCTCTAGTGAGATTCTTGCCTTACAATACATTGAAATTGAAAAACATTAAACTTTATAGGAATAATTCTTCAAATTATAATTGCCTTTCTATACCAGAGATTTGGTTTTGTATGAAGCTATCAAATATTTAATAGCAGACCTTTACATAAAAGCAATTTTATTAAACAAATTGTAAAAATACAGCTGCTTGAATTATTGGCATCAGCCCCTTGGAAGTTTGATGGTAGTGCAATTACTGCTTATTTCTAGCAGAGAAGAATAGAATAACTTTAGGAAATATAGTATTTGATATTTTTCAATATCATATAAATGTAAATCTAAACAAATAATTCCTGAGAAATGACAGTATGCAAAGAACAAAATAGTCTCTAGTTTACATCTGCAACATTCTCATCTGAGAAATAAGACAGAAAAATCTGCTGCATTTTTTCACCCACTCTGACAGTGGCTGAAGACTGTATAAGACTGAATAATTTCTATGAGGGCCAAACACAATTTTCATTCATGTTCAGAAATCTACTAAACTGCTGTTTTAAGGAGTCTGATTCCCAAGTCTGAGGTTTTGGCCTGAGGCAGGGTGTTCTGGAAGCTCTTTTGGTAAGTTTTCTCAGGGAAAAATGCTGTGTACCATGTCAGCTCTTATGTCCTGAGCCACAGCAGACATACATTTTGAAGATGGAAGCCTCAACATCTTTTGGCAATATACCATCTCTTCTGTAAACTTGCAGGTCAAAGTCAGCTTCTTTGGTGTAAGTTTTTCAAGTGTATGATTGTCAATTCTCGGCAGTGGTGCAGAAGTTATTTTGTAGAGTCAGTGATCAGTCATTCAATTTTTCCCATGCTTTTTAAAAAGCCTGAAGACCTTTTCATATTTCATGTTTCAGACATAACACATTAGAAAGAAAAATCAATTGCCAAGTTTGAAGTTTCCAGGAGTTTTATACACAAGACTTGAGTTCACATCCACGTACTTAAAAAAAAAAAAAAAAAGGGGGAAATAAAAATTTAAAAAAAAAAAAAAGAAAATATAATTTTACAAAGAATAAAGGTAGTCTGATGGCAAGCCACTTGAATTCTTCAGTAGAAACTTGTGGTTAAATCCTAGTTTAGCAGCAAAATACTTCATATTAGATGCGCTGTAGGCAAATAGTGAAAATTATATAACTGCATCTTTCATTCAGTTTATGCACTGACCTTATCAGACATTTCTCTTCAAATTAGGAGGTCTTGCCTTTCCTTCTATGCACAGAGTAGTAGTTGTCCTATTCACATATCAGGAAATGCCTTCTGAGAAGTCTGTAAATAGCTGACTGGGCTGGACAATCTGTGTCAATATCTGTGTGAGAGCCATGTTTTCCATGGGAAGGGCAAGATGGATGGGTGGAAGGTTACATGACACTGTAGGTTTGAAAGGCACAGAATATACCATGCTTATGTGTCCAGAGAGTAGTAACAACACCACACCTACCAGAAGTGGCTGCTCTACATCTCTTGTTGCATCACAAAGTCATAGAATCTTTTGGTTGCAAAAGACCTTTAAGATCACTGAGTCCAACTGTACCTAACCACTACTAGACCATATCTCTGAGCATCCCATCTACCCATCTTTTAAATACCTCCAGGGATGGTGACTCAACCACTTTCCTAGGCAGCCCATTCCAGTGCCTGAAAACCCTTTCAGTGAAGAAATTTTTCCTGACATCCAATCTGTACCTCCTCTGGTGTAACTTAAGGCCATTGCCTCTTGTTCTATCACTGGTTACCTGGGAGGAAAGACACACACCCACCTCGCTATTACCTCCTTTCAGGTAGTTGTAGACAGCAATTAGGTCTCCCCTCATCCTACTCTTCTCCAGACTAAACAACCCCAGTTACCTCAACCGGTCCTCATCACACTTGGTCTCCAGCCCCTTCAACAGCTTCATTGCCCTTCTCTGGACACGCTCCAGTGCCTCAATGTCCTTGTAATGAGGGGCCCAAAACTGGACACAACACTCAAGGTGTGGCCTCAGCCAAGCTGAGTACAGGGAAGGATGACTTCCCTGGTCCTGCTGGCCACACTGTTTCTGATACAAGCCAGGACCTCGTTGACCTTCTTGGTCACCTGTGCACACTGCTGGCTCATGTTCAGCCAGCTGTCGACCAACACCCCCAGGGCCTTTTCCACTAGGCAGCTTTCCAGCCATTCTGCCCCAAGCCTGTAGTGTTGCATGGAGTTGCTGTGACTCAAGTACAAGTCCCAGCACTTGGCCTTGTTGAACCTCATACAGTTGGTTGCAGCCTATTGATCCAACCTGTCCAGAACCCTTTACAGAATCTTCCTTCCCTCAAGCAGATCAACATGAGACAAGAAATTCCTGGATGTGACATACAACATTATTTTGTGATAATACAAGATGATGACAGAAGTTACAGACAGAGTCATGAGGGATGACTGGATTTCATAGATGGGTAAGGGGGAGTTATGTCAATAAATGGGCAAACTTTACACAAAATGGGTGGGGAGTATCTGATACATTCTGAGGAATAATACCTTAAAAGAAAATCTAAATAAGCATATTAATAATACCATGCAAGGTCAAATTGCCTAGGTAGAGGTATCAGAAATACCAAATTTGGATATGGAAGTAGCAAAACTGGTACCAATGGAGAAAAAAGTAATTAGGACAGGTTGATTATCTGGGAAGAGACAGGGGTAGAGAAAGGGAGATACAAGGGCACAGAAAAGGAAACCAAAGAAACATGAAAAAAGGAATAATAAGATAGGAAATAATATTGAGGACAGCCAGGGGTAAATGAAGCCTGCTTTCTTGGTCAAGAGGACTGGGGCAGGATCCTGGATAAGAGAATATCTGGACAGGTGGAAGCAGTATCCCAGTATCACCATGCCAGTGCTACCTTAATTTCCTAGAATGTGGATTGTAGAGTGTCAATGTTAAGGCAGCTGTCTTCTGACAGTGGGGTACACTAAGCTCTGTATTTGACAAGGCTTCAGCCATTCAGAACTAAGTTTACAGTACAATATAAGGAACCATAGATTAGGTAGCTATTAGGCTTTGTATATTGATAAGTTTTTTTCTCTTCTTGTTCTTATTATTCCAGTGTTTTCTGTCATTTCATATGGTAGCACTTCAATATTTATAAGCTATATTGATTGCTCATACTTTTTTCTGTCATACATCAGAACCCACCACAACTAGCATATTAATTTGCACTGTCAAGTCAAATGCGTGGTTAGAAAAATGAGATATTAACAAAATCAACACCTGAGGCTGTATGTGCCTACACTAAATGTTGTAAAACACACTGGCTAACTTGCTTGCAATTCTAGCTTGCAAGGGGGTTTTTTGTTGATTGGGGGGGGGGGGGTTTGTTGTTTTTTGGGTGTTTTTTTGTTATAGAGTAACTATAATTCTTCCTAATGCCTTTCATAGTTCAATTTAATGTATATATATAATAGAGCATAGAACTGAAAGTACTGTGGGCAGAGAGGGACAACTAAACTCATCCTATTTTAAATTCATTTCAAAGATCAAAGCTTCTAGCCTTTCAGGTGATTTTGATAAGTAGGCTCAAAAACAGTAAGGTAGTTAGGAAGATAATGGCAAAATGAAGTCTTAAAATGAAAATGGATGGTTAAGAGAACAAAACTTGTGCTGATGAGGTTCTGTGAGTTTGAATATGAAGAATATAGAGTGGATCTGATTGTCTGGGGCTTCTGCTCTGTATTTAGGGCAAATATTTTTAAATAATTCAAAGAGGTTATCAAGATTTTCAAAAAGATAAGGGACTTGATTCCAGACTGAGATATCTATGTCAATGCTGGATTTTAGCAGGTCACTGCACTGAAAAAAAAACATAGAGGAAAGACTTCAAATAGGTTAAGGACACTGTAGCTTCTACCCTCCTCCTTTACCCATTCCACTAGCATAACCTGAAGAAAGACTGGGTCATCTTGGTATACTTGGTATACTTCCCTATAGTCTCACCTTCTCTTCTCACCCTTCTGCTTGGTTTAGCAGCACCGTGCCTTAACAGTTACAGATTTTGCTTCATCATATTCTTATGTTTGAGGTTCAGTGCAGTAGTTTTAAGTCTTCTTCAGCTGGAAGTTCACCTTTCCATCACCTGCCTGAAACAGCATTCCTCTTATTAAGTCAAACTCTTTCTTTATGTCTAATTACCCTTCAGATGCACTGAAAGCTGTTATTGCATTTAAGGTCTTGCATGCAGAATACAAGAGGTGGTATGCATTTCAGTCAATGCAAGTTTGTAATTAACTCTAAATAGTATAATAGCACAGAACACTGTGAGTGAGAAGAAAATATTTACACACCATCCTGTTATATATTCTGAATATATTAACAAATGCATTCTAGAGAATACATTTTAAGTGGAATTTTAATATCAAAAATTTTACAATTGAAACATCTATTTTTCATAAACTTTGGCTTGGAAAGCTAGGTGTCTTAAATCACTGTTTATTTCTCAGGAGCTGATGAGTGTTTCATTTTGGCAAGCAAGCTTGGTTTTCGACATGTGGGTATAGTTTTAAAAGGTAGAAAGTGATGCTACAAATAAATGCAAATAAAGGCAGCTAACTCTGTGGATCCTGGAATATTCTCTTTCCTATAATTTTGCTCTTAAACACTCATATCTGAACAAAATGCAACTGTCCTGAGAGAGGGGAGTGGTTCCCTTTGGCACCCTCCCACCAGGTGGATGCTCTAACAAGCAAGTCGTGTTGTCTGTGGTCCAGATATGCTGAAAGCACACATGGAAACTGGAATATACACTGTTGTCTCACTCATTCCCCATTCCTCAATCAATAAGTTTATCAGAGTGAAGCAATGGATGAACAAAGGTCTCCCACTGATGGATCAGTGCTGTGCATAGAAAAGACTCTTCACTCCAGCTGTATTTAAAAGGCAGATCAAGTCAAGCTCAACACTTTTTGAAAGAAAGAGTACCTTTAATATATAAAGCATACATTACATTTATAATTGGAGGACTCACAGAAAATATGAAACAAGAGGTACTCACACTTCTATAGCACCTAAATCCCAGTGGTTTCAGACATTAATTTTTGGAGTTAGCATTAACTAGTCAAAGCATTTTTCCATCTAACACATTAGGAACATCAAATCTTGTTTCATAGTATCCAATTGTCCCTGTATGGTCCAAATCTCAGAATTCAAGTATGGCTGCTAAGTCAAAACATCTAACTCTCTTCCAACATCTGTCCTGTCAGCTGAGACCTAACTAGTTCAACTGGTTTGCTTGAACTTACCACCCCACTACAGAGTACAGCTAGTTAAGAGAAGGCAAAGCCAGCATGTTATCTCAACTAGAAGCACATCAGTGCAAATACCTCCTTTCCAGCTAAAAGGTGACCTGTGCTAATCCTGCTTGAGTTTAGTCTGTCTCAGCCTACCGGTACAAAAATGACTTTCTAAGGCCATTATTGTTACAGTACATCAAGTCCTAACTGTCACACTTTTTTTAGCCAGCTGGAGAAATAGCTTAAGCTTTCTAACCAAAGTACTAAAGGGGTGAGGACAAAAGACTAACCTTCCTACTGAACTCCCTTTTTGACAGACCTACAGAGAATTTTCTCAACTATTCCTGCCCTCAATCAAGAGGTCAACATTGCTATGACCCTATACATGCTGAGCTGTTCTCATGCAGATTTAAATAAAACACCCCAAAGGAAATCCTGAAGTGGAATCACAGACCACAGGGGATTCTTCCTTTTCAAAGTGAGCATTTAAACAGTACTGCAGATTTTAATTGTAAGAAGGTATTTTTGGGAGGTCTTGACATGAAATAGCTGTCTATAGATTTAGAAGGTTAACACTAGTAACATATTAACTAAGGATTAAATATGCTAAGAAGAGTAAAGAATAACTCATTTTATAGAATAATAATAAGAGGAGAATCAATTGTGATGCAGTACAGAACTTGAATTTGGAATACAGTTCATTTTTTAAAAATCTGTGCCAAGTTGATACAGCTGCTGTAGAAGAGAAGTCTGCCCTTTTGGAAATGCAATTAAATCATTCTAGCTCTCTCCTTTCAGTTGTAAAATTTCCATTTAAACACAACACGTCTAGGCAGCACACTCAGAGAAATAAAAATCCATGAGGAATAAGTCTGAGTAGTAACATGGATGTCAGCTGGACATTTTGAAAGTTGAATTTGATCCAGGTTGGGAAAGTTAATACAAAATGAGCTCCTATTTCCAGAGAGAGTTGTAGTAGCTATTGTTGTCAAATCTGACCCTATGTGATACTGAATTAGTGATGGTTTTGGGCTCAGTCTTTCTAGTGAGGGATGCTGGTTTTACCCACAGCCATCAGCATATAAATCCAGCAGTGGAGGCTGGAATCAGTGAAGCTGTTTAGTAAGAATATAGTCTGTTGATTTAATCAAATTATATACTATTAAATCTTTATTACTAATAATCATATCAGAAGCAAAGTTTTTTACTATAAACACCCAGCACCACGAGTGAGTAACTAGCAATAATGAAGGTATAGATTTATTTGACAAGGCTCTTAGTTGAACTTTTTTGAAAATGTCTTGTTTATCTTCTGTTAAAGAGCTTAGTTAGGAAAGGTGTTTTCTTCCTGGACCACAAGGTCAAAATATGCATAATTATCTTTTTTTTTCAGCAGTTGTAACTATTAATCTTTTATATCTCAGTCATGATAAACATGAAAGAACACTGGAAGCCTCTCTGTAATACAGTGTTGAACTGTCCATTATAGAGAATTCTGTTTGGTAATACATCTGACTACTGTGGACCTTATAGCACCCAAAAGTGGTCACTTACAGCTGAATCAACATGTTATAAAGCACACCAAAAAAAATATTCCATTTGAAAAGAAGTCTAATGATAGTCATCACTGCAATTTCTGTCCAGCATGGATTTCTTTCTGGTACAAACTAACAATATTTTTGAAGGAACAGTGTTCGAAAGTAAAACCAGTATGCAAGGATTATTTACTTAATTGTAACAGAACTAATTAACTATTTGTAACAGAAAAGCATAATTTGCTTGGAAGACAGTTTATGAGAGACATTAAAAAGGCCAGAGCACTCAATAAATGGACAAATATTTTATTATAAACATGAGAAAATAAAGTGTGGAAAAAAACATTGGCTTAATAAAGTACAACTTGGAGGCAGGGACAGGGACATGAACCTGAAATCTCCTAAATCCCAGATTAAAATAATGACTAAAACCTAACTTTCCTAGCCACTGCTGGCTAAGGCACCTTTTCTGGCTTCAATGTGCTGTTTAAGCATTATTCACTGATATATTTTTTCTATAATTAATAGCCTCCTGCAATTTTACTCCTACTAGTAATGTACACTCCCTCCCTCCAGAAACAACTCAACTGTGAATCTCAAGACTGATCAGATGTGACTCAGTTCCATTCTCCTAATATGGATAAGACCAAAAACCAACATGAATATATTACAGTCAGTAGCCCAAAGACAGTATAAGTTCTTTCCTTTTAATTAAGAAGAAGTGTAAGTTTTACAACTCCCTAATTCTATGTCTGAATCAGAAACACTTCATTAAGTACTTCCAAGAAATAAATTTATCTGCAGCTGAAAGAGCTGAACTATGGAAATTCAGGACCAAAATTGACATGAGGTCTGCAGTAATTATTAGGCACCTAAGCCAGAAATGACTGTTTGGAAAGCCCTGTGGCAGAAAGCCTTGCTAATCTTTCATGTCATGAAATGTGAAGAAATACTAAAGTTTTTCAACACATCTGAAGCTCTTGAGCTATGAATTGTCCATCCCAAAACAGACAGCACCATTATAAGGCAGACTGCAGTGCACCACTGTTTTTAAACTGAGTGAGGAGAGTGTGCTGAAAGACAGAAAATAAGTATCTGCTTTGCAAGAAACCTTCTGTCTATGATGGACAGATAGGCCTCAGCCATTAAAAAGGAAAGCTAAATATGTACCCTGTCCTTTTTATTTCCTGTTGCTCAGCTCTTCATGAAATTATGTTGATCAGATTGCATTTCCATAACTCCCAGTTCAGCCAGCTGACTGTTTTGAATCCCATTTGAGTAAACTGCTGATGCACAGATTCTCAAACCAACGAAGATTGAACTGGTCAGAAAAGCCATATTACCACTCTGTTTTGCAAAGGAATATGGCTTTGCTAGCTTAGGGTTCAGGATCACACCATGTCAACTACATAATATCAAGAAGAGGAAGATAATAAACAATACGTTCACGTTATCAGTCATGATCAAGGGAGGATAATGAAACATCACTAAAATATCATTTTCAGCATAGTAGTTACACATCTTGTTTAAAAGTTCATGATCTTAACTATCCTAACATCTCTACATAAGACAAATTAGGCTGTTGCTACCTCAGGTATTTGTGCACTAGAACACATTTTATAGCCTAGATGTGCAGAATCTTTTCAGACGTTGTATGAAAAACCTATATACTTAATAGAGCATCCTGGATTTCTATGTGAAGGTCAGACACTTAGTAATTTAGTACTCCAATGTACAGCTTTTAGGCACCAAAGTCTTTACTGGATTCTGGCCTAAGTAATTAATTTCACCAAAAGTTTAATATTAAACTAGTTCTTTAGCTACTGTGTATACTTAATTCGAGTACAAATCACTACCTCCACTGCACCTATTTCACAGAAGCAGCGAAAATATTTCTTATGCAACCTTTAAGCAAAAATGCAAATTCAAAACCACCACTTAAAGTTCTTCTGAGCCTTAGGACTTGTTTGCTGCATAATGAACCCCTATTGCAAATATAACTTTTCATTTGCAAAACACTGTGATCATATTTTCTTGTCTAAAATTATAATATATTTCATTTAAAATATAAACCAAAACAAGAGGAGGCTTGACCAAAGTCCTTTAGGAATGCCAGGATAGAATTTTAAAAGACATTTTAAATTCATGTTTGAGGAGTTTGGGTTTATTCTTCTGACTTAGTTGATATCTGTGCACCAATTTCAGAATGAGAATTGTACAATTATAAACATTAAATATCTTGATCTTGGGACCACAGAGATTATACGAGCATTGGTCTTAGTTTCAACACTTGTTGAAAGAAACCAGTACAATGTTCATTAAAAAATGTAAAAATTATGTGACTAAACTTGTGAAATAGTTTGAAAAGTATTTAGTTAATATAGCTTACAGGAAATTGTCTGAATATTTCTAACAAGGAAAATGGAAAAACTTAAATCTCATTGACACTCTCTTATGTCAGTGACTAAAATTTTCTTGTTTGGTAGCTTAGTTAAAATTAACTTTATTCAGAACAAAGTTCTGATTTTGTTAAATCAGGTGAGTGCACAAGATGACTACAGCATGATTCTGAATTCTAGCTTTTTAGGTTTCCTAATATCTAGCGTATTTAACCTTTTTTTTTTTTTTTTTTTCCTAAAAGCTTGTATTATATTTATTTCAAAAAATACTAAATTTTATATATGCTAAGCAATCTCATTTCCCACCATCATGAGTGCAACATGCAATTGTTCAGGTGCTCTGTGAGTTGGTTGGAATGTATATTGATTCCTCCACATGTGGATAAAGATAAAAAGCTACTATACAGGTCATACCCCACGGTCTGTAAGTCTGTTTTTCAGTTCTCCTATGGACCCCATAAGATTCGGAGTTTTATGACATAAAATTCTGTGCCATTAACAACAACAACAAAAGTTAGATAGACAATGAAGATAATGTCATCATAAAAATACAGAATAAACAAGATCTCTTCTTGCCTGTGGTTTGGATAAAGCCTCTTGCTTAAATTCACGCTGGCATACAGAACGTTGTTCTCTTTGGGAGTCTGTGGGATGAGGCTCCTTCCAAGCAGCCTATTTACATGAGTTTGGACAAAGTATGCTTATGTCAGGAAAATCTGATAGTTCATTCAACTATCTTAAAGTAAACATTTTCCACTGAAATTTTCATGTTGCCAACAGAGAAATCCAACAACAGCTTGTAATTGGTATTTTCACAGTACACTACCCCAGACACAATGTATCCAGGGAGATCAATCCGTGGAGGGAAGCCAGCCTGTAAAGGAAACTGGGAACTTGATGAACTTGATTTGTATTTTAATTTAGCGTTTTGGAAAGATAAATGCAACTTCACATTTTAACTCATTAAGTTCAACAGCATCTCATTCCATTCTCTAGGTCCATAGACCATGTAACTTTATTCCTTTTTCCTACCCCTTCTCTCCCTTCTTCTCATGTGAAACATACACTTATATTTTGTCTCTAATTGAAGGGATTATGTCCTGTATACATGTAAAATAGAATTTATTGTTTCTGTCTTTTAAAATAAGGAAGTTGGATATCTGAGCTCTGATTACAGACAACAAAGTCTATTTACTACAGCAGAAAGCTATTTAAAATTTAAGAGATATAAATCCCTCCAAAAACTTAGTAGGGTAAAACCCACATCCCAGAAGTGTGAAGTAATAGTTGCTGGTTCCCTGTAGATACATATAACTATTGTTCTGGATTATATAGACTTCAATAAAAAGACTTCAGCTAACCTTGTTGAGACCCACAAGAGCATGTACGCCCATTCCACTAAAAATGGGTAAATATGCAGGACAAAAAGAAACAAGCTTGGAGAACTGTTTTGCAGCTGGCTTATGTATGTATTTTCTATCCCAGTGAAAGATGGATAAATGAATACCTTTCAGAAAGGTAAAGGTACTCTCAGAGAGAACAGTCCTGGAGGGATTCTTTCACGGAGACAGCGGGTAATGCTTCTCGGCTCACAGGGGATGTATGAGGCTTTCCTAACCATAGAAAGCTTCCTGCTTGCTCCCATGAGACGCAGTAATTAGAGAGATCAGAGACTGTGACTAACTTGTTGTGTAAAGTTTTATTGGAGGATCCTGGGACAAAACTGTAAGCAAGCTCTTAAGTACTGGCTATTCATCATATAACACTTATAAATAACTCCATAAAATGGGATACCTAAATGGAGCAAAGAAGAATGTTAAATACTCCATGTGTGGTGTGTTGACCTTGGCTAAATTCTAGGTGCCCACCAAGCTGCTCTATCACTCCCCTCCTCGGTAGGATGGGGTGGAGAGAAAATGAGATGGAAAAAAAACCTCTGAAATTGTGGGTCGAGACAAAGGCAGTTTAATAGAAACAAGGCAAAGCAGCACATGTGCAAGCAAAAGAAGAACCAAAATATTTATTCTCTACTTTCCAACAGCAGGCAATGTCTGGCCAGGGCTTTTGGAAAGTGTAGTAGTTAGAGGACAAATGTTGTAACTAAAGAATGCGCCCCTCCCCGCCCCCCCCCCCCCCCCCCCCCCCCCCCCCCTCCTCCTCTCTTCTCCTTGCTTTTATTTCTGATCAGGTGTCATATGGTGTGGAATATCCCTTTGGTCAGTTTGGGTTAGCTGTCCTGGCTATGTGCCCTCCCAAGATCTTCCCCATGCCGAGCCTACTGGTGCTGGGTGGCAGGGAGAAGGGTAGAAATGTTGGAGACTCAGTGTTGATTCTGTGTGAGCATTGCTTAGCAGTAACCAAACCACTGGTGTGTTATCAACACCTTTCTAGCTACTAACACAAAACACAGCACTCTGAGGGCTGCTATGGGGAAAATTAACTCCATCTCAGCCAGACCAAATAAACCATGGCAACTAGATAATTTCAAGAAGAGAAAGAATATAAACAGTGCATCCACATTGTCAGTCATGGTCAAGAGAGGATAACAAAATATCATCAAAATATCATTTTCAGCATAGCAGTTACCCATCTTGTTTAAAAGTTCATGATCTTAAAATCACAAGTTCAAAAGGTGTCCCAAAGAATTAAGAATCTGTGGGTCTCATTTTTACATTACTTGTAAGCTATCTAAAGGAAAGGATGAGCCTTATCAGTCAGGGGCATCCCATCTCTCATCTTTTCTACTGTTGAAAGCTTGGATATAACTACAAGAATCCTTTAGAAAAAGAAGGTTTTCTGCCCTTCTCACCTCTTCTTTCTTCAAAGAGTTGTGTAGATCTTAAGAAATGAATAAAAATGCATGGGGTTCATTTTTCAAAACGAAGAGGTTGACTTCCACCTCTTGAGTTTGCTAAGTCAGAGTTCAATGAGATTCTTCTGAAGACAAGTGAATCCTGCTCTTATATGTGGATCATATGTATTATGGCGACCTGCGCTCAGGCACCATCTTCCAAGAGGCGCTTTATTTTGGGTCTTTCACAACTGCAGAACTCAAACGCCTATCTAGTTTAATGTATCACCATAGTGTTAGTTTCAACCAAGGAGTCACATCTTGCACTAACTGACCCATACAACAGTCTTTCTTTAACTACCTTTAATTTGCATATAAATTAATTCCATTAATGCCCCTGTTTCTACACCAGTGCTTGAGAACAGGATCTAACTTCTAGCTGAATTCTTCTGCACCATCACTTATAGTGAGGTCCATCCTGCTGTAGTCAGTATTGTGGTTCCTCAAACCTTAGACCCTTTGTACACTTAAAATCAACCAGTTGAGCCAGAACTCTGTCAGATACACTGCCATTGCACAAACCATGTTATCCAAATTCAATTCTCCTTCCTTCATTATACTACTTTTAGACAGATACTGATTTTGTGATACTATAAATTACTTCTAAGTTTGAGAAGCTGATAAGTTAAAATACAAATCCAGAGTAGTCTTAGTTTCCTACCTGCTCAAAAATTAAGATATTGTATTTCTTATATGCCTGCATTTGTAGGACACGTCTATTATCATATTAAGAATTATATTTGAAACTCAACTTCTTAAATGGAAAGAGGAAGTATATCTATGAAATTTTCCTCCACTTCTGAAGTGTCTGTATGTTAATTAAATATTTGGTTTGAATGGAAGAGTAATGTGCTTAAAGTGCCTGAATATAAAAACCTTTTCCAGTATTTATATGTAATCTTCTGCAGGTATTTAGTAACTTGCATATAATTGTAATACAAGATATTATTAAAGTCAGAATTATTTTCTCAAGGTCCTCCCCCTCTGCCACAAAGAAGTCAGTAATTGTTTATCTGGAAATCAAAAGTTACCGCAGATGCCTAAATGAATATTAATCACTCACAATTAGACTGTTTGCATTCATCAGAATTCCATATAATTTGAGGGTAATTACTACCCCTGTTTCCCCAAATAACGTATGCACAAATATTCATGTCCAAGACATGCAGATCTCTGCTTTTGAAGCACATCATATTTTTTCTCCATTCTGTTTTATAGTGGTTTCACTCAAATTTGATATATTATTATACAACTTGTACAATAAGTATTATTACACATTTAATATGTACAATAATTTTCTGTATAATAAGTATTGTATGTAGTATGTATTATAGAAATAGTTACCAAAATTCTAAATGCTACATTCTTAATTATTAAAATGTTCTTATCCTTTCCAATCTCACATTCTTATTTCATCTCCAGTAGACTTGCAAGTACTTTCATTTTGTCTCCAAAACAAACTCTACAAAATAGAAACACTGCATTAAAAAAAAGTGCTAACATTGAACAGTTAGTTGATGATCAAACCATCGTTATTTTATTCTCAACTTTTGTCTGCTGGTATCTCAAATATGCTCAGTAGTTCAATGGAAGAGGAGAAACTCCTTCTCTTCCATTACAGCCACATCCTTCTGCTTTGCACAAATAGCTGGCTGATCAATGCACCTATTAATTACCACAACCAGATACTGTTTCCTGGGTGGACTCTTCGTTATTGGGCACTGAAATTTTAGAGTGACTGTCTAAAGCAGAAAATTTTCAAGCTGGACCAATCAGTATTATGCCTCTCCAAAGTGCAGTAAAGTTCAACCCTAACATTTATACAAGATCTGAAAGATCTGAAGATTACTTATGCTGTATCAGGAATCAATAGATAGTGTCGTCTGGGTACATGATTTACCATCTGCTGTTCCTGACAAAGGTTTATTTAGCCTTTAATACGACATAAATTCTAGTCCCTTACTACAGATTCTGTTAAGGGAAGAGAAGTTTAACAATGTGAGACTGACTGGGAGTAGAGATGAGTGACAAGAGGGTATTGATCAGGAATTTAGGCACTTACAATATATTACCTGTGAAACTGGTACTTGACCCTCTTAGCTGATAAAAGAATTGAAGCCTCCAGCTTTCCAGAATCCTTGGAAAACATAGGCTTTCACTAACTCTGAAAAGTTAGCACCAAATGCATAATAGTTCTTTAATTACTTATTTATACCTGGGATTCTCTTAGACAAAGAGAAAGAGGTGTAGACCCCCATTTCAGTGTATTCTGGTGAAGTTTCCTGAAGTCAGCAGAGCTATCAGTAGGGTGAGCATATAGCTGAGTCTTAGTAATGGAGGTAGATCTGGGCTGCAAGAAAGCAGTGCTTACAAATTCCTTTAGCATGTGATTTCTGAGAGTATTAGGAAATTTAGGGTGAGAGCTGACACAGACTAGTGGAAGTCACTTAGTTGAAAAAAATATTTGAAAGGCTCCAGAATCCAGTTTTGCAGTTTTGATTACATCAGTATTGTGAGAGGCTTCTCAAAAGATTGCAAAGTCATTATGAGAGACAGCTATTGGATAGACAAAATATCTGGGTAGAACCGTGCAGAAGTTAATTTTGTGTGAATTAGGGTGACCAAATTTTGCTGGTATTTTCACTGTTGAGTGAATGTAATATAATACTTACCCATTCTCAGGAGAAATGGAAATGCTGACATCTGCATTGTCTTTGAATGTAGTACAGCAAAGCTTATAAATTGATTACATGTCACTGGAGTCATTAGAGACCACAATTCAGCCAAGGCAGAAACAGTGGCTGTCCTACTTTCACACTTTTTGACTTTATCTTCTAAAGTTACTCTGTGTTTCTTTGTTGTTTTTTTCCCTTTCTCATTTTCACAAAAAAGATTATTCTTACTTTTCCAATACAAGTCACCAGGTCAGATATTGTTCTCATTGTTCTCTTTTCCATTCAACAACTCCTAAAAAAGACAGAGTTTTTCCCCTATTCAGAATCTACCTTTTACCTGATCCAATTCAATTTAACTTAATGTAACACTAGCAAGAACCTCACCCCTGTATGAAAAGTTTTTCACATTGGAACCAATTTACCATAGCTGTGCAAATTTGTGCAGATTTACTGATGTAGGGAGCTTGATCCATTGCACTATCAAAGAGTTTGGCAGAATACATCACCTTAGAAGCAAAATGTACAGTGATGAGTATTTGCTTTCAAATGGACCCTGACACCTGACAGTCTCAAGGTTAACCAACAATTTAGGGCCTATTAGTTCCAGGGACTAGCTTGAGATTCAGGATCAGTTTTGAAATACACCACAAATTTTTCTAACAATAAATATGGAGGGAAACAGAGGGAGATTACGTAAATAAGATAATTTACTGCCCTTTTATGTCCAGGTAAAAAAGCTCTTATACTACACTCAAATGGTGTAGTAGTCACTATGCAAATTCCTTAAATCCTATGACATCTCCTGATCAGCACAGATTATTCAGTAATACCTCAATAAAAAAATGAACACAGGAAAGTTACTCAGCTCAAGGTTCCTTCTCTGCTGCTGAAGACCATGGCATAAGCCAAATTTATATTCAGAGTGATTTAGCTCTTCCTTTAAATACATGGTTACAGTAACCATATTGGTTTTTGGAATTAGTCCCTGGAATCACTGTCCCCAATGCTTCCTGGGGAATTGTTCAAGAAAGCGCTCACTGACGTCTAACTGTGGTGGGTTGACCCTGGCTAGATACTGGGTGCCCACCAAAGCCCACTCTATCACCCCCCTCCTCAGCAAGATGGGGAGGGGAGAAAATAAGATGGAACACAAAAAAACCCAAACTCGTGGATCGAGACAAAAGCAGTTTAATAGAAGCAAAGCAAAGCTGCGCGCGCAGAAGCAAAAGAACAAAATATTTACTCTCTACTTCCCATCAGCAGGCGATGTCTGGCCACTTCCCGGGAAGCAGGGCTTCATACGCGTTGCGGTTCCCGGAGGACAAACGGAAGTAACAAATGCCCCCCTTTCCCCCTCTGTTCTCCTTGCTTTATTTCTGAGCATACGTCATATGGTATGGAATATCCCTTTGGTCCGTTTGGGTCAGCTGTCCTGGCTGTGTCCCCTCCCAAGACCTTCCCCCCTCCCAGCCTACTGGGGGAAATGTTGGAGAGACAGCCTTGGTGCTGTGCTAGCACTGCTCACCAGTAACCAAAACACTGCTGTGTTATCAACACCCCTCGAGCCACCAAATACAAAACACAGCACTCTGAGGGCTGCCACGGGGAAAATCAACTCCATCCCAGCCAGACCCACTACACTAACATAAACCATGTTAAGGACTGCGCTAGCAGCTAGAGAATTAGATAATCACAGGTCAGTGCCTGAGTCCAGGGCCTGATCCTATTTTATGCAATAGCATGGATACAGTCTATGTAATCTAGGGTAAATCCCCACAGATTTAATCCACAGAGAGATTCAACCACCTCAGTCACACCCAGATCCTTCCAGCCCCCTATATACTTGCAGTCCCTTGCAAGGAATATTGCACAGCACATAAATTTCCATTGCTGTGCACTGATATTATTACTTACTCTATATTAGGGCAAGCATCTTAGTCCTAGAGTTCTGTTGGATTATCTTCTGGCTTTATTTGAAAATACTCACCTTTGGATGAGTTTCAGCATAGGTGATGGGGTTCTGGCTGATGGAAGCCAACAGTGTGTTCTGGCTGCCAAGAGGGTCAGCCGGGTCGTGGGTTGCATCAAGCTCTGCATTGCATGCTGGTTGAGGGAGGTGATCATCCCATTCTGCTCTGCACTGATGCAGCCTCATCTCAAGTACTGGGTGCAGTATGGGCACCACAGGATAAAAAGGATCTAAAGCTCCTAGAGAGTGTCCAGAAGAGGCCAGAAAATTGGTGAAGGGCTTAGAGGGGAAGCTGTACGAGCAGAGGCTGAAGTCACTTGGTTTGTTCAGCCTGGAGGAGTCTGAGAGGAGATCTCATCACAGTCTAAAACTTCCTCACAAGGGGAAGAGAAGGGGCATGTGCTGATGTCTTCTCTCTGATGTTCAATATAGGATCAGGGGAAATGGCAAGAAGATGTTCCAGGGCAAGTTCAGGTTGGCCATGAGGAAAAGGTTCTTGAGGCAGAGGGTGGTGGAGCACTGGAACAGGCTCCCCAGGAAGGTGCTCATGGCACCAAGCCTGACAAGATTCAAAAAGTATTTGAACAACACCCTTAGATACAGGATCTGAATCTTGGGATTGTCCTATACAGGAACAGGAGTTGGACTTGATGATCCTTGTGGGTCCCTTCCAACTCACAACATTCTATGAGTCTATGAAACCTATTCTCAGATATTACTCCTACTTGATCTGGAGCTTTGTAGAGCTGTTGGCTGATCCATGTCTGCTGAGGCCAACACGTCTGCCTACACAATTATTTTTACTGCCAAGCAATGCACCTCAGCTCACAATGAACACAATGTTCTAACCACAACCTTTTTACAACAGCAGCCATGGAAAATGCATGAATGTGCAGAATTAAGTGCATATGATACTTTAAAAATCTGACCCTACCAGCCACAAGAGATTCATAATGAGAGAAAGCAGATGAAACAGTATAACTACAGATTTGTAAAATCACCATCTTTTTTGACTGCTAAATAAAATACACATGTTGAGATGTCTTTCTTTGGAAAGACAATCCCTTTGTGTATCTTAAATTGTCAGTCTGAAAATGAGATATTTTTTGTCTAATTCGGAGGAACTGATTAAGTGGAATGAGTTAAATATTTTGTTGGCTTGATTTCTTCACTGATACTCTAATTAAGGGCTGAAATACTCCCCTGGTATTGTGGGTTTTGATGAGATAACCAGTGAATTTGATCACTCATGATGGATGGCTTTGTTGTGGAGTTAACTAGTAAGAGTGCTTTGGGGGATGCAGTTAATTGTTAGGTTTTTTTTTTTCTCTTTTTGAAAATATTACATATGAATCAAAGCACTTAAAATTAAACTTTCATATGAGAGAGAAAAAAGCTGGGTGCTCAGATTTCAAAAGGAACTTTTATGGTGGTGAATTTATCTTTAATTTTTCAGTTGCTAAATGTTATTAAAGATACTCATCCTCATCCAACAACTGAAATCAAGACTGTCTCACACTGCGTGTTGGAATATAGATTCTCTCTTTCCACGTCCAGTTGCTGAGAACCTCTGTCTTGGATCAGAATTACATAATGAATCTTGATTTTAGCCCTATGATTTGTTCCACATAAGATCAAAGACTTTTTCTGTCTCAATTCAACTCAGCTAAATTCAGAGGATATCTAATTCTGGGAATGACTAGCTAGATTAATCTTGTAATTTCTAAAACAGATGTGCAGCCTTTCATCTGCTTCATACCCCATTGTACCATAGCTTCACTCATTATCACAGACCATACCCTGGGACTAACATAACATCAGCCTTATCCAGCTCAAGGAATGGAAAAATTATCTTCCAATTCTATAGACCATGGCACAGACTGATAGGACCAGAGTTGGCTCCAAAGTTTTGTAATAAATAGTGGGATGGATCTTTCAGATGGCAGAAACAAACAATGCTTTCTGTAAGTCAGTGCTATTGCTGTAATACTCAGCAACTTAAGAGAGAGCTTTCCAGCTGGATATTTCTATCCCCAGGATGCTGCACTTGGATTTCATACATTCCAAATGGAGTCAGTTTTGTGAGGTCCATTTAAAAAATAATAAAAAATGTACAACGAAAATCAAACACTCTTACTCATCTAGACCTCTGTAATAAATGCCAACCAGACCTTTTAAAAGTATCTCAGAGGTCTGAGATTACACATCTAAAACCTTATAATTATTTATTAATCACAGTAAATTCAGACTTTTTCATGTGGAATTTCTCCATCTTTCAGCAGCATTTGACCTCTTAACCAGGAGATTTCTTGCTCCTTCTAAATAGCTTATTTTCAAATGTTTTGAGTCAAACTGTGAGATACTAGACTGAGTGTCCCAGAAGGTGGCAGCAGTAGTTATACTTTACAGCTTGTAGAATCAGCTGTTCATGATTACCCTGTGTGGCTTCATTACTGCCAACATAGACTTCGACAGTATTCTTGAACATGGTCATGTGGCCTCTTCCATTCCAGAGCAAATTGGTAACCTTTCTCTACCTAAATTCCTATCTCTGGAATCCAGCTTATAAAATATTTTTTCTCTCAAATATACCATGCAACATGAAGTCCTGTTCATCACTTGATGCTTCAGCTAAATCCAATCCCAGTTTTTGGTAAGAGAATTAAGTTTTAAAAAACAGAGTTCTGTACTCTGAGAGAGCAGGAATGACTATACTAGTTTACTTTCATTTTTTATCACGTTTTAGTATGTTTTGTAGGGGTGTGAAATTCTTATAAGGATGGAATTCTGTAATAAGATGTTCAAGGGGAAAACATGGTCTGTATTACCTAGTACCCTACAATATCTGTTGCAATAAGAGTGGAGGAGGGGAGACATAGAGGAGAAAGGTGGATTACCCTCCAGTATACTGTAGTAAAATATCATGTACAACAACGTTAAACATAAGCTCTCAACCAGGAATCATTGAGGTGTCATCCGTGGAGGAGGACAAAAGAGTAGATAATTTCTTAAGGTGTATTTTACTTCTGTTTACTATGATTTTCTGAAAATCAAAGATTAATAGCTAGATGAATACACACTTCTGACACCAAATCATTCTAGCTTCCTATTCAAGGTAGTTTTACAATACAGCTGTAATTTTTACTTTTACACAGTTTCATAACAGGATTATTCACTGTAGAAATTACTTATACTGATAGAGATCATAAAACCACATTCTTTTTCTTACACTTTTTTTTGTAGTTAATTGTATCTAGTAGTCAGTAAAATTCATTCAAGCTGTTGCTGTATTTTTCTAGTAAATTGTCTCTAGTGCTTTTAATTGTTCTTCCTTAACTTCCTGAGCCTCCTGAACATAACACAATAGAGTAATCAATATTTTACAATTGTCATAATGGTGTGGAATGTGGAGATTTCTTCTTGAAGCACTAATGGATAAATTATTTGACAGGCCAAAAAAATTATTTATACAGATCATTACAGGAAAGCCATAAATGCTATTCAATGTATTAGAAACAGTGCAGAGTATTTTATTGATTAAATAAATGTTTCAAAACATTGAATTAATTATGGTTTTTTGGGTTTTTTTTCATTATTTTGCTTGAGGTTACACCTACAAATAATTTTTGTTTGCTTTTACAATGCATTCTTTTCAGAGACAAACATCATGTTGAATTTCACATTAGGTACTGACTTACAATGGTGAGGCACATCAATTCTGTAACATAGCATTCAGTTTCACCAAGGAGATTTCTTCTGATGAGTCGTGATGAGCCTTCAAAATATATTTACCTGCAGATGACACAGAAATCCTTGAAGCTGTAGATAATTACCAACTTCAGAAATTATATAATTAGCACTTTTCATATGGATTAAGGCACGTTACTTCCAAGTGTAAAATTTGGATTGTGATCATTGTCAGTATACACTGCTCAAGAGACATCTATTAAGTTGTTAAGAATACTACAACATGCTTCAGCAGAGCTGATATTTGACTATAAGAGAGACTACATGTCTTATTGATAATATTGAATTTTGGGTTGAAGCTGACCTGTATCAAATTCTAAGATAGTCATATCAAATTTTAAATAATCTTTCTGTTTATAAAGTAACACAACCATGAATAAAACATGTTAATCAAAGACTTTTTACTGGAATAAAATGAAAGTTAATCAACATCTTTAAATCAATATTAAATGTCCATTTCTACTAATGGTAAAAATGAAAGGAAAGATAAAAGAATAAGGAATGAAAGTTAATCAACATCTTTAAATCAATATTAAATGTCCATTTCTACTAATGGTAAAAATGAAAGGAAAGATAAAAGAATAAGGAGATGGTCTGACAGTTCAAAAAGTAAACAGAAAGTAAGCTATTATTTTCTACTTTTCAAAAGCAGAAGAAAAGTATATTTTCAGTAGAAAAGAAAAATATATTTTGCTTGTCTCTGGTTTTACCTGTAGATTAAAACAAGAGTATATCTTTTTTTCCTTCCCACCCCCTTCCCCAGTAGTTTGTCTCATCTTCTTTAGCAGGTGCAGGTAAACAGCCTCTTAATTGTGCCTACTCATCTGTTTGAGATACATCAGGAGAAAAGAAAATAAAGCAGTAAGGCTAAGCAACAAAAACTTTATTCTAATATACAGAAATTAGGAAAAAAAAAAAGTGGGAAGAGGTGCACGTTGCATACTTGCTCACATTTGCTTCTGCTTTTTGAGCAGCCCTTGTTTGGTAGTTTGTGTGGTACTTTGAGCAGGAGTTGACTGTTAGCGCATAATAACGTCTTGAAATATAGAGGCCACTCTGACCTTGAGGCACTTGTTGTGCCTGACTGGGCTGGTAGTTTCCCCCCCCCCCAAAAAAAAAGTGTTTCTGGCAAAATTTGGCTTCATTACACAAAGCAGCCTCAATTCACTGAGTAGAAGAGGTGGAGTGGAGTATAATACAAGTAGAGCTAGAAGAAAAGGGAGTGGAGAGCGGTATTTCCTGTGGAACTGTGTGAGAATACCAACACAGATAGCAGTAAGCACGAATGCATATATCCAGCTTAGCATCTCCTCTCCTCCACCTCCCTAATATCTTCTCTACTTTGAATTTTCAGATTTAAAAATTGCTGCTGGTAACTTTTAGGCATCTTCTCAAAGCTATCTTCTTGACCATATAAAGAAGACAGTGTCAAGAAGAAAGCAAAAATGCAGAGGGAACTGATGCTTCCATAGATGAACACTCTGTTGTGTTCGTGATACAATATTTTCCTATACAGGTCCCACAAGATCTCTGTTTTGAAACGAGATAACCAACATCTGGGATGGACACTGCTCTTGTTTCATCGGGTGCAAGTGGGAGGAGATGTTCAGTTACATCTGCATAATGTGACACAGGAATGGAAGTTGGACCAACCATTATTCCTGGTGGCTTTGAGTCCTATATCTCCTGACGACTTCTCCAGAATTTCCTGATATCCCCACATTTTTTTCTTCTGAACTTTTTTTTTTTTTCTTTCTCTTTTTTCTCACAGTTAGGCTACTAGCATACAAATGTTTGAACTGCTCTCCAGGGAACTGTTTTGTCTGAACATTTGACATATTTTTGTAGTACACATTTAATATCTTTAAGAAGTTTCAGAAAAGAAGGCTTGAAAGACACATCCTACTGCTCAGACACTTGTTTTCCACTGGTAACCATGAAAAAAGGACATTACTAAAGTTACATGTTTAAAATGAAATAAAACCAAAGTCAATAAAAATCTTCAGAGGATGCTTTAGAAGCATTTGATATATATAAGACAAAACTTCTAAAAAAGGTTGTCTACTAAGGAGAAGCTAAAGCTTTACAAATGTCTTTCAGCAACTGTGTATCAATTAATATTGAAGCTAAATCTTTAAACAACATGAACTGGAAGAGCTCTAGTGAAAGCAGTGAGCAGGGTACAGCAGATGGCATATAATTTATGAATCTAGCCCCAGATATTTAGGCACAGATTGCAGTTTCTGATTGTTTTAGTGTGCTTTTAATGCTCTTGTTTATATATTCCGAAAACTCCATTTTTCAGGATGTAGTCAATATATTCTCTTTTATCCTCAAATATTTACTAAGTGTCTTAGTATGCTGTTAATATTTTTCTTCGTATTTCTTTTTTGTCATGATATTCAGTAAACTAACTTCTCAAAGTCACTAGAGAGAGCTACAATGGAAATTTGGAAAAACAAAACAAAAGAAAAACAAAAACATGAAAAAAAAAACAACCCAGGAACCTTTTTTCTCATTGTTTATAAACAGAAAAAAACTTAAGAGCTATCAAGTCCAAAAATGCAAGTAAAAATACTTAGTCCATTAAGACAGTAAAATCAACTTAACTTGAACTTATCAGAGACTTTTTTCCTATTTTGGTGATTGTCTATGAAGAAAAAAAAAAAAATCTCTACTGATCTTATCATAATTCATTCATGTTTATCACTCTTATAATTGAGGTCTGTCATAATGCTTAGGATGAATTTATTTCACAGCCTCACAACCGTCCAATGCTGACTTTTATAGACTGACAAGTAAGTGAAAGATGAATCATGTTGTCTAGCCTATTTGCCCCTTTTTTGTGAGTAGCCTTTCTTGTTACCTGTCTTGTGGTACTGTTGCAAGGAAAGAAATCCTTCTCGATTGTTTTGTTTTATGTTCTGCATTTGAAATATATTTGCTTGGGATGTAGGCTCCTTAATGATGAAATCTTAAAAACTTGTATTTACTTTTTTCCCCAGGTCTTACTTCCTACCTTTTTCATATTAGCATCTTTCAAAAAGTTTATCTCAAAGAATAAATGTTTAAAAACAGTTTATCATGGAAAATAGGGCAGGTCAATTGTGCTGTCTCCAATCTTGTGCACAGAGATAGCATTTATTAGTTATAACAGTTCGTGACAAACATTTAAGTTGATCTTAGAAATACAGAGTTACAGATTCCATAAATTCCGGTGATGTCCTATTCTAGTGCTTTTTCTGCAGATTAAAAGCTTTTCTTGATGTGTAACCTTGACTGCCTCTGTTACTGCTTAAACTCCACTCCTCACTTTCTTTACGTAGAACATGAAGAATAAATTCAGTCACACCACAAAGGAAGAGTCTTGTTATATCTCCCCTAAATTGCGCTGTTGTAATCTGTGAATTGAATCCTACAGCTTTTTTCTTGCTTTTCTAGTTGAGTTGCGTTTTGCATCCCAGCAAGAGAAAAATTATATAAATCACATACCCAGCAAGAAATCAAAAGAACAAAATGGATGAAAGAAGAATCAAATCTACAGAATTATGAACTCAATACTGCAATTTATACAATGTCTTGACTTCTGTTTTATTATTGCTTTATTTATCTTTTTATTGTCCAGTTAATCCTGTATTCATTTGTCCCATAGATAAATTCTGGATTATTTAAGAATAGAGCCTAAAACTATTAATTGCATTACAGGATTTTAGGGTTGGGGGGAGGGGTTCAGTTTATTTTTGGTTTGGTTTTGTTTTGCTTTTTTTTTTTCTAAATGGTAACAGCAAATAATGAAGTAAACAATTTAGCAAGCAGAGGATCTCCCAGGCTATAACTTTATGTAGCACAGGAGAGACTCATGAACTTCTGTTCAGAAAAATAGAAGAGAACTCTCAAAAGTAAATCCTCTCAGAAAAGCTATGTTTGGAAGAAATCAGAATTTTTGAAAGAGAATTGAAGCTTATGAATGTCTAAAACATTTATTTAAAAAGTTGTTCAACATACGGTTAAGGAAGATAACCTTTGTTGCTATTGTAGTAAAATTTGTGTGCCAGATTGTGATTGGAAATTGATGTACAATATTTTTTATTATAATGCTAAAACTAGTGCTTCTTTCATTTCTCCAATGCAATAAATACAAATATTTCAATGGTGATGTGACAAAATCATTTTATTATTTTATTCCTGACCCAGTATTATAATGCATGGCCATGTGGAACCTGCTGGAATCCAGTCTGAGCATGCCAGAAAGACTTATTTTTCCAAAAAACCCTATGCAGTTTAAATAGTTTTACATTCACTTAAAACTAATTTCAGAACTGTAGAGAGTATTAAAAGAGGAAATATTTGCTTTTTATAAGAGCGTGTCTATCTGCTCCTATGGATCATAAGCCACATTAACATTTGGATTATAACTAAACATTGAGCTAAAGCCATTCAGAGTTCAAATACTGAACCTCAGAAGGTCCTGCAAAAGGTGTTCTGAGGGAAGCTGAGAAAGGAATCTGTTATTGATCTGTAATAAATTCAGCTCTTCATCCCTTCTCACTCTGAATTATATAAACAATCTTATTACACTAGATATACTCTTTTAAAAATTCCTTTCCTTTTTGAAGGATGATGATATATCCTAGAATCTTTGGGGTGGTGTTTGATATATGTACAGAGTAACTTCTGAAAGCGGACAAATTGCAATGGGAATTAGTGTTCAGTGAAGAAGGGATAATCTGCTGATTAAAGAATGATCTACATTTCAAATGGTTTGAGTTAGTCAAAAATCCTTTCTGTGCTTGCTTCAGTACCCTATCAATAAAAAGTGACTTTATCTTAGAAAGATTTGGTGAGAATTTCACAATATATAGACATATATATGCACCAGTCTTGTAATAGAGACCAGATCAGAAGCAGGGAAGAATCTAGAACATATTCACTTACTAAAGACAAAATGAGTTGAACATTATGCACAATTCAGAGTGTTGTGTAAATGTGATGAGATATCAAAGGAGAATTGAAAGCACAATATATAGATGCAACAGTGAAGAACTTAAAAATTTCTTCAACAGACTTATATTGATCATGGTCTTGCTTCTTCTGGGTCACAATGTAGGCTCATTCAATTAAAAAAAATGCATAAGGAGAAACAAGTTATTTTATGAACTCATTATTGTTATTAATTAAGACATTATTGAATTATTAACAATGCATTGTTTTAGAAAGGGAGAAATGGAAAATTATGGCATAGGTCAGGTATGCAGCTTTATGCCTTCCAGTACACCCAAAACTAAAAAAATAAAATCTCACAAATTGTGAAACAATTTAAAAAACAATTATATACATCCCTGCATTTCCCAAGGGAATGGTGAAAATGTTATTGCTCATTAGCAAGCAGTCAGAAATTAATCTCTATAGTGTCCAGAGTTCAAAACCATCATAGGCACCAGGAAGTGCATTCCAGGATGATTATGGCAAATCACTGTGCTATGTTCCTTGATTTGCAAAAGCCATTGCACACTGATATTTAATTGGACAGATTTGTATACACAGGCTATTATGCAATATGCTTAATTTAATTATCCAATACACAGGTCACTCAATTGACTGAATACCTCTCCTTTTGAGATTAGCTACATGAACTAGAATTGGAGGAAAAAAAAAAAGGAGAAAAAGACAAAAATAAGGCATTAAGATTAAACCCTAATGAGTCATTCAAGCACAGAAAGAATAAAAAGATGGGGTGCTCATGTCACACATGACTCCTATTTTCCAATGCCATTCCCTTGAAGATAGTTTTATGCTATCAAGTCCAAAGGAGTCCAGATCTGGTGGGCAAACTAATGAAATATAATTTCTTTGCTATCTTCTCCAAAGTTTTATGTTTCCCTTTTCAGGTTACATGCATCAAAGGCTATTTCCTTTCCCTTATTCAGTTCAGAACAGAGCACCAGATGGGAAGTTTTAGGCATAGTTGTCTAAATCTTATTCTACTTCTAAGGTACAGTGACCTGTGGGACCTGATGCATAAGCTCTCATCTGGTTCATAACCTCAACCTAACCTTTAAGTCTTGTGTAGTCAAGCCATTCCTTTTCTGAACGAACACACCCCTCACCCACATCCTTTTTATCTTCCCTAAAAATCCCATATCCATCTAGAACATCAATCCACACAATAATCCCAGTGAACCACCAGATCTGTGACTCTGAACAGACCTCTAATTTTTCCTGCTTGTTTCCTATGCTGCTTTTTCAAGGACAGTGTGAGTACCTCCTCACCATCACACTACCCCCACAAGCTTCCTCCTTCTCCTCCCTGTACCTAAACTTCTCTTTAGACTTTGGTCTCTACTCCAAGGCTAATTTAGGCCTTCTCACTAGATTAGCAAGCCTGATAGCAAAGGTGCTTTTGTTTGGCTTTGTCATATTAATCTTGTCTTTCTCCAGAGGTCTTGTTCTTCAGAGAGTGTCTGAAAAACACACAAGCAAAAGCTCTACTAATGACACCAGATGTCCCTAGCTGGACCCACACACCTCAAAATCAGGATTTGCAAAATGAGATAATTTTGCTGTGTGTTAACATCATGCATTCATTAAGTTAAGAATTCTTGGGACCAGGAAAATGATGTATGTTTGTTTAATAAACAGAAGCATTATAGACGTGGCCTGAATATACTTTAGTTTAATTCAATGTAGAGAGTTCCATTAATTCAAAATAAAATGGGCTTAGGTTTTCATGGATAATACACATACTATTTCTGTTTTAAAGGTAACATAGGAAATAATGAAATAAGATAAACATAAATGCTTTTTTTGACAACCTTTTTTATTATTATAACTTCCTGCCTCAGTTAAGATATTAATTATAGACTTTATATTGCAAGTTTTCTTTTGTAGTGTAATTCAAAGCTAGACAATTACTGTCTGAGAAAACTTAGATATAATGTCATTAAATCGAAATTAGACATCAGAATGAAATCTGTTACAATTTTATTAACTTATCAAGCATCTAGTTATGTTAATGCATTTTGCTGGCATTTCAAAAACCATTTGGATATCAATAAAAAGGTGGCTAAACTGTGCTAATTGATACTTTAGAAGTGGGTTGGTTGGTAACTTGTAGCTGCTTTGAAATATCTCAGTTAAAGACTAATCATCTCTTTTATGTAGATTCTGCTTAAAATATTTAAATGGACATCATTAAAGCTTAATTGTTTTTGTGAATTTTTCATCATAATTGGCGGAGAAATTAGGTATGAATCTTCATATTAGTGTTTAATAGGTGTTCTTCTTGTTATCAGTTGGCACAAAAAAAAATGTTACAATCACTGTCCCATGTTTTGAAATCTAAATTGAGAATTAGTGCTTTGGAAAACAAAAGATTAATATAATTGTCCAGATTTTATGTAACAGTGAAATTGCTATACAAAATCAGACCTGGAGACTGCCATTTTCTCTGACATTTGCAAGTACCAGATGTTGCAAAAGAATGCATAAATCCTTCCATCCCCAGTCAACAGATGTGTAATCTGTCCCCATGAAGGTCTCATTATAAACCCAAGGGATTTGTTTTAAACCATTAAGTACAAGGTTCATTTTGTTTTATTTTATAAATCTCTGATAGTTTTAACTTCTATAATTCTCAATATTTCTTTCCCATAGAAACACAGTCTCTGTTAGAGTTTCTCTAATTCTGGCTATTTGTTCAGTGAAGACTACTATGACATAGTGCATTATAAAGTGGTAAAAGCCAAGTGTTTGCAAAAAGTGTAAAGAAAATAATGTTAGAAAATACAAATGCTCAACTCCAGATTTGTTATATGCTTTGTGTGAGGAACAGGGATATTAGAAATAAGATAACTAAATAGAACTTTATGGAAAAAAATCAGGTCTCCAAATTTGCTTAGAAGAAAATCACTATCCCTCAATGTTCCTGAAAAAATCAGGAACACATATGAAACATCAAGCCTTTATGCTAGAAAAGTCATATGTTCTCCCCAAGAATCAGCAGCAAACGACTAAAATTGATGTGATTCATGACAGTATTCATTAGAAGTTGGCAAGAACACCTATTTGGGCAGCTCTGTCCTAGGGATATCACAGATTTTGCACTGCTGGGTTACCTGTCTGTCTGGCCAGCATGAATTCACTGATGTTCTGATTCCCCATTCTCCTGAAGTCTGGCAATATGAGAAGCCAGCTGACCTGCACGACTGGAAGTCATGAGTAGTTCACATGTAAAAGCTTTCTCAAAGCCATAGCCTCTGTGTATCATGGTTCCTAAACAACTTTTCAGAAAGGTTGATTAAAAACCTTTCTGGTTCTCGACAGCAGTTCACCAAAATGAATATCAATCTGACTATTCTTTTAAGAAATGCAGACAGGTTTTAACTGAAAATTCTCAATCAATTTTATTCTCTGAAAATGTTAAATTCAAGGTATGATTCCTGAGGAAGGCACATAGCTACCTCTCAAGGTGCATTGAATAAACATACCCAAGTCTCCTCTTAATTCCCAGCCTTTCTGTGCTTTCTTTTATTTTTTCCTACGCAATACTGTGAGCCTTGAAAACATCTTCACACTGTGCCATGAGGCTGTGTGCAATGTGAGCGCTTGACAATGGAAGATAAATTCATATGCACCGTCATTTTCACTACATATAGAACACATGCAACAGCAGGAGCAAGTCACACGTTCAGCCTTAAGTAGGAAGCATCCAAAATAGGATTCAAAATCTGATAGCACAAGTAACTAATATAACACAGGGAGAGAGCAATGTATCTCAGCAGAAGAATCAAAAAAATCTGAAAAAAAACCCCCAAACCCAAAAAACCACAAAACCAAAACCCTCACATGACCAGAGACTTGGAAAATGTCTTGGATATAACAAGTGGGAAACAGTGAACACAACTATAAATGTAAACTCATTCACTGTGTGGTTCCTGAGTCTAGAATCCATTCTCTTTTATAGATTTAAACACATATTTTAAAAGAACTGAGAGGGGATTAGAGAGATTAAAGCTTCTAAATTCCTCCTCCCAGAGAAAAGTTCCTATTTGCTGCCCTTTCGATGGTAGTGAGTAAATTAAAAGAGAAAATCTTAACCTAATGGTAAGAGATCTCATCTAGGAAAAGGAATTTCAGGTTTCATTTCCTGACCTATTTGCAAACTCCACACTGGGCTAAAAAAGAAATGATCCACTCAGTGCAGGCAACATAGAATCCATCTCCTGCCTAAGCTTCCTCTTCGCTGGGATGTGGAGAAAGGTCTTAGAAGTCTAAATATTCCTTCTATTCCTGTATCCTCTGAATGGTAAAGGGTGCTTAGAAAAAGATTATAAAAAGTAGGGAAAGCACTGATAAGCAGAAGAGTGTTAAGCTTCTCCTTGTACTCCTTCTGACCTTATGAGTCCTTCTTTCCTTCCTACACAATAACCCAGGGTTAACAAAAGGTATAATTCTGTTGGAATAAATAAGGACACATGTTCTTTGAGACAAACATAAATATTCATGGCATGATAGATACATAATCTTCAAAGCTATCCTCAGTCTATCCATCCATCCCAGTTTAAGGAATAGAGAAGGCTATATTTAGTCCCTAGCTTCCCAGATACAGCATGCAGAGCAGCAGCAAAGAGGGAGAAGAAAAATGGGCTCTGTTGAAATTGTAAAGGGATGTATTACATAGTAATTCATGAACCTGCTGTAGCTAATGCTGTTATCATGAATCTACTGCTATTTACAGTGCTATGGTATGCACAGAAACGCTCGATTCAGTTTTACATATGTAAATTAAACATATAAAACTGCACATTTGTTCTTATTAGGCTGTGAAATGTTATGACTCAAATGTGACAAATAAGTTATTCATTGGTAACAATGGCCATCTATTTTATACTATGCCCTGAAGACCACAAATACCTTTATATCCTGATGAATTTCCTGACTCTGGCAGAATGAACCAAATAGATTTTAAATATTTTAAAGCATTTCTGAATAAGATAGTGGAGACTCCAGTCCAGATCCTATTATATTCCCCAGAGAATAAAAGACTTTTCATTTTTCTTTTTTTGTCTGTTTGTTTCATCTGGATTCAGTTTGCTTTTTAGCAAAAAGCTTGAAAAAAAGAATTGTTTGTTTTTATCTCTATAAAGAATAATTTGAGTTAAAAGCCACATTGTTGTCTGTCACATTCCATCTCCTGCAATGATGCAGACCTGAGACTGGCAGGTGTATATAAATTGGTGTATTTTTTCTATAAGTAGACTGGGTTTGAGAATGCAAGGCTGAGTCTCCTTGTTTTCTGTAGATTTTGCTTGTGACCTAAAGAGGTTCCTTAATTTCTTTGTACCTCATATTAACATCTGTAAGTAGTAGTATATGTGTATCTCATAGTTTGTTTGGATGTACATTAAAAAAAAAAAATAATAAAAAAGGTACAGACATGCAACCCCTGGAAATGTCCCAGGGATTCAAGGACTTATCTTAGGTAATGGACAGTTCAGGGAAACAAAAGAAATGGGTAACTGGTGTCATGTATCTGTCCCTCAATTCATGTTCCTCAGAAAGGTTGACAAGAGATACTGTGATCCCTCAAAGCTTTGTGAAAGCAATCGCTAACTGCTTTTTGAAATTCCACCTTTTCCCATTTGTTCTTGGCTTGGGGACACTAGGCAAGGGAGGAATAACTAATTGAAAGTTGCTAAAAAATAGAGAAAAGAGATAGTCTTATGTAGTTATCTAATTTTTAAATAGGTATTTTCTTAAGGCTGTTGTCCCTAAGGGAATACTGAGTTTGAATAATCTTTCCTTCAGCTAAGTATGGTCATTCTTTTAATCTTATGACATATAAGAAAAAGTCATTTTCCCCCAAGAAATGTTTGAAAATTGTAACATAGAACTATTACAAAATTTTCTTTCCTACAAAAGTATTTCACTGTATTTGAGACCTTAGACTGTGCTTCAGTGCTCTTTGTAATACAATGTAGATAACATATGCTAAAACACATTATTGTATTAAAATGTAATGTTAAGCTAACTTGTTAACAAGATACAGAAACCAACCTGATAGGACTTACAGCAGTACTGCCAAAAGTTTTAACAATGTTAAAAAATGATGTTTTAATTTTTCTTGCCCATCAAAGATCTCTCATAGACTGACTGCTATGAAACATTCAGATTCTGACAAAACTTCACTACATGATAGTAAACTGTGCCATGAACTCTAGTCAAGACAACACAAGCCCTAAGTGAACATATGCCCATTGGCTATAACATGTCAGAGAGTAATCATAGAATGGTGTGGGTTGGAAGGGACATTAAAGATGATTCAGTTCCAACTGCCCTGCCATGAGCAGGGACACTTTCTACTACACCAGGTTGCACAAAGCCTCATCCAACCTGGCCTGGAACCCTTCCAGGAAGAAGCATCCACAACTTCTCTAGGTAACCTGGGCCAGTGTCTGACCACCATATGCATGATTTCAAGACTGGGTGGAAAAGCTAATTAAATGTTATGATAGAGGCTGCCAAATCTAGGAACCCAATAGATGTGAAGCTACTGCAGCACTGTGTCCCCAAGCCTAGTCTGCACACACGTACACACACACACACACACACACACACACACAGAATAGAGTCCTTCAGCCAGGACAAGAGTTAGAAATGGATTTTAATAAAAAGATAGGTCAGACTGTGTTGGTTAAGTGGAAGGTTTCATTAGATAGGTGTACTTACCAGAAACTAGTTTACAGTTAATTGACTCCTTTTAGCCCTACTTCCTTTTATTATGGTATGTTTATACCTCTTGAATCCACCTTATTCCCTGGCTTTCCCTCATGTCTGAGCCTCTTCCTTCCATAGCCCTTGGAGCAGCCACGTGAACTTGCTTCTTTGGCTTTGGGTGGGAAACTGGGTCTCTCCAGCTGTCACCATTCCTCTGCCCCTTGCAAAAAAAAATGTATTTATGGTGATTAGCCCTTAATCACATAATTAGTAGTAGATATTAAAAGACACAAACAACCACCTAGTAGCAGACTGTCATATATAGTCTGTGAAATACCTGTTTGTTGGAGTACATCTAACTATACACAACAAGAAATCTGTTGGTTTTAATTGTCCTCAAATTATAATCAGAAAAAAAAAAAAAAAACTATCTTGTAATCTTTTATCTATTCTCAACTTTATTTATGCAATTTATGTTAACACACAAGTTTTTCTTTCAAAAATAAAAATCAAACTGTTAAAAGAAAAAAAAAAAGAAATTATGCAGGAAAAAATATAATGGCTAATACATCCTTTGAACTTCTTTTTCATTTAGTGATAACAGTTAATTGATGTCTTATGAACTATGCATCAACTGATTTTAATATAATCACTGTGCTCATCTCACACTGTTTGAAATTCAACTAAATTGTCTTATACTTTGTAAATTCATTGATGCTATGCTACGATCTCCAACCTTTTGAAATGCCAGGCCAGGACTGCTTGTTTTTGCCATCTTTTTCCTATATCCAATTAACAACTAGTTTTCATTTGGTAAATTGATTCCAATCCATTTATTTCTGATGGTTCTTTGTATTTTGTGGAACAGAGGGTCAGACCTTCAGCTTGCATAAATAGGCACAGCTTAAGCAGAGTCGAGGAATACATTGATGTCAATGGTTTTAGACTTTTTCTATGTATTGAGGATCAGACCAAGAGATGTCAGCTTTTTTTTTTTTTTATGTAGAATAAATATGATCTACTAATAAATTGGAATATATTACCATTTTTCTTCCATGTATTGCTCTTAAGTATTTTTCCTGGAAATTGTTGGTCTACCACCTCAGTGAATCCTGAATGTTATTAGCATATATATAATCTATATTCTGGTTGGCTTTTGTATCAAATTCTCCTCTTCGCTGCACTAATTTACATGATAAATAATTATATAGACGTGGTGATCTATACTGTGCATCTGGGAAAATTGATCAGAAAATTTTAATAAAATTTTGGGGAGAAAAAAACAAAAATCAATAAATACCAAAATAATAAAATGACAGAACTGTGTCTGATACCTATTTGAAAACCATTGCTGTTTAAATTAAGGAGGTAGACCAGTCATCATGAGTTTACAGGGTGAAAACCAAGCAAATTAAAACTGTAAAATTAAACAATTTCCTCCATACTGCAAGACCAAGACAAAAATATTTGTGCTTTAACACGTACTTGTGGGAGAAATATGTGACATAAGTGACAGAAATAGCCTTTTCAGAAATCATGAGAACACAACAGAGTGAGGGATGTCCTTGGAGCCTGTGAATTTGAAATATGCATTGTCTGTAATGACTTATTTGTAGTTTCTCTCTCACACATCTGATCTGTCTTTCTTCCCTCTAACCTTTTTTTTTTTTTTTTCCCTGTTGCTTGCAGCTTTTTATATTATTTTGATAATCCATGACATATTTGATCTTTAGGATAATTAATTTATTTTGGAGGTTGCACTGCATTTGTCGTAATATGTGTGAAGTTCTTAACATTTAAAATAAGTTTTTAATTTTAATGCCTGGCAGAAAAAAATGCAAAAAAAAAAAAAATCTCTGGCTGTGTTTGACACAATTATCTTTTATTTCTAAATATATCATGTCTAGATGATGCAGAAAGAATGCAGCTATACTGCTCTCAGGAGTGTCTCCAAAAAGTATGTTGAAATTTTTTAAACCTTCTCTTAAAAGTGCCTACATTCTTATCTGTTAATTTAATTTACAGAATCACAGGATGGTAGGGGTTGGAAGGAACCTCTGTAGATCATCTAGTCCAACCCCCCTGCCAAAGCAGGTTCCCTACAGCAAGCTGCACAGGAAAGCATCCAGGTGGGTTTTGAACATATCCAGAGAAGGAGACTCCTCAACCTCTCTGGGCAGCCTGTCCCAGTGCTCCAACACCCTCACAGTAAAGAAGTTTTTCCACATGTTTAAGTGGAATCTCCTGTGCTCCAGCTTGTGCCTGTTACTCCTTGTTCTATCACTGACCATCACTGAAAAGAGTCTGGTCCCATCCTCTCAACACCTGCCCTTTAAATATTTGTAAACATTGATAAGGTCCCCTCTCAGTCTTCTCTTCTCCAGGTTAACCAGACCCAGCTCTCTCAGTCTTTCCTCATAAGAAATATGCTCCAGCCCCTTGATCATCTTTGTAGCCTCCACTGGATTCCCGCCAGAATTACAGAAGTTCTGTATATTTACTTCCTATGGGACTCATCTCTTTCTGGATCCTGGTAAACTATGAGTTTTACTTCTAATGCTGATTTTTGGATCCAAACAGTACTGAGAAACAAGGGATAAAAATATGGTCTACTGCAAAGACCTACAGTTGAAGTATAAAAATGCTAATTCAGCCAGAACTCAGGTGTATGGGTGAATACAAGATGAAATGTGAGTTGGCATGGTAATTGATAATCTCGGCACATTTTGCAAAGATATGAAGTAATTATTTTCCAAAAGTTCAAGAACAAGGGAATCAGTTTATTCCAGAAGTGATCTATCACCCTCGATATCATATTTCCAACAATTTCAACACCAACTGTACAAGCTTTACAGCTCAACACTTCACTGAAAATAATAAAAAAAAAAAAAAATAAAAAAAATGTTTTTGAGGCCTTTTCTGAGGTTTTCTTTTTCAAGCTGAATCCTAGGACTCATTCCACTCATAAAGATGATAGATGTTACTGGAAAATAGAAGTCTATCACCTCAAGGGCTCTCAGTCATGAACTGTCGTGGAGTCTAGTCAATCTGGAATAACATAATAGGAAAAACTCTGGTGCTTTTCTACTTCTTAATTACTAACTGGGCTTGAATTGAAAAATTATACTTCTTCATGGTCTCGTGGAATTTCCTGATAAGCAAGAAGACTTTGACTCAGCAATATTAGATAGTGTATTCATAGTTATTTCTGACACTATCAATTGACTCCACTGTTCAGTCCACAGTAGAGTTAGGTTAGAATCAGCTTCAGGGATTATCCAGGCCCTATGCCTAATAGTTGAGAAAGCAGCTCCAATGATCACAAAACCAACTGGTTTTGTTCACTACACATCACAACTTCTTTTGCCTTGAAAATGTACAAACTGATGTACACTATGTTCTTGTCAGTAGCCACTTAGATTACCTTCAAGGACTGCAAAGGTCCTTGACCTTTGGAGGGAGACCTGAGGTGGAGGGAACCTTTGAGACTCTTTCTTTTGTGGTGAATTTTTAGGATTAGGGCTGTATCCATAGGTCAGAATATTCAGGTTAGGGTTGTTGACCTGAATTATTTGGAAAGTTAGAGATTTAATTGAATACAACTGGCAAAGCACCTTTGAAAATTACTAAGAAACTTTCCCTGTTTAGGACACTTCTGGACTAAATATATACCTTATATATTTATCAAATCACTCCAAGGGAATATGTTTTCCTATTTTAAAAAAATGCAATTTTTATTATTATTATTTTGTTGTTGTTGTTTTTATACTCATACCGAAGATGTTAGCTTTAATCCATGGAAGCTTATAATTTATATAGGTTTTCATACTCTGAGGACAATATAATTTGCCAGTCTATACTGGAAGGAGGTCTGAAGAGAACTTAAAATTGTTGTCAGTGGCAGGAAAAAAAGAAGAAATATTTGATAATTCTGACATGACAGTGTTATTAGCAATTCCTGTGCTATTGGAGAATGACAACTTACTAATGAAAAATAAGCTACTTTTCTTAAGAAGATTTCTATAGATACTAGAAGACCAAGTAACTAAGTCAATGTTTTAGGGTGAAGTACTTAAAAGAAAGATGCAATTCATAATTAAGGTATTTCATACTTCATGTCAATGTCAAAATATAAACTCGGATGTCCTACCCATCATAACTTGAAATATATTTCCTTGAGGGATTCATTAATAGCCCTGTTACTTGAGTATCTCTGCCTGTCTAGATGTACTGGCTCGTTATGATTTTTGAAAATCATACCTTTACCTTTTCAAGTTTTGTATATGTAAAAAAAAAAGCAGCCCTGTTTCCTCAGGCATATTTTTCTACATCTACAAAGCTAGATGGATCTTGGTAAAATTTAATATTCTGTCAAGATTAATATAAGCTAAACTTCAAATCTAAAACTGTAAGTCCAAAAAGTAGAATAGAAAATAAAATAGGAAACCATGAAAAGCAAACTAATACTTTGATTGAACAAAAAGTGTAAGCCTGTCCTTAATTCTAAGCATGTTCATAATTTCACCATCAGACAAACATAAGTATTGAACAGGACCTTTTGTAAGCAACATTAAACAAAACACTGTGTGCTCTGGCCTGCTTTAATCAAGCTCTGTAAAATAGCCACATAACAGTAACTCCCTCTAAAAGGACTCAGAAGCAAAGAACTCTCTGTATTCTGGAGAATAAAGATAATTATGAGGCTGTGTTATCAACCACCATAGCCAAAATTAGAAGATACACAAAAGAATCTAATTAAGACTAGCTCAGTTTGTAAACCAATGCCAGTATCACTGGGTCCTTCTAGAGAGTGTTTACTAAAGGTCGCTGTCTTCTCGAGCATCAAGCCAAAGGTGAAATGTAGGTTAAGAAAATACCAAATTAAACAGCCAACACTAGGGAATACTTTTTCACTCTCAGAGCAATAAACATTTGGGACAGCTTGCTTCGTGTCTTTTTCTCTTTGCAAACACATGACTGTTAACCTGGAAAATCAGGAACTTTTACTCTAGGGATGACATATTGCCCTTGATGAAGGCTGAGTTCTCCATGGCTTTTACTCAACTTCTGATTTTATTGGTTTTTTTTAATCTAGGTTTCCAAATCACATTTTCAGCAAACTAAAGACTCACTCAGTCAAAGAAATCAAATAAACAAATCTCTTAAAGTTTTATGTCTCAGCACCTAGTGACTAAACAACAACAACAACAAGTTTAATCATTAAACACATTTTAAGGTGTAATCCCAAAAAGATGCATTATCTGCAGAGCAGTACTATGTTAATTGTCTGCCATTAAACTTCCATCTACCCACTCCCAGAAAGACTTTAAAAAAACCAAAAATAAATAAAAACAACAGTGTGTATCTTTATGATTAGGAACGTGAAAAGCACGATAAAGTTATGAACAGAATTTGAAACAGCAAATTAAAATTAAATGGACACTACAAGAACAAGAATTATTTGCAATGTTCTTATGTATTATCAGTAATTAAGAATATCTTTATAGTAGCATATGTGTTAATTCAGAAGAACATTTACTTAAATATTACAAATAATACAAATTTTCAGTGCAGACATTGGCAATAGGATGTTCTGAGCTGCACTTATTTTTACAACTCTCATTTTCATAAAGGAATTGTGCTGTAGCTTCCATTCTAGCCAATGAAACATTTGTGTATAGAATTTCTTCTACATAATGATCAAAAATTTATACAGATTAAAAGGGAAATTAAAATGTCTCCACTTTATTAGACTGGATAATGTGGAATTTTGTTACTGACTCCTTTGGGTTCTTCTCCAGCTGTATCTAGTGGGATCCCCTCTGTCTGGATCCTAAGGTGCAAGATCTTCTTTTAAACCTGTCCAGTTGTGTTCTTTACTTCTGGGTCCTCAGTCAGGGATGAATACCATCTAGTTATTGGCTACAACAATCTTTTAAAACATTTCAAGAGTATTTGGGGAAAACTATGCCTGAATGGTTGCCTGAACTGTTTCACTACTACAGTGAGAAAAACAACAAAGAGAAGAAGCAAAGAATATTCTCTCAAATACCATTTCCTCCAGGACAAAAGAGCACTTGTTAAGACCTAGAAGGTATTTCTTCTGTCCTGGCTTCAGCTGGGATAGAGCTAAATTTCTTCCTAGTATCTGGGATAATATTGTGGTTTGGATCCAGAATGAGAAGAATGTTGATAACACACTGATCTTTTAGTTGTTGTCAAACAGTGGTTATACTAAGTCATGAGCTTCTCAGCTTCCCATACTACCTTGCCAGTGAGGAGGCTGGGGGTGCAGAAGAAGTTGGGAGGGAACACATCCAGGACAACTGAACCCAGCTGACCCAAGGGATACTTCATATCATATGATGTCATGCTCAGTGTATAAAGCTAGGGGAAGAAGAAGGAAGGGAAAGATATTCAGAGTGATACTGTTTATCTTCCCAAGTAACCATTATGCATGATAGAGCCCTGCTGTTCTGAAGATGGCTGAACAGCTACTTTCTGATGGGAACTAGTGAATGAATTCCTTGTTTTGCTTTGTTTTGCTTGTGCACACAGCTCTATTTAACACAGCTCTTACCTATTAAACCGTCTTTATATCAACCCACAAGTGTTCTCACTTTTGCCCTTCTAATTACCTCCCCCATCCACCAAGGCGGAGTGAGTGAGTGAGTGAGCAGCTGTGTGGTGCTTAATTACCAATTGGAGTTAAACCATGACATCCTGTCATTGTCCTACAAGGAAAATGGGATCTGACTCTACCCCTTCAGTGCTTTTCCACAGCAGCTTGGGAAGGGATAAAGTGGGTAGAGTCTACTTCATCTCTGAAACCATTGCAAATAATGGGTCTGGAGGCAGAAAGGGTTAGCAGATGTTACCAGAAGTTACATCACAAATGTGCCAGTCCAGGAGAAATCCATCACAGAACAGTTTAAGATGTCATGACATGGGAACCCTCATGAGACATTTAGAGATAATTATTTTCAGAGAAGAAAAATAATTTTGATTTGAGTCCATCTGGAATCAAACCTTCATGAGCGTCTCAAAATAATAAGGAATAATATTCTAGGAATTCGCAGATAGTTTAGAACTTATTTGCTCTATTTTATTTAAAAAATAAACTTCTAAATATGCACACACATATTTACTTGAGCTTGTATTTAATCTTTATGAACAATTTGGCTGAGGATGCTTTCCCATTTTGTTGGTTGCAGATTTACTGAGTAGGAAATGAGAGCTGTGCTCCTATCAGGACTTGCAATGGAAAGTTGCTAAAAAAAACCCACCCCAAAAAAACAAACAAAAACAAAAAGAGAGAGAAAAAAAAGAGTAAAAAACTCTTCATCTTTCATAAGAATAAAGAAAGTATTGCTCTGTTTCAGCCTGTCATACTCAAAAATGTTATAAATTAAGTAATGTGTAACATAATCTAAATTGTTAATTCTTTGATGTTACTTTGTCTGTCAGAATATATTACAGCAAGTGTTCCTTATTGGATTAAGTCTTGCTTCTCAATCAAAAACAGAGGCAGCAGTTTATGTAAGGTAAATAGCACCTGTATACAAACAAAACACATTAAGTTCACTGTCTCTGTAATTCCTCTGACATCACTGCATCTTTATTCATAATCATACCTAGACTTATAATATTTTTTCCTTCCTTTTAAAAAAAAAAATAAAAATTGTCAAATATATTGGCAGCCTAGCTACTCTTAAAATAATCATTATCACCACTCTCAGATATTTTTGTGTTACAGCCTTTTGCTGATAGGTTCCAATCACTTATGAGTCCCATTAGTGGTGATTGTGTTTGTGAGCAGAAACTTAGACTATCATTATAGCAGACAGCTAGGACATTTACACTTTAAAGCAAGTTATATATTATAACAAAAGCAGCATAAATTGGAATTGATTTCATTAGAGAAATTTAACACCAGAAAAATAATAGCACTGATTTTTCTTCAGGGACAGTATTGCATTACAGTGTTGCTTCACTAAATTAAAAATGTTATCAAGCTGGCAGTAAATTCTGGAATGCGTTACTGTGCAAACTATAAAGTCTGCTTAATGTCTAAGAGCTCATATATAACAATTGAAACATATAAGACAAAGTGTTTTTTTTTTCTTAAAAAACCCCTTTAATTCCAGGAAACTTTGAGACCAAATAATATTATAAATGAAAGAAAAAATAAGATAAATACATTTTGTGAGTAGTTTAATGATTCAGTAGCATTGCTGCTACTGCATTTAGCTTTTACTCTTACTGGAATTGTTTATTGATTTGAATATCGAAATGACTGGAGCATTAATGTACTGGATTATAAATATTTGTAATTCTATCAAATGAGATGTTTCACTCAAATGTTTACTTTTTTTTATTTAAAAAAAAAAAAAAAACCAAACAACAAAAAACCAAAACACCAACACTTAAAAAGGGTAGTGGGGTACTGCTAAGACCATTCTGGAACTCCTAAAATCCTCAGTGCTTGTGTGGAGAGAAAATAGCCATTGATACATAGGATTTTAATTGAAGGTGAAGATCTATTTAATAGGTTTCTCTTCTCCTTCATTGGATGAGCACTATAGGGGGATGAGATGCCTGTCAATGACTATCCCAAGGATATATCTTTGTATGAGTACCAGGAACATGTAGTACAATGTCTCCTCCTTATCAAATTCTTCCTTAGAAAGTGACAGAGAGATAATACATGCAAAAAATTGTTACATTTGTGATGGATTCCACCCTATTTGAAATTACCATATTGCTCTTTGTTGACAAGCTTCACAGACATCCCTAGTTTCTAGGCACCCAGGTGAAGATCAGTACATTGAATATAGATATTTATGCAAAAGATATCTGAGAAGAATTAAGACATGCCCAGATGATCTGTTTGGCTTCCATTTGCCATCCTATAAGTCCTGTCTTCCATCTGTCAAAGACATACCTCAAACACCCTGAGTCATCTCAGGTGCTAATAGACACCTATATCTGGTCACTTAAGTTGCTTGTTATATACATGACACGAGACAGTCTTGCATTCTATGACCATATTATCTTTTTCTATTTAGTATTCCGTATTCATAAGGTATATGGAAAATACTATATTCACCTGGCACATTCTATTATAAAATTCTGCTTTCAAATATTTATGGTCCTATTAAACTTTAGTCACTGGAGCTGAAATTTTCTATCTCACGGTTTTTACAGAAAGAATCTACAAATGGGGTACAATCATGTTGGACTGAAATAGGAGACATCACTTTGTCCATATTTCATAACTGTCTTATGAGAAACTGTCAATGGCATAACTTTGGATGTGACATTGTGGCTCTTGCCAAACCCAAGACAATTTGTCCAAATTACAGATTTTTTGGGGGGTAAAAACAGAGGAAAAAATATAATTTTATGTACTTTTAACAAAGACTTGTAGTTTTTAAAAGAGACTCTATCCTGAGTGTGCTTCAATTCTGACTTCAAATTTACCCTCTCTAGAAGACATGATTTAATCCAGGTCTCACAGTTCAGATGAAGTAGATTTTTTGCTTGCAGTTGGCAGTCTGGGAAAAGGAAGGAGGAAGTTACAGTTTAATTTGACTTTTAAGGGGTGTAGGAGTAGGGAAAACAGGCTAATGAGAAGGGCTTTAAAATTTACATGAATAAACTTAATGAAAGTGGACAGACAGAATAAATCTTACCAGCATTTTTGTCTTGGAAACCTATCTTAAAATAATGGCATATTACACATATTTAATCAGAGGAAATTAAAATAGAAGATAACTTCAGAACTGTAAAGTTTGGTTATTTGGAGTTGTTATAAATTTGTCTTTTTTTTTTTTTTTTTTTCTTAAATGTTAAATTCTACATACTTGACTTTCTAAACTGGCTTTTATTTGTCCTTATGTCTTCAGAATAATATGGCTATATACAAAGACACTTGACAGATGAAGCAAAAACAAGTAATCATTTTCTTATATAAGACATTCATTCCTTCAGAACAGAATGGAACAGAGTTGAATAGAATTATGTACTGAAATTAAAGTAGAAAACTCTTTCAAAGGTTTTGTTAATACCAAAGTGGCTGATCCTACAATTTGCTGCCATGAAGCACTTTAAGTACTAAGCATGCATTTATCTTAAAGCACATGAATAGTCCCATAGGAGCCTTTGTTGTTCTTTGATTGTTTTGGTTTTTTTTTCTAGTTTAAAGTCACAATTATGAGCATTTAATAGCCCTGAGCTCTGAATTAATGTATCTGTTACTGGGAAGGGGGATGTGTAATAAACAGATACTCCAGTTAGGGGAATTAGAATAAATCTCTAAATATATTTTACTTCATGTCTCATTTCCCAGTGCTGCTATAAGGAATAAAAAGAGCAATAGAAAAAGAATAAGGCTCGTGGGGAGGGGGACAGGAATTGAAAAAATCCCAGAACACCCTGCAGCAACCTCTAGAGGACATTGCATGTATGAAACAGAAAGAAAAGGGTTCCTGCTCAGCCAAGCCACTGTTACATCTGTTTTCCTATGCTTCCTATATAGCCTCCTTTCAGACCACTCAGTAGATTAGATAAGGAAACCAGGCTCTTTTTGTAACCCCTGCCATGCTGTGAGGGCAAGGGTTCACAAACATGTAGGAACTGTGTTGAGACATTCAGCTTCTTATTTCCTTACATGCACAAAAACTTGCAAATTTGATATAAACTTGCAAAATTCAGTGACAATGTCAAGTAAACAACAAACTATTTTTTTCTTCATGTGAATACATAAAAATGGAAAGGTGAAATTGCCCTGGGAAACAGTCTCTTTTCTAACCATTCATCACTATATTAAGCTTGTCTTCATGCAATGAAAAAAATCCCTTAGAGTTGAACTGGGATGCTAATGACAATGGTATAGGATTTATGGCCAGCTATTGACAGGAAGCACTAAAAATAACTAAAGCTGTAGGTGATTTATGAGGCATCATTCCCCAGCAACTGCAAATGCATTTTATATAGACTTGTAAGAATTATGATACATTACAGTACTTTTAAACAGTGATTTTAAATGGTAGTATGCTAAATGTGTATATTTAATGAACAAGCATGAGATAAAAAATTGTAATGGAATATGCTAAATATGAAATGGAAACTGCATAGTGGAAGGAGGGAGAAAAGTTAAATATTTGCCAGACAAAAGTATGATGAATTAAGAATATCCCTTGTCCTGTTTATGGTCATGTGTGAGTGATGACTGTGATGGCAGCAGTCCTGGAGCATCTTCGGTGACCTCATGCCTCAAGACCCAAGGACAGAGATATCTTTAGGCATGTGCCATCCTTGGTCACTTCTCCTTGACCTCTTTGTTAAGTGAGCCTATGCGTCAGGAAGGATAGTACATCGTCTCCTGGGTGCTCCTCACCTGTACTCAGGGAAAAGCTCTGCAGGCTCAACAAAGGTTTGTGTCACCTCTGTCTGGAGCTTGGTGGTAAGATTAAGCTGCATAGTCAAAGAAAAGACAAAAAAGAGTGCCATTTCTGTGGATGATTTATTCCAGGCAAACAGCTGTTGTATTTAAAATGGGATTAATTGCTCCCTGTAGTTGTCACTTTCTTCTTGGGTTATAGAGCAGCCCAGATGACTGGTTAGACTAATACTCTTTTAGAGGACTACAATCAGGTAAGAGGGATCCAATTCTCAATTAAGATCTTTTAAAGAAGAAAATTGAAATACAGAATCTTTCTTGTTTTCAATCGTGTTATAAATTTAACTATGTTAAACTTATGAATGAAGGATCTACTTTACAAAGTCATATTGGAGAAAATTGGTCTTTTTTGCACAAATGGATCAAATCTATTTCTGGCAAAAGCTTGCTAGTGGAAGAAGATTTATGTTAGGAACAAACTCATACTAACCTAAGCCAAATAAAAAAAGCATTATAGCAAAACTGCCATCAGTTGAATTTGTATTCAGTTCTAATGTGCTGAAAAAATTTAAGGATACCTTACTTTAAAGTCAATCTTAAAAGTTTCAAATTAATAAAATAATTTAGGTGATTCTCTATTTAAATAAAGAATATGCACTGGGATAATCTAAGAAAGTAAGAATATGGAAAGTGAGCATGGAAAGGTAGGAGGAGATACAGAAGATGCAGAAACAAACTTGATGTATGTAAGATGTACAGTCTCTGAGGAAGGATCATTCTGAGCTGTACCATCTGCAAATGTAAATCTTCTTTAGATCATAAAAAATGTCTTCAGTTAGATGTAAAAATCTCTGAGAAAATCTTGAATATTTTATCTGCAATTTATTTGGCTACTCAGGTCATCTTAATTGAATTTAACAAGAAATTAGACTGTCAAAATTTAGGCCCATAAATTGTGTGCAGTGTCTTAAGGCAAAATCTGTTTTCTTCCCTTCTACTTGAGAAATATATTTGAGTTGGAATGCACATTGGAATAAGTTTTAAAACTATTTATCTTCCTTTGTTCAATTTCATAACTATTTCTTAATTTCTTACTCCTCAGGGTATGGGTCTGAGTTCACCACCTTATTTTTCCTTACAATAATTTTAATCAAAGACTGAATGATCTGAGCTAAAACTGATTTGAAACTAATGCAAGTGTTTCTCAGGTTCTTTGGGGAATTAATTTAATCTAAGATTAGCTCTCTAGAAGTTTGAAGTTTAGTTGACATCACTCATTTGTAGTCCATCAAAACTCATTGAAGAAATATATCTCCAGAGGCAGACTTGTTCCATCCTAGACTGGGCAGGCACCTACAGGAAAATGAACTGGTGGCTTCTGGAGATATTGTTTTCCCTCCACTGAAGGAAATGTTAGACTCTTCTCTAATGAATTTACAGGAAACTAGCAAAACTTTCAAGATTCAGAAATTCTGTATTCAACAGTTCCTCCAGTTTTAAAGTTCTGCATGAGAGCAGATAAAAACAACTGTCTTTGACTTTCCTACATGTCAGAACATGTAATTTATTACAGAAATTTAAAAAACACCTAGCACAAAAAATAATTTTGAACTCAAAAATCAAAACATTGCTTCAACAATATCAAACTTGTATGTTTCATTCTGTTTGAAAATTTTATCTTCTTTCTGTCTCCTGCATTTTCCTGAATTAAGAAAATTTTTATAGGGGAAAATAGAACTTCACCAATATTTTCACACAAACAGATTTTTGCAAAATATTACTCCACCAATTTTTACCAAGCACTTATCCCTGTACATAAACTTTTACAAATGAATTGTCATAAAGTCATTCTAATTCCTCAGCATTTGTGTTGTGTGTATTCATAACAGCTAAGCAGATAAATACAGTCACAGACTTCTGTTGTTTATCTTACTGATCTGTTTATTTCTTACCTGAAAGCCAACTAGTTCATACAGACAGGTGGCCTCTGCATATAGCATTATTTATGTCAGAAAAGACCATTAAGATCATTGAGCCCATCCATTAACCTAACACTGCTATGTCCACCACTAAACCATGTCCCTAAGTACCACATCTATGTGTCTTTTAAATAGCTCCAGGGATGGTGACTCAACCACTTTCCTGGGCAGCCTGTTCCAATGCTTGATAACACTTTTGGTAAATAATTTTTTCCTAACATCCAATCTAAATCTCCCCTGGCACATCTTGAGGCTGTTTAGTCCTATCTCCTGTTACTTGGGAGAAGAGACCAGCACCCACCTCATTACAACCTCCTTTCAGGTAGTTGTAGAGAGTGATAAGGTTTCCCCTCAGCCTCCTTTTCTCCAGTTCCTTCAGTCACTCCTCATAAGCTTTCCTCTCCAGACCCTTCACCAGTTTCATTGTTCTTCTTTGGACATGCTCCAGTACCTCAATATCTTTCCTGTAGTGAGGGGCCCAAAACTAAACACATTACTCAAGGTGCAGCCTCACCATTGCAGAGTACATGAGAAGGATCACTTCCCTAATCCTACTGGCCACACAACTGCTGATACAAGCCACGATGCCTTCTTGGCCACCTGGGCAAACTGCTAGCTTGTGTTCAGCCAGCTATCAACCAAAACTCCCACGTCCTTTTCCACCAGACAACTTTCCAGACACTTTTCCCCAACCAGCCAGTAGCGTTGCATGGGATAGTTGTGACCCAAGTGCAGGACCTGGCATTTGGCCTTATTTAACCTCATACAATTGTCCTTGACCCATCAATCCAGCCTGCCCAGATCCCTTTGCAAAGCCTTCCCACCCTCCAAGTATATAGGAAACACAGGAATTAGAGTAAACCCCACCATTTCATCTTATAAGTAAGTGCATTTATAGAGAGTTACAGCAGCAGGAAGGCTTTCAAATCCCTTGTCTCATTTCCCTTATCTTCCAGTGTCCATGAAGAACATATACATTATGAACAAACACATCCTATCCTTGTTTTGAGTATCAGTGTTTTGGAATGTTTTCTCTAATATATCCTGTAGGATGCAATTTGGCATCCAGTTCAACTAACAAGGAGATAAAACATCTTCTATTCACTTATCTTGTTAGTGGGCACTAGAACCCTGTGCCAAGACATACCAGTATCTGCTGCCTTATGGAAGAGAACACAGCTCATGGATAACATCAGGATGTAAAAGTTGTGGGACTCATTCCATTAAGGTACTGAAGACAGTGCTATGGGAAATTATTGGTTCAGATTGAGAATAAATGAGATTAAATTTAATAGTACATACTAAAAATGCATGCATTTGGTAAAGCCTCACTTACAAAGTACAAACTCAGTTGGAGGTAACAGAAAAAGAAGATGACTGAGATACAAAGTGATACAGGATATTTAATGTCTTAAATGTCACAAAATTAGAAGACTTATTAGGTGAGATAGATATCTTCACCAGTGATGGGAAAGCACTATCACTGTGTGTATTAGGCATGGGTACAATTGGTTAGGAATAATATATACAGTTCCAGTTTCTTACATTCAAAAATGTTCATTATAAATGGGAATGGGGAAACAAGTAATCTGGGTAATCACAGGAAAAGAATACCTCACTTAGATTTACAGTTTTAAAATAAAGATTGAAAAAATATATAGTTGTTGCTAGTAAGTTTTGAAGAAAGGGGAATTATTAAAGCAGATCAGTATCATGGACTCAGAGATGTCCATGAAGAGATTTAAAACAGAGATTAGGTGAGATTGGAAGGAATCTCAAATAGCCTTCCATCAGGGAAGATGAGGCCTGGAAAAAAACCTCAAAAACTCTGGTTAGTTTTAAGTCTATGAATTGCTGTCATCTGTGTCAACAAGAAGCTTGAACCACTGGTCCATTCTTCTGTATGCGTGTTGTGTGCTAAAAGGTTTTACAAGAAAATGTAAAAGCTTATGTCAAACAGGAAAATGAAAATCTGTTTAGATTGAGTTTTACACTATTATCAGTGTCTTAATTGCTAGTAAAGGCAAAACCTGTGAAATGGCTTGTGCACTGACTGTATGTGCATGTGTGCATGCATGACTTGTACTAGATGGGTAAAATCTGTTTTTCACAACCATCAGTTCTGGAAAGGATGTGGCCAATAACTGTAATGTCTGCAAAGGAAATAATCATGCTAGCAAATCCATTTTCACCTTTCAGAAAGAACAGTACATTGTGATGTTTCAATTGAAAGAAGACATTACACAGATTGGGAATGAGGAACTAAAAATATTCTTGCTTAATCAGAATTATTTGAAAAATAATAATAATAATAAAATATATGGCATGTCTGGGATATTTCATTTCTTGTTCAGCATCAGATGACTATGAAGCTGGGCAAAACTGAGCAGCAAAAACTACTTCATAGGTGATATTTTGTGTAGTTTTTGTTCTAAGCTTGACTTAAGATACCATACCCCTAAAGAAACTAATCTTTTAAGGATTAGTTAAGATCTCTGTAAGGATAGAAATCACAGCTGGAGTTTCTAAAATTTATTATTAATGTCTGTAGAGGTATGGCAATAGTCTAGGACAAATATTTAGAATACATGAACATACTGTATTATTTTCCATGTCATGTATAAGAAGCCATGAATACTTAAAGTTGCTCTTAGCTGATGTTGGGATACGTGTTAGTTATAGCAAGGCATGGTACCTCCTAGCAACATGACCTCTAGAGAGCAACTACTTTTACAGAGTTAAAAGTTTGTCAAATCAAAGCTTAACAGATTCTTGTGTTTCCCTAAGGCAGGATTTTTTTATTATTATTATTGACAAAATATGTTTAGGTAACAAGTATATGTTAAAATGGTGAAAAACTTTTGTCTGATCTGTCATGAGTAATGTAGTTGCTTTGTAGTGAGCCAGCTGTGCATGTCATGAATGCAATACCATAATTTTGATAGATTGATATTTTCTCCTTTTACTGAAAAGTGAGAGGTAGGCACTGGAAAGTATTTATGACTTAGAAGTAGAGAATTTTGAATTTTGTTTTATTTTAGGACTTTTCCACATATGACTAGACCACTGAGAAGCATAGACAGCCACCAAGTAACTATAATTCATTACCCGTAGGTCTCCATTAAGCATTATCCATATCTACAGGGAACTGAAACAGATTTTCTTTAAGGCAGGAAAAACCCTTCTGAGTATAATTAACCTCATCAAATTGAATTTTTATCTATTTACTTCCACAGGATCTGCCCTGTGTGTATTTACTGGCTTGTGTTCCTTTATGCTGCATTGTTTTGTTTTAAAATAATATTGTTCACTTCAACTTTGTTACAAATTACAGCCCTTCAGGGGGATCAGTCAGGAGTCTTATGCAATAAACCCATAAAGAAGCGGAAGGAATATCAGCCAGTGATTAATCACATATAGCTCTCAAGAAAGGTTTTCTCTTCCTTTTATTCACATCTCACGTGCAGTCTTTAGCCTCCCGAGACAAAGCTGAGTTTATCTGTGGACTGGCAATAACAGCATAGACTGTAGAGGTGAAGAGAAGATAAGCCAAGACTCTTTATTAAACTGCTGCTGGCAAACCCAATGCTCTGAAGGACTTGAATTGGCAGTTCACTCTACGTTGTTTTCTTCAGAAGTACAAGAATAGTCCTTAAGTTTTCCACCAAAGAAAAATGTGAAACCACTGCATTTGGAAAAGAGAATATACTTTTAAAATTGATAACAGAGAAATATTTTAGGTTGCTAGGTTGTTCTTTTCACATCAATTGCAAGGTTTGTGCCCACATTGTTTACTCAGCAAATTTCAGAGCAGCTCTAAGATTGTATTTGGGATCCTCTAAGCCTTGGTCTTTGGATTTAAAATGACACAGTGTATATACCTTCCAGTTTGGCACATTCTCCTGAATCTAAAGTAGATAATTCTGGGTTATCTCAAATTCTCTAAGATGTGCTCTAGGGAACCAAGCAACTCATTTTAAATTCTCACAACCTCAGAGTACATCCCAATGTTGACAGCACGTCATACCAGACCTGCCACTTAAACACGCCATTGGCAGGATTTAAGGACTTAACTGATTTATTTTCAGGCAGCATGATGGACCAGAGAGGAAGAAAGTACACACCAACCCCACGGTTAAAGTAGATACATGAACATTCTTTGTGATGGTGTGTCTGGGATTCACAATGATCTCCATAATAGATGTTTTTTTATGGAACTGGTGTATCACCAGCGTGTCAGAGTCTGAGCTGATCAGGTTTCCCTTGTCTGGAAATTACTTGACAGGAGTGGATACTTGCAAAGTTACCAAACTGTTGTTGCAGAGATAAGGTCAGTTTGTCACACAGGATCAGGAATGTGACCATGTACATCAAAATCAGTAATTCACAGATAAATGCACCCCACCTCAAGGATCATACACTTCCACCAGCATATAATGGTTGCTTGCCCTTTACAGCCAGTAGGAGATACTGGGTTTATAATTGTTAACAATCATCATGAATAACAGAGAGTTTCAACCAAATGGTAAAGGCTTAGCAGATTTCACTTGAAAGCCCATGTGAAGATGTGAATGAGATGTGAATCCAACCATTGCACTCAAAGGAGACGTAGAGTTGGCCCAGGTTGCCATCATAAAGGTTCTGCAAAGCCCTCAATATGGACTGGTGTCTGTCCCATTTCTTTTTTAGTATAAGATCACCATAAGGTCAATTCATAAATTTAGTACTGTTAATAAGGGCTGGACAGGACTAGGTTGCTGTTATGCAGTATCTCATAGGTCATAGAGGTAATGGTTCTTCTATGAAGCTAACACGTGAAAGTGCACAGATCTTTGCAAAGGGAATATGGGAACACTTGTGTTGCAAGGCTATGCCAACAGTGAGGTAATATGGGTACAACATGGTCACTTTAAAGGAGATTCAGGGCCTGAAATGTGGGCATAAGTAGGGGGATATGCTGTGAGTCAGCATTGTACAGTGCAGAGACTACCTGCCCCTACTTCTGCCTGGAGCAGGAAAGGTGTACAGCGAGCAGAACTCTTGGCCAATATCCTATGCTCCATCACTATCTTAATTAAACAGTTAGGATTTGTTCTAAAACTCTCTGAGGTTACAAGTATTTCAATGATCTTGTGGAAGAAGAGTGGCTGCATGACTACTCAAACTGCTGTAATAACTAGTCAAATTGTACACACACCACTTTCTTTATTATCTTCTACTCTGGAATTGACAGTATTTGCTAATTAAAGTCTTCTACAGCAAGCCTTTAACATTGTCTCTCCCCTCTGAAGACAGCAGTCTGAGAGAAGTTGCAGTGAAATTTTCTGCTTAGTATCTGTCTCAGTTCCTTGTGCCTTGCAGGACACTGTGTTGGCAATTGAGTCTGGTTCCCACATACTTGAAAGAGACAATCCAAGCACATGCATGAAAGTTTTTTACCTATACAGGAGGCAGGTCTAGGAATGACATAATTCCAGGTTTACTCTGCTGCAGAATGTAGACAGCATTAATTTATTTGTTTGTTTGTTTAGTTTACAGGGGGTTTTACAATGCTATCCTTATTCCTTTTCTGGCCTCCTTGTAATTGAACTGAACAAATTAATTAAAAATGTTTAGGACTCACTATTACTCATTTATAAAATAAGAATGTTCTGTTCATTTCTAACACAGAAATGTGTAGAGATCACTTGATTGTTTTACAAGCATTATGTAACATACAATTCCTTTGTTCCAGAAGTTAGGAACTCAGCTACAGACATTTTCCTCTGGACTGAAAATTGGCATGCACTGCTTCCTTTAGAAGCATAATTCTTTCAGCAAATTGCCCTTTCATGCTTCAACAATTCTTCCTTCTTGAACATGGCTTTTTACTCACAGTTTTTTTTTTCTCTTGGTTAAAAAGCTTTTGTTTGGTTGGTTTTTTTGTTTGTTTGTTTTTTGTAACACAGTTGAACATATAGTTTGTACACAGTCATGTTTTAATTCCTCTGTGTACCTTAATAAAAAAAAATTGAAAGTTAATGAAGCATTAATCTTTAATAAGAGCCAAAATGTGTATGTCATTGCTGGTCTGTATGTCAGACTGTCTTTACTAACAAAGGACCCCAGACAGGACTCCAATAAATCCATAGACAGTAAGTAAATTTAGGAATTATGTGTTGCAAAAGGTGAACACATGGCATTTTTGAGAACACTTTGATCTTTGTTGAGTCAAAGAAGACACTGTAACAGAGAGTTTCTGTACCACACAAAATGGAGTCATCTCTGGAGTCCTCAGCAGAAGAAAGACATGGACCTGTTGAAGAGAGTCCAGAGGAGGGACACAAAAATGATCAGAGGGCTGGAACATGTCTCCTATGAAGAAAGGCTGAGAGAGTTGGGGTTGTTCAGCCTGCAGAAAAGAAGACTCAGGAGACTTTATTGTTGCCTTTCAACACTTTCAGAGGGCCTATAAGAAAGATGGGGACAAAGTTTTTAGCAGGGTCTGTAGTGATAGGACAGGGGGTGATGGTTTTAAACTAAAAGAGGGGAGATTTGGACTAGATGTAAGGCAGAAATGTTTTACAATTAAGGTGGTGAAACACTGGAACGGGTTGCCCAGAGAGGTGGTAGATGCTCCATCCCTGGAAACATTCAAGGTCAGGCTGGATGGGGCTCTGAGCAACCTGATATAGTTGAAGATGTCCCTGGTCACTGCAGGAGGGTTGGACTGTATAACATTTAAAGGTCTTTTCCAACACAAACCATTTTATGATTCTATGGTCCTTTGCTGGAGAGAAAATTAGCCTTTTGGTTCAAACAGCTGGCTAACATGAACATCCAAACAGCTAACACATTTTAGAAACAACATACTGCCCCTTTGCTTTACAAGGAAAGAGTTTAAAGTAAGTCATTCCAGGGAAAGATCAAGAGTGTTGCATGGTATAAGGCACCTTCTCATGACCCATGAAGCAAATGACAGGCTGCAGCCCTGGCCCTGCTGCTTTTTTCGATGAGGGCTGCGTGCAGGTTACAAGCTACAATCCCAGAGCTGGGGACAATTTGAAACACCTCTTTACTAATGTGCATTTTAGATTAATTCTAGGAAAAGTCTAAGCTGGTACCTTATAACTATAGCTCATGCACAGTACAGGCCACCTGCAAAAAATGGGAAATATTTAGTGATTTAGTGGCCTTTCGGGTTCCATGTTCTAGTTTCTAAAATCAGTTCCTGTTATCCTTGGCAATAACAGATATTTCTTTCCTCAACAGGATGTTGAGAGGATAAATTAAAACGGGATTTAGGGAACACAGAAATAATGGTGACGCGTCCATGAAACAGCCTAAGACAGAGGGATATAAACTGAGATATTTCCCTTAACACAGCAGCCAACCCTTTAGCAGTCTTTACCTCACTGATGGCAGTATAATATTACAAAAGCACCCATAAGCTGGAAAGCAAAAACACACATCAAGAAAGCAAGTAAAGCAAGTAATGGTGTGACATTGTTTTTCTATATCAATAAATAATTTGCTGGTCAGAGTCCAAAGGCTGAGAAATTACTCTGAGTTACCCAGAAACAGATTTTAAAGAGTGAAGGAGAAATTTATCTAACCCAGACTCATCTGAAAGTTATATACATAAATCTCAGCTAGTTAGCCTATGTTTCCTTTATAACCATTAGAAAAAAGATCAAGAACCCTCACTGGGAAATCCATCCAGTCTATGTAAAAGATCTATGTTAGTGTGCAATGGACCATTCACTGGGGGAACCCTATTCATGGCTTGGACTCATACATGTAACTTTTAAACAACAATAATAGAGATGAAGCCTACTGTGGATTTAAGCTTTATATGAAGTTCCTTACAGTATTTTTTCCCCATTGTTTTTCTTCCCAAGTGTATTTACAAAACAGAAGGGACAAATTGCTCTATGTACACTGTTTGGCTTGTCAAAAGATGGTATTTTCATTTTACAAAAGGCTAGCTGATAAAATTTGACAGTCTTGTGTTGGGTGTGAAATCATTCATATAACTCTAGATTTTACTGCTTCTCAGTGCCATTTTTAATCTAATCACCTTTACATATTTATTAGCTGCCTCAGCTAGTTACACAAATCAAAGAATAGAAATCATTACAGAACTGAGGACTCATTTCACCAAACACTTATATGAAGTTTGGCCCAGTATCACTCCCTTAGTGTCAGAAGAGTAAATAATGATTTACAGTAAGGAAACATGGGAAGACAGTCAGACCTAGGTCTTTTCAACTGTGTGAATATTTAAAATTATTCATTTCTATATAAAAGTTACTCAGCTTTCATACACCACACATCAAAGCTGATGTTTTTCTTAAACTATTTCTTTAATTACCTATTATCATTCCTTTTACCTCTGTTACAGGCTCTAAGTTTTTCAACTATAGTTTTTGTCCCACATATATTTACTTTCATGTCTAAGGAACTGGAGGTAAGACCAGTACAGTAAAACATACTCAGGGATACACATATATGCCTATATGTATCATGCATACTCTTTCCCATGTGACTGTCTCTGAGCAAATGAGATAGCTGTTATACTAGGCAGGAAGCTAGGCTAAGATTTAAAAGTAAAAAGAGACTTAATTATAAAATAATTCTTAAAAAAAAAGAGCAACAAAATACCAACACAATAGCTGTAATCACTAGCAATAGCTGAAATCCAATGTTACTTAATGAAAGTATCATACACCAGTGCCAGACAGTTCAAGCAATGAAAGAAATCAATATACATTGAACATTATTTAATTATAGTTGCCGAAAATTACTGTTACAGATGTCTAGAAGCTTTTGCAGGTTAATTGTGTAGAAAATTAATAACCTGTAAATTGCTTTTAAAATGTTATTTACTTCTTTATATTTTGAACTACTGTCTATGAGTATTCAGATAGTTGACAGCATAGGATTTAGGTGACTAGTGCAGTATGAGAATATGTTATATATGCATGAAACGTCCAGAAGACTGAGTTAAAGAAGTATGATGCACTTGAGATCAAGAAGGACCAAAGAAGTCCATTGAGGTTACATCAGAAATCAAACTTTCTCCAACATGAGAGCTCACTTCTGCTTTCTTCCTCTATAAGCACAAGTATAAAATAAAATAAAATAAAATATCAGTCCTCATTTAAAAATTCCCATATAAGCAAGATATCCAAAACAGAGATACGCTTAGCCAAGTTCTATCCACTGTATCTACTATTGTTGCTGTTGCTATCTTGAGCGGGCAGGGGGAGTGGGGAGGTAAGAAAAGGAGGGAGGGGAAATAATTTTTTTTAAAATAGAGTTAATATGAAACAGTAACAGCTGAGCTTGGAAGGGGTGTAAGTTGAAATGGGTGAAGGAAGTGCCACAGATGCAAGATATATATATTTTGTATGTTAACTTGATAAAGTGAAATATGCACATATCAGAAAGACATAAAATACTGCCTAGATTCCCCTAGCTTACTTGCTTTACTGCTTTAGATCTTGACACATGAAACATGCATGAAGAAGGTGGACTATGGGCAACACAAGTAGTTTAACCATTTAGGGAAAAAAAGCAACATTAATGAATAGTTCAGAATTAAAAAAAAAAAAAAAAGTGAAGTTAAGGAAATCAAAGCATTGCAATGTTGGATTTTTTTTGTTTGAATTTTTTTAAGTTTTCTGGATTGGCAAATTGTGAAGTTGGGATTTGGTACAGAGATTAGAAGGGAAACTAAACAAATCCAACAGAACTGCCAGGATTGTTAACGCCAAGACTCTTCAAACAGCTCTGCAGCATTTGGCATCAATCAATTCCATTTGTGAAATGGGAGAGAGAGAAAAATGAATACAAAAGGACTGAGCCATGCAGTAATTAGCATCTGAGATTCAATTTATGGAACAGCTGAAAGAAGTGAGAGAAGATCACACCAAATTAGAGGCCAAAACTCAATGCTCCTGATCTTCTGAGCACCTCTGATTTGCTGTGTTGGAACCAATTCTCTTTGCCTTTACTTAGAACAGAATCAGACCAGTTTATTTTAGTGGTATCTGGGATTTCATTCTTGGAACACCAGTTCCTACTACTGGTGGCAAGAATCATAGGTAATGATGAAAGCAGTTTGGCTACAATTTAGAAAACAGTTATACTATTTCCAAGGAGAATGGAAAGCTACAGATCTGAATCACCTAAATTAATAGGCACTTTGGAATGAAGTTGAAAAAGAGGTTAGCCAAGACTTTTGCTGTTAGAAAACATAGAGTTTATGGTTGTACATAGCCAGCTGTGTATGTCTTTAAGCATTTATGAGGTAGACTGAAGCCAAGGGTTGATTTGCTGCAAATTTAAATACTAAGAAAGCTGATTTAGGATGACTATAATATTTTGCAGCATTCCTGCTTACAATAGTCAAAATAAAATTAAGAAAAAAAAACAACAACCAGCCAAACAAAAAAACCAACCTACCCAGCACAAAATAAAAGGATAAATCTGCTTTAGTTTGCTAAAGAAGTAACAGAATATTTGTTCCTGAAACAGCAGAGACTGGAAATGAGATGGAAGAACAGAAATGAGAGTTGATAGGGAACTTTTGTTGTATGCAAAATTGACTGCAGTATAGAAAGTGCTAAAGTGTGTGACTGTAATGTATCACATACAAAACATCATAAGCTATACCCACTAAATATGCATTTCTCTTTATTTGGTAAATATAACTAACCCCAGTGTTTAGATATTTTATTACTTGGGCATGTTAAAATAAACCATTCCTCCTTAGCCTGCTTAAGGAAAATCTATTTGGAGGGACTGGCCAAAGCTAAATCCTGGGTCAGACTTAGATTTGTGTTTGCAGCTGAACTAGCCTTTTTAATTCCCTTCTCTACCCCCCTCAGCTCAGTCTGGTGCCCTTTACTTTAAATTGGAATCTGGCAACTTTCCAAAGATTAATAGAAAGTTCACTGAGACAACACTGTAAGCATTTGGCTGCTTACCTAAACAATGTTCCAGCTTCCTTCAAATAGGAAGACTCTTACAAGGGAGGAATTCAAGAGCTGAACATGCTTAGACTAGTGAAAAATAGTTAAGAAGGTATTAAATCACAGTTTACAGGTACTTATGAGGGATAAAAGGCACTAGGCATTGCATTTTTATATCGCAAAATGCATAGAGAACTTATCTTGTCAACTTACCTTCAGTCTGTGATGAAATAGAGGATTAATGTCTACTCAAGCAGTTAGAAAGGGTAGGTCAGAAAAAGCAGCAACACTCACTACTATAATTTTTAAAGCTTTTCAGATGAACATGAGAGAAAACCTAAAAGCAGGTATTTGGATATAGAAATTATCAGAGTATAGTGAAACCTGAATATACCTTTTGGCAGGAGAGCTTTTAGTTTTTAGCACATCTAACCAGTCAATTAAAATAGAAATAAAATAACTTGCCATAAAAGAGTCTACTTTCAGTTCCAGGCCATTTGCACCATGTTGAGAAGCAGAATTAGGTGCTGGAGTTTAATGGATTTGAGAAGCATCTGTTGTGTCCCTTTGCCACTTAAAAGCTGTTTTCACAGACCTTAAATAAGTAAATAAACAAACCATGAATAATTGTGCAGTGTCTAAGTCAAATTTATAAGTGGTGAAAGAGCTTAAAGTTTTGCAAATGGCTTGTGGTCCTAAACTGATACATACAATTCTGCTCAAGCCTTCCCACCTTCTCTCATCTGTTGTAATCTGGGCTGCAAAATGGATTTATAACATTGTGTTTAATAGCTGCCAAGGGAACTTTCTTCCACAAATGTGCCTGTTTTTGAACCCATTTATGTGTCTGACCTTCTAAAAATCCTGTGGCATTGAATTCTACAGTGTAATCATATACTGCATGAAAAAGTGCTTCATTTTGTTAGTTTCAGAACAACTTATTTGTTTTTCTGTTTCTTAGAGTGAATAATGCAGGAATTTTCTCCCAAGTGTTCTGCATTCTCTTTCTCTATGCAGCTCATGGTTTTGCATACCTCTATCACATTCTCCATCATTTTCCTCATCTGCAAAATCCTCAACTACTTGCTGCTTCTTTATAGAGAAGGTTCTTCATAACTTTGCTCTTACTTGTCTTTTTTTCATTCTCTCTCATTTTTCAGGTGGAGAAAAGGATTTCTACACAAGCACAAGGACACAGGCAGTTTTGGTTGTGGTTTTATTTGTTGGTGGTTTGGGGTTTTTTGTCTGGTTGTATTTTTTTGTAGGTTTTTTTTTGTTGTTTGTTTGTTTGTTTAACTTTGGGTTAATATTTTCTGTGTTTTATTCTCTACTATTTTAACAGCAATGCTCTATTTGCCTTTACAACAGCTCTTTATTGCTGAGCGGAATTTCTGAAGAGACAATGGACAGTGAATTTAGATCCCTTTCCAGACTGGAAAAAACTAATTTAGAGGTTACCTCTATTTATGTACAGTGAGAATTTCTCTCCCATGTGTATTGCTTTGCATTTAACAAGAACTTTCTTCCATATGCATTTGTATCTCCCTGTCACTCAGCATCATGAAAACCTTCTTTTCACAATGTATTTCAATTTAGAATGTCCTGAATCATTCTCTGTCATTTACAAATTTTATCACTCCGTTACTTGTTCCCTTTTGTGGATCACTTATGAATATTTCATTAATACAAGTCTTGCACAGATTCCTTTGGTGACAGCTGTGAAAACTGGGCTTTTTTGCTCAAATCTTGGAACTGTTATTATTCTTTCTTATACCTGACACTCTTTTATATATATACATATATATACCCTCAAGTAAGTAGGGTTTGGGGTTCTTTTGTTTGGGTTTTTTTTTTTGTTTGTTATTCTTTTAATTCCAGCTGCATTATAGAAACCTCAACAGCTCTTGTTTTTATTTATGTTTGTTTGTTTGTTTGTGGGGTTTTGTTAGTTTTGGCTTTGTGTTTTTTTGAATACTGGTTGAATACTGATGGAAATGTGAGAAATGACTTATTTCTACAAAATCTTTTTAAACTCTTTTCCACTGTATCATAGTTAAACACATGGCTATTAATTCTGCTATTTTAAATGCATTTTAACTATTTACCTAATTAGTAATTTAACCCATAAGTCTAATATAGGTCAGACCTACATATCCATAGTCTTGCTAGTATTTCTCAGTGTTACTTTTCTCTAACATACCTTTCTGAAATCCTTTTTTTTAATCTTTCATTAATATTCAAAGACTTAACACAAGAATAACCCCCATGGCATGGTCTAGCTGGTTGTACAGGCTAGACCACATGATACATTTTATTTTCCTTCTTCCCTTAATTACCCTCCCCTAACCTATTTGCTCTATGAAATTACAATTACCATCTCATTCCATGGCTCAGCATTCCTCCTCCACCTGGCATAATTGCCTCCTTGCTGGTTCACACTCTGGTGTTACATCTGTAACCACTGGCTCTGAAAAAGAAATATGTGCTAAAGTTTCTTACTCCCCCAAAAAGATAAGCTAATAATGATAGGCTTATCATTAAGTGGCAGAAGCAGTAGCTGATGTGAAGTTTCAAAGTAATCAAAGGGAACGAGGAGACATAGCAGAAGGTGTTACTTCTAAAGCAGCTGTCCTCAACACACCCAGAGAAAGCTTTGAGGCTTCCTGGCCTCCCCCTTCTGCTTGTCTCCCTTTTTTACAAAATAAACCAAATTGAATATATATCATGCATTTATCCACAATGAGCTAGGCTTCCTTCAACAACATAAAAAATGGAAAGTGATGTAGCTTTGATTTTGCTTTTTGCAGTTTCCTTTCTTCTTTGTCATTACAGAAGTTGTACATTTCCCAACACACTACCATTTTCCAGATGTGGTGTTCAAAGAGCTTTGAAAAAAAAAAAAAAAAATCCTGTATATTTTGTCCTGATATAGATGGATGGATTTCCCTTCAAGCAGGACATTCACATATCCCTACTTCTTTTATATGTATAACTACATTTTAATATTCTTCTTGGGACGGGTAGAAAAGAAACTGTTATGTCCTAGCTAGACATTACTCCCAGCTAGTGGAAGCCCCAGAAAATACAGTAAAAAGCCTAATTGAAAATATAAGAATTACTTAGGTGGATAGTAAGGTTTGAACTGGTGTAAAAAATCCAGTCCTTTTATAGTAAGCTAACAGAATACCCCTATTCCTCTCTTTTCTTACCTACACAGAAGAGTCAATCCAAGGAACACCTACTTTTTTTGATATTGATATATTTTATCTGATTGCATAGACCCAATTTTTTTTTTTTCAAAATCTATTCACCACTTTTTTAATTTTCTATAGTGTGTTGTCTTTTATTTGACATCCAACAGATAACAATTTTGAATGTTAGGAAAATATCCTCATACTGAATTATATTATATTCCTCTAAGGAAGAAAGTAGACCCATATATTGTTCTGAATAGTCAAGCCAACATGAGAAGGGATCAGAATCTATCCTGAATTGTAAAGAATAGCAAAGCTTCTGGTTTATCTAGGAATTAAATTGTCCTTCAGCAGCTGAAAATTCTAACACGTATCGTGTTAAACAAATTCACTTCAAGATTATTTCATGATATCTTCTAAGATTTTTTTTTTTTCTTATTTAATTCTCCATGGTGAGATAATATGGCTGAAATCATCCACAGAGATTATGGCTTACTGTGGACATCATTACCATGGAAATATAACATACAAATTTAATTACAAATGTCAGGACCTATTACTTCCTTTCAGTTTCAAAATGAAGACTCTTACTGGGATGAAATATTCATACTGTGGGGTTTTTTGGTTTGTTTGGGGTTTTTGGAGTTTGTTTGTTTGTTTGTTTATTTGGGTTTTTTTGGTTGTTTTTTACTTCCCAGATAAGGGCAAGGTTAATTTTCATGTTACTAAATTACAGGGTTACAGTAAGTGTGGATCCTATATTTTATAAAAACCAGTGAATGCAAAGGATAATTGTAGGAACTCACTCTTCAAGGAGAATTCTGATCTTCCTCAGCTGTATTTACTCTTTGTTTCAACTACTGAGTATCTCAATCAATCTTTTGTATTCTCTAAAAGTGAATTTTGATTTGAAGTGATTGAGTAGTTTGCTTTTATGATCAAGGTTATCAGATTTTAAACTACATCAGTCTCCTAAGGTACTTAGTGCTCATCAGAAATGACAATGCTATCGAAAGAAAGAAAAATCTCCATGAGGTACCTCAACATAGTTCCACTGAAGGAAGTTTCATATTGCTCCCAATATGGCATTTAATTTCCCTAATAAAGCAGTGTTTACCTTCCTGCCTGCCTGCTTTTCTTTCTTCCTTCCTCTTTCATTCTACTCTAGGGATGAAGTGTGAGCCTTGAATATTTTAGTATTTTCTTCAAAATATTGCTTAAAGTACTTCCTATCATAAGTACATTATGTCACCAAGTCTTCCATATCTATTTGAATAATTTTTGGTTTTTTACAAGGAGTTGGAAAGTACTGATAAACCAAGATCTGACAATCCAGATGGTTTTGGTTTTTTTTTCTTTCCTGTTAATGGATAATAAAATTTACTGAATCACTGTTATTATCAACAATCTTAAAAAGATATATGTTCATAAATTTATAAACACTGTAAGAACAGGACACGAGTAGCAGCCAGACTAGGACCAGGAATATCTCATTAAATTTCCTGTGGCATGCAATTCTGAAGGAAAAAAGAAATTCTTTCATCAGAAGAAACAGAGCCTTTTCTACTGAACTGTTGGAATCTGAGATTCGCTGTGTTACTCTCCTCACCATCATATCATTGCAAAAGAGGCAGCAAAGGTACAGCTGTAGCGCAGTTGCAACATGAAGCAATACCACTACTGCTGAGCAGAAAGGCTAACACTTAAGTTCTGCCTCCTCTTCCTTTGACCAAATTAATCAGTTTTGTTCTCTCTATCCACTTGCCCATCTTTATAGTACTTGTCAGTACTCAATTATCTACAAAACTTCTTCTTTCAAGCTTGGTGAAACTGGTCAGCAGATCCAGACATTAGTCTCTAAGGACAGACTGACAAATGAACAATCAACACAACCATGTCAGCAAAACTTGTTTAAGGAAGCAAGCTAAAAGCAGTAAAAAGCTGCTAGCAATAGATTAATGGCAATAAATTTAGACAGCAAAATGGGAAGCTGTGACAAGTCTTCTTGATGAAGCTGATCGAGTTTTAATGAAAGAATTAAAGATTTATCAGGCTACAGGAAAGGAGTAAAAGAATCATGACTCTGTCCAGTGGTTAGGGCACAGGCCTGCCTGAGGAAGGGTGTGAGTTGCAACTGCTTGAAAAGCATCAGTGTTCAGAAGATAAATGATGAGAATTGCTCTAATCATACCCTTTTCATATCTGATTGGTTGTGGCATTCGTCTGTGGTGTGGGGATTTTCCCTACAGGTGAGAGGAAACTAGAGACCTGGGTGATGTAACCACTGCTGCTGAAGCAGAGCCTGGTTGTGGCCAAGGTCTTGTGTGTTGGGCACCCTCCAAGGCTACTTTCCAGATCAGGCTCTGTAGGTGAGGTAGGAGAAGGGATAGCCAACTGGAAGTGTAGACAGGGCCTAAGCAGGATTCAAAAACACTGAAGATGAGACACTTTCAGGCTTGCTCAGAAGCAAATAAACAGACTGCAAGAAAAAACTTTTGTTGCATGATGTTCAAGACATTTATGACTTTGTAGTTCCTCTCTGTATCTGGAATTAAACCAAGTCAAATGTCTTTCCTGTTTTGTGAATAGACATTCTTAAATTAGATGAGCTGTGGAATGCCCCACCAGCTGTAGGACTGCATACGTTTCTCCAAGACAGCATCCCACTGGACTGTTCTAGCAATCAAATAACAACTATACAGATACCAATTTCTTATTATAAGTAGACTACTAATGATTCTTTGTCATCACTGATTTGGACTGGTTTTGCACCAGAAGCAAAACTGAAAAAAGAATTTATTATTTGCTCTCAGCAAAAGAAAAAATTACCTAGGGTGAATTTTGACACCATTTTCCTATTAATTATAGATTATTCCTGTATAATATATTGAAGTAATGTTTTTAGCTGTAGATATATAGATGAAAAACATGTGTCTATGTTTAGGTGAAACAGAGGGAGAATTAAAATCTGTATAATATCTAGTTTAGGAATATTTCTTAATGTGGTAAGTCAGAAATCACTATAACCCATTAGTACAGAATTAATTGCATACTGTTGGCAGGACAATGGGACATTCAGCTGGCTAACTCACATAAATTTACCATTAGCTACACAGATACTTAACACCACATGGATTTGTACCATCACACATTACAAATTCATCATTTATAATTGATCAACACTATTGAGCACTTCTGAATAGTCCTCACTTTCCTTACAGCAGTGCTCAGGGCCAAAATCAGATTACAACAGGTTAGCAAGGAGCACAAAGAAAGACTCAGTAAATGCCATAAACCACCCTGGACCAACCTTCTACCTTCTTATATATTAAGACAGAATTTAAACAAACTCATAAGGACAATTTCATTGCAAATTTGGTGTAATTTGTGCTTTTAGTCTTTTTAGGATTTAAGTGGGTATATAGTACTTCATGCACATGGTTTAAGTAGGGTCAATAGTAGTAATGCGACAAGCATAGGACATTGTCCTTTCAGTTGCTTTCACATCACTGCAAGTCATACTAGCTCCGAGTGTCAGGATGCTAGTGAGGGGTAGGCTAGCAGAAATCGAGTCAGAGAGATTAAAAATCAGCATTTAAAAGAGAGCTTTTGAAGTAGTCCTGGCTTCAACATGTGCCAACTCAGGTGGCACATCAAAACAGACATTTGACAGGAGATGGATGTTAGAGGAAGCAATCCCCCTAATAAGTTTTGCTTGAGCATCTGCCTGTGTAATAAACTTTGAGCAGGGAGAAAAATATGACCCTGTGATCCCTTTTTATCAAGGGCAACAGCTTTGCAAGAGGATGGCATTTCCCAGGGAAAGCAATGTCAGCTTGTGAGTCTGTTTCATTACCAACATGCCTGTTAGCTGCTGGAACAGAGCAGCCCATCTTTGATCTGCAAGAAGCTGGCTAGGAGCACTGTCTGCTCATCTCATTTTAGTTTTGCAAAATTACAGCAGGTAGCTCCAATTTCACACCCTGCTTCCCCCACAACTTCTCTTCTCAGTGAAGGTCACAGCCTGCTCTGGATGCACAGAATGGATTTCTCCTCCAATCTTGCCATCAGCAGTAAAAGATAGAAGGAACAGGTGGTTTCTGTGAAAAGTCTGTCTGTCCTGTGATCATGTGTGTGACTGGATTTTGCAGGACACCCAGTCTAGCTTTAAATTACCTGGCTGAAACCCTCAAAATATTGTAGACAGTGGATTGTGCAGCTAGGGTTATAAAACCCTCTTGTCATCCTTGAATTACATTCAGGTACTGACTTGTACTGTTAGTTCCACAGCTGTCACTACCAAAATTTGTCCTGAAAAGCTAGCAGGGGTATGTAGCTGGATTCCCATGGATGTACCACAATCAAAGGTCCATTATTTGTACAAAGTCCAACTCTACATTGTGTATACTTGCCACAAATTCCCTGAAATTGCACTGCCATTACCTTTTGTTTGTTTTTGTTTTCGTTTGTTTTGTTTTCCTTGCTAGCCCACCATCCAGTGGTAATGCTTTATTAACACTAGAAGCAAGAAGCAGATTTTTTCTTGAGGTATCTAACCTTAGGATGGGAAGGATAACTTCTTAGATTTAATGGACTTTATTCATCAGGGATATGAGTCAATAGCTTGAACACAGTTATCTATCGTCATTTTAGGTTCTGTGGAGCATTCCATCTGACTGCTGCTTCAGCTGCTGCTCAGGAATGGCAATAGGCCAAAGTATTCTTTTAACTACAATTATATTAATTATTAAAAGGTAACTAAGACTACCTACTGCAATAGTTTCCTTAAAGGGAGTCTCTGATAGAATTCCTTGCCTAACTCTCAAGGTGCCTAACAGGAAGACAAGGCAATAAATTCTGAGGCAATAATTGAAAACAGCTCACCATAGCAGCCAATTAAATTATATTGGCTCTCAGGATGAAAGATTCAATTCATTGGATCAGTGGGCGAGTTTTTCCATGTACTCCTTGTGGTTTCAAGGTGCACATAGAGCAGCAAGATTTGCTGCTAAAATTTTACATAAAAACCCAGAGTGTGTAGATGAACAATCAGAGATGTCCCTAACATTTCTTTGCCATGGATGACAGAATGCTCAGCTCAGCAAGAGACATGGGGATCTGCTTAGGAAACCTTTAGCATCCTCATAGTTCCCTTTGTGTTGTCAACATATACTCATCACCCTCCTTGATTTGGGAGGGGCTAGTCACTTTAGAGGATAGCAGGGTCATGAAACACAATTCAGGGTTATTTAATGTAACAGAGGCTAAAATGAGTATAATTACTATCATTGCTCTGAACATGAGAACCTTTTTCCCCATAAAAGCAAGACTTGTAAATTTACTCTTTGTGCATTGAATTTACAATCTCAAAGAAGGAATCTCCAGGAAAATTAGAAAGGGATGTAGAGTAAGACTTGATCATAGAGAGTAAAAATGAGATGCTTTCAAACATATGCAAGAGGAGGTGATTATAACGTTTGAATTGTTCACAGCAAAATCATCTGTTTGGTAGAATGATATATCCTTCTATTAAAATAAGAAAAAAATCACAAGGAGCATAATCTCTGATTTTTTTTTCTCTGAACTGTTTATTTTTAAAATATTTTTTATATTTTTGGTGGCAGACGGTCACCAAGGTGGTAGGGAGCTGAATCATGTGGCCCATGAGGAGAAACTGAGGAAACTGGACTTGTTAAGCCTGGAGAAGGCTGTGGGGGGAATCTGATAGCAACTGAATCAATGAGAAGACACTAGTCAGACTTATCAAAGAAGTGCCTGGTAGGTGGATAAGAGATAACAGGCATAAACCGAAACTAGAGAGATTCAGACTAGATATGGGGAAAAGTTTTTCCACTGTGTGGACTATAACATAGAGGTGCAGGTTGTCTAGAGAGATTTTGTAATCTCTACCTTTAGAGGTTTTCAAGCCCTAACTGGATAAAGCCCTGAGCAATCTGGTCTGACCTCAGAGCTGACCCCACTTTGAGCAGGATGTTGGATTCGAGACCTTTTGAGGTCCTCTCTATTGTAAATTATTCTATGGGCTTATGATTCTTTGTCAAAACCAAAAATTTATGTTGTTTATGTAGGTTTTTCCTCCAGGCATTTTGCCTACCAATTTTCCAGAACATGCCCCCAAATTTGAAAAATAGCTGTTGAAGCTAATCTGAAAATAAAAAACACATGGAGTGCAAGACTTGACAGACAAAGGACATTCTCAGAGTCATTAGAGTAGACAGGGGAACCTTGATATAAAAGCAAAACTGTTTTATTCCAAGAAAGAGGAGACATTTTAATTTGTTAAGGAGATTTAAACCCAACCTAACAGAATAATAGTGTTCTTTCAGTGATTAAAAATAAATATGATCACAGCACTTAATTTTTTTGTAGTGTAGCATAATAACAGGAGATTTAATTAATCATACGCAACATAAAAAGAGTGACAAGTAGGAAACAGGATCCAAAACCAACCTACATAATTTCTAAATAATACCCTTTCCTAGGTAAAATTTCTAAGTATTATTTTTTTTACAGATTTTTTTTTTTTACAATAAATTTTGGAAATAAGTTCTCATTCTAAGTTAAAGCAGTTGCTGAAATATCCTAGAAATAGGTGATTCATCATTTCAACCATATCTAAGGAGTACATATACAAGAAAAAAAAAAATTGCTTAGTTGAATGATGAATTTGAGAACTAAGTTTGCTTTAAATTGATACAACTATGAGATGACCTACTACTTTTGTATAATAATTCTTCACCCTAAATATCAAACAAAAATTTTGACATAGGCTTTCTATTCTCTTTGACATTGTGATTAGAAATAACATTCCCAATGAAATATTTAAGAAAAGTTGGGTTTTTTTTAAAAGTAATCCTTAAATCTAGCATATTTTCAGATGTTTCATAAGAATATAACTGTCATAATAGTTTCTGTTTAGTATATGTCCAGCTTTTGGGGCTTCTTTTTACACCTCATTAAAAAATATTTGCTACAGCAAATTACAATTTACAAAATATACTTTCAATCTCTTGTACAATTTAATGTACCAGGCAAAGAAGTGTTCTTATACTTCTTTAGAAGCCAGTAAACTATCTTTAGTCTAATGGCATAAAAACTTTCATACTTTATGATAAAAAATTGGGTGTGTAACATCTGTTTAGCTATTTCTTTTTTAAACATAACATTTAATAATATTCTATATGCTTAGGAGAATTTATGTCATTTCCTCTCTTCAGTTTACAATTTCCCGATTATATTTTGTTCTTGAAAATATTATTGATGTATTTATTAATTTCATCAGGAATATTTCTAGTTATCTATGTTTCTAGTTCATATCTCAACATACCTGTATTGCAATCAAGAGCTACGTCCATTCATAGTTGCTGAAAATGTGTCACTTTAACTGTAAAATCATTCAAATACCTTCTCTTTTTGTAATGAGCTTAGCAGCTCCTGTGTTCTCCAGCTCTAAGTGAAGAAGACAATCCTGCTTTGAAAGAGGAAAATGATCAGTTCTTCCTACAACCATCTCAAATATAACTGACATTTCATAACGAAAGATGGTCACCTTCCAAACAATCATCTTGAGGATTTGTGCCACTAATAATAAAAGACGAGAGCATATATTGCACAATGAGAGTCCTTACACTATCCTTTCTTGGAAATATTTAAATCAAGTAAACTCAAGTGAAAAATGATATCAGCATCCCTGATCATGATTGTCCTGATCATGTAGATGGGATTGACCATACTTAGATATTTCTCTCATGGAAAGCCTAGAAGATCCATAATGTGGTGAAGATGCATCCTAAAGCAGTTGTGCAGTAGAGCATCCAAACACTTTAATTTTTTAAAAACTGAATTTATGGCATAAAATTGAAAATTAAGAAAGTAGAGTCAGTTTCAGATTTATCACTTTTTTTCCTTCTCAAGATTCTAATCAAAGTTATCCAATTTCTTGTGTTCTTGATAGCTTTAATTAAGGCATATATTTTTCTGTTTAGAAACCCTCTGAAATGTTTTAACATTACTGAATACAATATTCCTCTGCACTCCTCATACTAAATTGTTAACTAGATATCTGATGGAATTTATAAAAAAAATAAAAATATCATTAATCTACAGAAAATTGTCATTGACTAGGTAAATTGTAAATTGCACATCAACAGATTAAAGTTCACTTTTTTTTTTTTTTTTTCCTCTTGGAAGCTATCCTGCAGTGGGATTTAGCTGCTCTTTAAAAATGCATAGCAAGGCTGAACAATTGTTAGGAACAGGTATCAAGCAGAAATAGTATACATAGCTGAAAATGTTGTTAGGGTATAATTAATCATGCTACATATTTTTTGATGGATAAAGAGCAGAAATTATTCTTCTTTGAGACTAGCACAGGTTTTTTCATAACTACAAATAAACAATCTCTTGATTTTATGTCTCAATGAAGCTCATGCATGCAGCAATATTATGCTGTTTTAAGAATAAACAAATAATTTAAAAAATCAAATCCAGAAACAAAACCAAAAGTTTTAGTTATGTTTATAACATGGGAACCAGAGCTCCCAATTCCAGGTTGTTCTTCAGCTTTGTTATTTGTTAACACATACATTTCAATTAGATACATACATCAGGAACACAGTTGGTTTAGGCATCTTCCTTAGTGAAAGACAAGAGTAAGTATGTCACTGTTACCACTATTTCACTGAAAATAATGTCGTTTAAATTGTGCTGTATTTCACTAGGGTTTCAGAATCAAAACTGGTGGACTTCCATGGATTTCTGGTCATAACAGTGTTAAAAAGTGCTTGACCTGACCAGTTCTACTCTGCTCTCCACCCAGCAGATGGTTGTTACCTAAATATTAAGTTTATGAACAATTTCAGGCTTAGAAATCCAAATCAATTACTTTTTGAAAAAATAATTCACCTTTATCTCTGTTGGGCATATAGTTCTTGATACCACGGAATTATATACTTTCTATGTTTTATGAAGATGGATGAAGTGATTGATGTTAAGGACTGGAAGGATCAAAAATTGAGATATCTGCAGGTTAGATCTGAAGAAGGAACCATGGTGGTCCTGTCTACCCGGTGTCTTCACTCTGAATTTTATTGATGTCTCTTAGGTCCTTAATGTAGGAATGCATTAAATGGAAACTAAACTGTTATGCATATAGTAAAACAATTAGACTTCATCAGAAACATTTGTAGGCATCGGGAACCAATTTAAAAGGAATGGTCACTCCTTATGTAGTGTACTCATGGCTGCACTCAACCTGACTACTGGGAGTAAACCTTGCAATTTCCTACATGCCAAACTCCAGATGGGAATTATTGCTGGATAACGTTGGTTTAAAGAGACCAAAATGATCCCAGTGAACATCCTGACAATGCCAGGGAAGAATGTCACCAGGTGTTTGAATTTACTATGATGGATTTGGGATCACAATCACCAGATGGTGACAGTAAAATTGATCTGAGACAGATCTCCTCTGTGGTCCTGTTTGCCTTCTCTATCTAGGCTGCAAACTCTCCAACTGGGATGGATTAAAAGATTTCTCTTGTTAAATATTTATTTGGTGATTATTATTAGAAGTCTTTAATCTCAGCTGGGAATATGATATCTGTGACTGAATATAGTGTCAGTCACATAAAACTACACTAATGATCACTCAGTAAAATAAAGGTTTCCGAACGCACTAAATGCTGTATATATCCAGTATATTTTTTTATCTGTGGAAAATTACATCCAGAAAAGTATTTTTTTTAATTTTTTCTTTTTGCCTTAAGTGATTTCCTACATTTTTAGTAAAATGCAAGTTATTTATTAGATTACATAATATATTTTTTTAAATATCTGAAACAAGTTTGAGGCTTAAACATGGCTTTTCTTTCATATACATCTTATTCTTTTGTCTACAGTCAGTTCTTAGCGGATTGACATTTTTAACTTCAGCATGCAATGGCTTGGCTTCTTAATACTACCATAAAGGCTTCTTTTATATAAAAATGAAGAGTTAAATTCTGCTGTTAGCTATGCTGATGGAAGTCTGTTGGCATCGGTGGGATGGCACCAGAAGGATCTGGCACTACTTCTGTTCCCTGAATTCGACAGCCCCTAGGAGTGTGCAGCTCTTTTTAAGATGAGGATGATTTTCGCTGTCATATTCAATAATTCAGATGATTTGAACTGAACTGAACAGCATGTAGGGAATTTACTGTAGATGCTTAGAACACTGGAAAGAACCCTCTGGCACAAAAGTTTGTTTTGCTGTACATTTTATTAGCAGTCAGTAGTTTGGAGGAGAATTTTTGCTGGTGTTTTTCTTTGTCAGCTACCCATGAACTCAAATGTGTATGTCTTTACTGGGTCAACATGGTAGTTCACATTTTCCTGACTTTGTATTCCTATTTAATCAGAGTGGAAACTTCCAGACAGGACAAAGAATTAAACAAGTCTCGGTTTTTACAATAATTATGATAGCAATACAAATAAAATTACTCAGAGTGATGTTGTAAATACATTTGCAAAAAGTTGTGCAGACTGATATATTCAGTCTTTCCTTAACTGTTTTCCTTCAATGTGTTTTTGAGTGTTTTTGTACCCTCAGTGTCCAATAATTTTTCACAGATACTATACCCTTACTGCCCTTCTAGACCTAGTTAACACTATGACATGATAAGCAGAGATCCACTAGAAAATGTAAAAGCTAAGAGTGCTCTATTGTACATAGGAGTAGAGAAACCTCTGAGAACTGGCAATAATATTTAAAATTTGTCATCTTCAGACTACTTTTTAAAGTCCAAATCATGCAATCCAACTTCCAACCTGACAAAACACATACTGTGTGTTTCAACACAGAAGTTGAGGACTGATTACTCAGCCAGCCTTTTATTACTCAATTTGTGATAGTAGGCAAGAGCCCCATTTGCCAACCAGAGTCCTGTTGTTCTAGGAAACTTTTTCTTACAGACAACAAACTGAAGATGATGGGTAGATTGGGACAGGTGAACTACTAACCCAGTTGCATGTGGAATAGCAGTTCAGAATTAACAAGACACAGTCAACCTATCAAGCTAATGCATTTTAAGAGCTTGTGATTCCTACTGTAAGGAATTGTCTTTATAACTAGACTTAAAGAACTTCTCTGCCTGGGCTTCAAGTTGATAACCCATTCAGAACCTGAGAACATTAGCTTAATGCTGTGTCTAAATTTAATATACAGATGTCTAAATTTAATATACAAATAAACTGAGAAAGTCTTTGCCCCAGATATTGTGCATGCTGAGTGGTCACATAAATTGAAAAAATATGGGAAAAAATCATGGAAGAAAAATATCCATCAGTAGATGTCTTTGAAACACAAACTGCTGGACACAAACTTCTGGATATTGGAGTGTTCTAGGAAAGTATCTCTGCACATTTATTTTCTTTTTACACTTGTCTTTAGGTGTCTGGTACTGATCATCTTGTGTGACTGAGTTAAATGGACTGATGCAAGACAGAAGGTGTTACAGTATCATCCAAAAATGAGTTCTGAACTGGACCCACTGAACAAATGTCCAAGGTCTGAAAGCAACATTGTTCTCTTTATGCAGCACTGATATTTGATCAAATAAGCTATATATCTTTGATGTCAAAGCCCTGGTGGACACAGGCACAGTGCCCCAGAAGCACTCTGCTCCTAACAGAAAAGTGGAGGTATCTCTACATGATACTCCTCAATGCTTTTGAATGTGTAGTTTACACAGGGCAAGCTCCCAGGTATGTAGACCTGCCCCGTGCAGCTGCCAGACCAGAAGGGATTTTGTCATGACCAAAGCAAAGCGAGGGCAGAAGAGCATAGATCTTTATATACACATGCCTTTAAAAACAGACCTGAGTGAGAGAAAGAAAATTCTACAGATTTTGTCAAGACTCAGATTTTATTCACATCCACCTATTTCCTAGAACCAATGGTCTAGCCTAGTCTATGCAAAGGTCTGTTCTAGGTACTTCATTTAGTTATGCTACATCAAACTACAATTAATCCAGCTGCTTAGAAATGAAATAAGCAAAATGAGCTTGTACTCCTGCATTTTCTCAATCTTCTCTTTATCTCAAATCTCCAAAAAATACATTTTCTTTTTTTTTTTTTTTTCTTTTGAAGAAATTGTCGCCGTATCTGTTACTGTTATGGATGACTTCTCTTTAAAAACAGATCAAGCCCAAGAGTTCAAGCTAGAAAATTGTGTTTTGTCTGAATGGGAGAGTCTCATTCTTAAGAGGTAGTAAGACAGCAATGTCTAGGGGATGAATCTGTAAAAGGAATATTGATTTTTAATAAATATAAAGTATCAGTCATTTTGTAATAACAAAGACGTGACACAGTGCAGGACTTCTGGTCTTTCTATATACATTCAAATATGTATACTGACATTTATATATAGAGAGAGAGAAATATAACCAATAAGAGTGCCTTGCACAAAGCAAATATGGCGTGCACAATATGCATACACACACATATATGTATAAAATAACACACATATATGAAAAAGTTCTTTTGTGCTCTCCTATTTCTCCCTGTCCTTTAGGACTACTTTCAAACATCACTTTTTTTTCTTTCTGAGGGACATGTTTTCAAAATTTATATATTAGATATATCAGCAGATAGTACACCAAAAGAAGAGTAAGAATAGTTCTGCAAAACTCTTATGAACATGTTTTATACCTTTTCCTATGCCATGGCTTTTCCTGTGAGAATCCAGGATCACAGAAAAAAAAAAAAAAAAACAAAAAACAATCTGACTCTAAACTAATCATCCCTTAAAGACCAAAAGCCAGTTTATGTATTTATTTAATGAGAAAGTCTATGTCAGTGAAAACCTTAAAAGGATTTCTGGAATCACAATGACCATGTGTGGACTCCTTACCCCTAAAAACACTAACATGATGAGAAAGAATTTTGAATTTTTGTGAAAAAGGCCAGAAGAAAATTTAGACGTAGTTGTCTTGTAAATGTAACTCCTCCTATGACACTGTTAAATGCAAAATGCTACTGCTTTAGGTGAGTTTTTGCAAATCTCATGTTTACTGTGATGTTGGAGGACCCAGTAGTGAAGAGTCATAGTGCTGAACTTAATGATAGCTGCCTTCACCCACTTCAGCCACTTCCCACTTTCAGTGGTCTCTAGTGTTGTTTCAGTTCTTGAAATATCAATTAATCATAAACTCAGTAGCTCATTCCTATTCTTCATATGCTTTTCCTCACGTTCTATGCACCACAATAGCCATGGTTCAGACAGTTTACAAATACTATCTATTATGTCACATTCAACTTTCTTTATCCAACAAGAGTCTTCAGGATTTTGCGGGGAAAAACGGACCATAATCATCAAACCCTTGGCTGCAGACAACCTGTCCTTCAGTAATAATTTTTTACATAACTATGTAAGCTTCTCAATTGAGAGCACTCTTGATCATCTAATAAATGGTAGGAACCTGTGGTGTAGCTATAGCTTTTTCTATAGCTAGAAAAAGAAATAGCAAACAGTAGAAAGAAATGTGGCATGCTTAGCTATCATCTTACACAATGATCATTAGTCTTCGTGAGCTAATGAAAGTGAAATGGAGAAGAGAAGGAAGAGAGAAGGTTTTTCTCTGAGTACACTCAATGTTTTCAGTTTTGTTATACTGCAGAAGGAATGGTACTAAAGTTTGTGCAATGGCACTGCTCAGAGAAAGGAGTTAGACCCAGCGGAATTGTACTGATATAAAAGCTGAACATAAGAGGAATTAGATCTGGGTCTCACTCTAATGTAAAAGTTCTTATTCCCAAAGCACTGAGAATTAGATGCAAGTGTTGGATTCGGCTTAATGTCTCATACGCTACAAGGTGGTTGAGATAGTTTGGTAAAACAGTAACACACTACATTAAGACTTCACATAAATATTTCCTGAAGCCCAAAAGGCTTCAAACCAGCAGATCAGGGAGAATCTTTAGAAGGCCAAAGGTTTCCAGTACAATCAAAGAGGTGGCCAGGATTTTTGTTCAGAAAAAACACCTTCTCAATAAGTGAGATGATAGAAGATGGGAATTCCCTGAATATTGTGAAAAAAAATAAATTGGAGTATAAAATAGATTTTACTTTCAGACTAACCATACCTCCTGTACTTAGATAAAATGTTTTTCCTCTATGCTCTGCAAATTGTTTTTAATGTAAGCACAAAAAGGCAGATCTATTGGTGCTGGGCATAAGCTATTAAACCTAGCTGGACTTTTGATAACATCTTTACTTTTATTTCAGAGTTTCTTCGCAAACCAAATAGTTTCCCAATAAATAAGTGCTAGCATTCTATATTCTCAGGAAATTTTTAAATCCTCTATAATGCACTGAATGAAAGAACAATTACAAAAAATTCAGTCTGTATAAGTGTCTCCACTCAACTGTACAAATGAATAAAAGGCAGCAGTTTTCTGTGTCCATCAATCTGTAAGTAAAGATAGTTTTTGGATCTATTGTTTACTTCAACATGCTGTTATAATCCAAAGGAATATGCTTTGATTACTTCACACAACAAGCAATTGTTACATCCCATATTATATTGCAGTGATTCAGCATAGCTGATAAGATCAATGCCAATATGCCTGCAATAAATAATGTAAAGGTGGCATATTCTTCACTGAGAGATTAGTATTCATTTTGAAGACTGCATTCAAAATGGAAAATACTGTGTCATTTAAGATTAAGTACCTGTTTTGGTATCATAACAGATGTTGGGAAAAACCCATTAAAAAGAATCATAGTGCTGTTTTTGTCTAATAGCAAAAAAAAAAAAAAATCAATCACCTTACCACTATGAATTTAACAAATTATACCTTAGAAAGTGTCATTAAAATATCTTAAATCAACTTTCATATTCCTCCAACTATTCTTGTCTTAAAAGTTTTCATCTCATATCTTTCATCCACAGACTATTTGGATTAAAGTATTAATGTAATTGTTAACAGATTTCGTTGTTCTTCAAATTTGAAAGTATTTTGCATGTAGCTTCTTGCCCTAAAAGAGCCCATAACACCCCTTTTGAGTCATGCATGTATTACTCTTTTCCCTGCTGATCTGTAGAGAAGCCACAAAAAGAGCAATTTCAACGGTTTTGCATATGAGGGTCAAAGTTAAAAATTTCCAGTTACTTTTCATGAAGCTGGTAAGACACTGGGTATCTACCCTTCTCTTTGAATGCCTTAATCTTTCTTTCTGACGTTGCTGAGATCCTGAATATACTTTCACAAGTCCATTATCACTATTCCCACTGGTCTCCAACCACAAAGCTTTATGTTGGTGTCAACCTACTCTCACAGAAGTGACTATGGCCTTATTGTAAGCTGAAAATGTGGAGGCTCTCTATCTTAAATTTCTTGGCGACTACAATCTGAATTGAATTCCGTACTACACAGCATACTGCATTGTACATTCTATGGGCTGGAGCTAGCTTCTGCTCAGCTGTCTTATCTAAGCACGTGAGAAGGGTTGTATGACAATTTGTAGCTCACATGCACATTGAGTTACTCAGCTACATGTGTACTCAGACTCACATGCCTGATCCTGTCCCTCACAATTGTTCTTATCAGACTTTTTGTAAGTGCAATTTTCTAATGTTTATTTGTGTAAAGAAAAGCATGGATTTACCATCCCCTTATCAATATTTTTACAACCTTTTGAAATCCTCAATGTCCTGCTGTCTTCTCTTGAGACTTATGATGCATTATTTGACAAATAAGGAATGGATAAATGTTAGCTCAGGGTTCTAGGACTGTGATTTGGAAGAATGATACACTGAAACCCAAAAGTTTCAGGTTTGATGACTTTAAAAGCATTTGAGGTTGTAGCTCATAGAAGGAGGAAAAGATTGAATTATTTAATGTCAAAACACAGATAAGTGGCTTGGGAAACTCAGGGGACTAAAAAGCATTGAAATCCCACATTCTGTGTTTTGTGAATTATAACAGAAATTGTTTCAGAGACAGGTATCAGTTAGGAGAGGAATTTGGCTAAAAATCTCAATTTTTTTCATCATCATTCCAGAACATTATTCAAAGAAAAGGAGAGGAAAAAAAAGGAGGAGTGGTAGTGCTCTAATGAAGTGTAGCTAAATGAAAAGGGCTTAATTCTTCATATTGCTAAGCATTCTGACTATATTCCACTTAAATTTCCATTAAATCCTTGCACTCTGAATTAGAAGATTTAGCACAGAAGAGCCAAAGTACACAGCCTACTTGGGCGTACAAGGATCAAGTAACAATAAATAGAAGGAATGAGCAAATCCTGAAATAGAAATTCAAGCTCTAACTATATTTTTTTAAAACTACAACCACAAAAGAGCTTAACACTCATTTAAAGTCTTGTTAAAGCTTAGTCCAGCTCTCAGTGCTTTATTGCATCATGTCCTGCAGTTTGAAGGTCTGGTAGGAGCTGGAGTGTATTGTGGTTTTCATCTGGAAAAAAAAAATAACCATTTCACTTTGACTAACAAATCTCTTTAGAACACCACTCATTTAGAAATCTCCTTTTGAAATGAAAAAGTGTGTGCCTCTGTGTTTATTTATTCATATTTTAAAGATTCAAGTTAAAAGAAAAAAAAAGCTCCACTTGTAAAAAGAGGGGGAGGAAAGGAAATACATTTGTTTCTAATGCTACTTTTTAGAGGAAATTCAAACTTCTCACTCAAAACCCAAATGAAGACTCTGCCAGACTTTCAAACTTTCAAATGCCAGACTACAAAATTACAAACTCTCTGATCTTTGGAGCTGTGGAAATCCTTTCCAAATCTATTTCTTGACAGCTGTCTCTCACCTGAACATTTCACAGTCTGCTTGCTGCTCAGATTGATGACAAATGATCTGCAATTACAGTATGTTTAACCTGTAATCTGCTATTAGCTCTGAGCTTTGCAGAAGGCAGCATTTAAGCCTAGTAATTTTTTTTACCTTCAAGGAAGTCTTTCATACCAGAGGAGAATCATTGAAATGCAGATGACCAAAATACATATCCATTTAACCCATGCATTGACATTGTACTCCTTTTCCCTTACTCTGTTCCACACTGCAGTTGCAATATTAAAAAAAAAAAAAAAAAAGCCTCCAATATCTTCATCCCACGAGGAGAATGGGATCACCTCCTCCTCCTCCTCCTTGGTGATTTGTATGTATCAGTCTCGAGTTGTATACTCAGAATTCACACCCAAAATGTAGGACAAAATTTGGATGCATTGTGAGTCTTCAGAAACATCCTGGGTGAAAAGCTGTAAAAACAAGCCGGGAGTAAAATGAAGAGGACAGCAAAGATTACATGTCTGACTGAATGAACTAAACAAGGACAGACTTCTGATGCAATATCTCAACATATTTCTGTGACAGAAGAAATTGACACAAAATTATGTTCTGACATTGCCCCTTTGTAACAGAGTTATTTGACTTCACCACAGTCAACTCTTCTTGATGAACTGTTGTTATAGATGTAGCTGTAGTCCTTTAGTGCCAAGGACTTCCATCAACAGCAGATCTGCTGACAGTTTGCAAAGCTTCCCTGGAAAGCTCAGTCTTTTCAACTTGCAATTAAATTAATCTAATTGTCTTTCTTAGGTTGTTGTTTGCTTTTCTTTGGTTTTAACCTGTTCTCATTTGTGTTCAAAGAAATGAGTAACACCTGAAAAAAGCAGCCACATTTTGCCAGGCTTAATTCTAAATCTATTTAGGATAAATATGTGAATCTCAAGGAATACTGAAACATACCATTATTTTCATGTTGTTGGGGTGGCTTTTTTTAAGGATTAAAAGAATAAAATTCATCAAAGAATTGTGAAGTGGGCCTTCACTTTCATTTGTTCAGGGAAGAGTAAAATACACATACATGGCATTGCTCTGATATCTGTGATGAGGTCTTCACAGAGAAAAATTAAAGGAAGGAAAACAAATGTTATTTTAACTGTCAGATTGATCTTCTCAATAACTGTAATTAATCACAGTTACTGCTATAAAGCCACCGAGCGCTCTCTCTTAAGGAGGTTATATGGTAATGAAAGAAAGTTATTCTCCCTCATGTTCCTTTCATAAATCGTCACCAAATATACATGTATATGAGATGTCTTCCAGCTGAGCTTTTCAGGAGTTAATAAACCATATAAAACTACTTAATGCTGGTGAAGCAAAAACATAAATGACCTTTAAACCCTGCAAGGATGTTTTATCTTTGAGCAATTTGTTCTTTGCTTAAGGATGGTTCAGACCTATAAGCACAGAATAACTTTTTGCCACCGAATGTCATCTTAGAAGTAGAATAAATCTCTTACCTGAATTTGTATTAGATTACATTGCAACAATAGATGTAACATGGTACTATAAAAAAGTGTAGGCAGAGGGCAGTACATTAATAAAGAAGGTTTTTTATGAGTTGGTTGCTGGTAGAAATCCACTGTCATGACAAAATTTTTAGTTTATAGAAAATAGCTTGGGTGTGGCAAAGCTATTCCCAGTATTTACAGTCTTAAAATATGAAGTGCTTCATCTTATCTCTGGTCTGTAGGGCTGTTCAGAAAGTTTTTACTGTTTTTATTACTGTGTCTGCAAGATGAACAAAAGTTATAATATTTTCTGGATTTTGAGTAATAAGGGCCAAATTCAGTAGAGGTAGTTGCAATTTAAGGTTATTCCCCAAAAGACTCATCTATCAACCTAAACACTCTTGCACCTCACTCATAACTGACTATCAGAATGACCCCAAGAAATCTTTAATAGTGGAGATGAAGGCAATCTTCATACTGCTTGGGATTAGGATAACAAAGTTTTTATAGAGATTCAAGAAAGTACTGAAGTTGTTTTTGTTCTTCTTCCCTTTCCATCTCTGGCAGGTAACAGCACTGGTTGGCTTAAATAACAAATATAACTCTATTTCATCAGACAGTGTCCAGATGTACATTCTGGATCCCTATTTGCATGGACACATGCAGTCTTGATGTTGCAAAGTACTCACTTTTTAATTTTTTTTTCCTGCCCCCCTCCCCCTAGAACTATTAAACTTGGTGGATTAAACTATTAAACTATTAAAATGGATTTATCTCCCATTTATAGGAACTTAACTGCTGGGAAAAGGATCAGATGCAACATTAAATAATGAACTGTACAGAGCACGGAAAGATACCACTCTAATCCCTGTAAGTGTTGCACAACCATAGTTGATTGTTACAATCATAAGGGAATATTCTTCTAAGAAGTTATTGGGTGTTCCTGGAAATTATAATCTATCAATGTTTCTGAAGCCTTATTTAAATGGTAGACTAAGGGGAATATGCTTTTTCCTTGGAGAAATAAAATTGTCTGGGCAACAATGCATCAACTTCTAATAATTTATTGCTCAATTTCAAAAGTAATTGCAGTTTAGGAATTTGCCAGATGTTGCTTTTTCTTTAAAAAGTATTTTTGTATATTTCTTCTACAGATGCACAGAAATCATAGATTATCTCTTGCTGACAGTGCAATGCTACCTTTTCATTTTAAAGGATAAAGGTCAGCGTTATGTTTGTTACATTCAGGTATAATTTATGTACTGTATTCTATTTTCTAAATTCGTGCTGTCAAGAGAAGAGGTCAGGATCCTCCTTTTGCCTTTGTGTATGATGAAAATGACTACTTTATGTATATCTAAAATAACTCTTGTTGTGCAAGGAGACAAGATACAGAACTATTGGGAGCTTCCGCTGGTCCTCAGAGCATGCAATGCACAATGTATAGACACTTTTGTATAAATTACCTGAAAACAACTTTAGAAATTCCAAGGGGTTTTTTTCCTATTTTTTTCCCCAAATCTGACAAGGCCCGTATTTTACCATTTTAAAAGTATAAAAGTGTTTTGGTTTTTTTTTCAAAGTTACCTATAAAAACCAGATGATTAAGGGAGTGAAGGAAACAGTATTGCAAAAATAGAAGTACCCCAAAATTATAGGAAAAACTGCTTTTGACAGACTACAAAAAGTCCAGTTGACAGAGTGATGTGTCAAAAAAAAAAAAAAAAAAATTAGAAAGACAGGTGGGGAATCTGTGAGTGACAGCACCAAATATTTTTAACAAAATTAGTCTCACACTGGCAGAATGTAAAACTGTATTCTGCCAGGAATAACTGTACTGGCCAGCTAAGTTAATAGCTACATCTACCTTTTCACCACTTGAGCTCCTGGAATAGCATGTGCTACTTGTCATGAAATATCAAAAAGCCTGAACAGGCTTGTTATCCAGATTGCAGTTGCATCTACCTTCAATCTATCTCCATCTTCCTCCATCTACCTCCATTTTGCTAAAGGTAAGTCTCCATAAAGTTTGAAAAATTCAGTACGTAGCTGCAGTGTTGGTCCATGGAGAGTGACGAATGATCAAGGCTTTCATATGGAATGGACAGGGACAGTCACATTCCTGCTTCAGTGCCTACAACATTTAGATTGTTTCTCAGGAAAGAGGGGATAGCTGGAATTTTAGTGCAATTTTAGCTGGACTCAGAAAATGAAATCGTTTGGGAAAAAGAAATTTTGAGCAGAACTGTTACAGAAGCCCAGCCAAATAGGCTTCTCTTTCATTGTTACTTCAGATCTTCAGTGAAATTGATAAAAATATAAACTACTGAGCAGCTGCCTTAAATCCATGGATTTAGCAGTCTGATTAGAGATTGAGCCTGGGTCTCTGAGGCTTCCAACAGGATGAGGGGAAACCTGGAGGTACTGTTATCATTTACTGTCTTGGCACTATAGACCCTGGAAACACCCTTGGTGTCCAGATCTTCCAGGGATAGTCCACCTGGAAAATCTCCCTACGATTCACAAACTCAGAGTTCCTTTTTCAGGTCAGTCTGCTAATGAGTCTGTCTAGAGGGCCAAAATCACAGGCAGAAGGTAATCTACCAGTACACTAGGCATGTTTGCATTGAAATTATGGTGGGGAGAGACTTATATGGAATATAACCTGGTTGAAATAATTAGTTGTTATTTCTTGTATTGATATGAATATTTACAGCCTTTCAAGCTTTTCAGAGTATCTTCAATGACAGTCTTAACAAGTGATACCCGGGTCTTAACTCCCAGGTTAGTCAAGTATGAATCTGTCTCTGCTTTCCTTTGCTCCTCTCTAATCATTCAGCCTCCAGGACTATCTAGGTCCTCAACTTCCATTGATACATGTATGTGTAGGAATATGTTTTTTGGTGAAGAAGCTCTTAGCTTTTTTCCAAGGCTATAATGACAACTGCAAAAGAACTTGTCTTCTCAGCATTCGTGACTGCGGGAAAAGGATTGATCTTGCTTACATCCTCATACAAAGCTGAAGTCAGTGACAGACAGAGATATAAGTACTTCATGGTTTCATGACTATCAGCTAAACTTTATTCTTGTAGACGCTACTTTAAATGTTTGTTTGGTTTGTTTAATTTTGTTTTAATGTATTTTCTGGTATTTGACCCAGCTATGCAAGTTTTAAAGACTGCAATTCAAAGATTAGATTCTTTCTTATCCTTGGGTAATTATTTACTTTTAGGCAGAGTAAGTGTTATATTCTGCCTGAAAAGCATATTGCATTTACTTTCCACTGAAGTGAAAACAAACTGAAAGCCTCTATATTTGATGCTTACAAACTGGTGATTATAGATTAGAGATATAAAGAAAGAAAAACAGTCACCTAAACAAGGAAGCTCAGGGCACATTTAGTCACACGTGAAAACAAAAAAGAACATAAAGCTCGTAAGAGTAACAATTGTTGCTTATTTTCCGTGTGCAATTAGCTAGGAAAACATTTCCAGTCAGCTAATATGAATAGATGAGGGGACAAGTCTATCATCCTATGTTTAATTGTCCATGGTATAATGTAATAAATCTATATTCCAAGGAAAGCTTTGGAATGAGATCTCTGAATATATTTCAAAGAGTTCTGAAATTATTATTGATTCAAGGATGTTTTTACTGAATTGCATACATGCAAAAAAACACTTCACATTGGAAAACACCCATGTGTAATATAATAATCTGCAGAATTTTATTAATAACAGCTTTTAAGGCTACTATCCCATAATTGAAAAAATATGTAACATTACAGTGAGACTATTCATTACATTCCATTTCTCAGTGATGCATGCAGGCATAGTTACCAGGTCCCTTTTGGTGGGATGAAGGGAATCTCACCCTCCTCTTAGAGATTTAGTCATAGATGCTGCAGTGAACAAATTCATTATATCTTGATGTCACTGGAGTTTGAATTCATTAGGTTTTACACAAAAGCATTAGAGTAGGATTTGGCCTTTAAATCCAGAGAATTAATTGAGATAGATTGTTCCTGGATCAGGCATCAACTTGGATTGTTTTAGTTTCCTGTTGAATGCCTCTTCCAGCAACATATCTTTGTCTGTGGCACTTGCCCCAGTTATATACCCAAGACTCAGACATGTCACCATGATGATTTTAGCTGTTCAGAGTAAATGTTACTTTTCCACATCTCTTCTGTTAAGCTTTTTCAAGATCTTCCCTATTCTCTCTTTCCTCTAGTCCTCTTCCTCTGCTCCCTAATTCTTTATCTCTTGTCTCAATAAATACTGCTTAGTAATGGAAAGGTATTTTAGCTCTGCCCCCTACATGTTAGATGAATCCCATCAATTCACACAGGCAATCAAACAACTATCTGACAGCAATAACTTTTCATCACTGATGACCTGGACTACATTGAAGCTGGTTATTTTGTAATGCTTCAGGAATTATTACTGACATCCTGAAATGTGCAGCCTTGTTGTAACTGTTGTGTGCATGACTGTGAAGGTAATTTCTTTGTCACTGAAGTTATATATACCATAGTTTCTTTAAAGAAGATGTTACCTCTGACACTGGTCAGAAATTATTATAGAACGATGCACTTTGAAGAGAGAAATTTTCCACAATAGCTAGATTTTTTTGAAAACATGTTTAACTTGAAGTATTATAAAAACAAACAAAGAAACACCCTCCCCCCAAAAAAAAACAAACCCAAAACAAAACAAAAACAAAAACAAACAAACAAACAAAAACCAAACCAACCCAACAAATATTTCATTGAATTGCTGCTGTATTGTACTTTTCCTGCGGTGGTTGAGTGTTTTCTGGCAAATTGATTGAAGTACTTTGGTTTATTTAACAACACAGTTTACATCACAAACTGATCTGTGAATATTTCATTTCACAAGATATGTAATATTTCCCACATGTCTAGTTTGGTACATAAAGAATTGTGTAATCTTCCCATAGAAATGAATTTTCAAGCTGAAACTATGTGGAATTACAGAAAAAAAACCCACTTAATGTCTCCCAAAAGGAAATGAATTAGGGATCATCCTGTTTAATCCCACTGTAGATAGGATTGTCACAGCATCTTACTTAGTCTCTCCACATTGATACACTCTTCTCAACTGCCAAAGTTTTCCATGTCCCATAACAACCATTTTTTACAAAATCATTGAGTTGATTTTTTGCTTATGCCTCTTCTCAGGCACAAAGCTTACTCTACCTTTCAGTGATCCTTCTTTTTGGCGTATTTACATTTCTCTATTTATAAATAGTGCATATAACTTTACAGTGGAGAGCCAAATGGCACATCCATTTTTGTAAGGATGCTGTGTAAGTAAATATTTTGTGCTGAACACGGGAACACCTGCTCTGACAAAAGCATGTAGTCTGTAATGTTAGATTTATTTGTAATATGATGAAGAATGGAAGGCAAAAACCAGAGTGTACGTAAATCAAATAAATTGACCACTAACTTGTAATTAATATAACTACTATAGTTTTGCAATAAATTAAAATAAGAAATGTACATGAAGAGGAGTAGAAATTCCTGTAAAATCATTTCATCAGGTCCAGTATTTCAGAACTAAACTCCAGTATAAATGTGCAATGTAGAACTGCCATCAGCTAACTTCAAAAATCCCATTTGTGCTTCATTGGTTTCAGATATATTTGAAATGACAGAAATTGACTGCTTCCTGGGTTAACTAGCAGAATAACAAATTATAAGCCAGCTCTTTTTAGACAAGGGAAAGGACATCTTTACCTTAAAGAGGGAGATAAAACTTTTCCAAGCACAGTATAGACAACACGTTGTTGCATGAAAGTGAAGTGAATGCAAATTCTTAAATGTTTTATATGTTGCTATGCCAGTAGAGGCCACTTGAACATGCTCTGGGTGAGTTATGTAGAGCAAGTCCAAGTTCATGGTCATTTTTGTAAATACAAGTCATACTATGATAAATGCAATCACCATTTTTTTTAGCTTTTGTTTTCCAAACCAGAGAGTGTTTGTATTTCAATGATGAGGAGGTTTTGCTGGCATTTTTACTTTCTTGCCAGGTGATCATAGATAAATGCTAAATTTGGTATAGATCACTACAAATTGACAAACACTGAAAAAAGTTACCACTTAATAGTATACAAAAAACAATTTATGGAAAGTTTTTTAACATGTATGATCTATGGAGCTGAGAGCTTTCTCTGATATGATAAAAAACTACTCAGAACAGATCTTATTCCAAAGAAATCATTCAGCAGTTTGAGCATAAGTTGAATTTCCTATAAAGAAGTGGTAGATAATTCCCCATATGTAATGCCTACCTCCAAGGAAAACCAAGATGCCTCATGCTAACAATACTAGAGAACAGTCAGGAAAGCTAGATTTCCTATATAGGCTGATCTTACTTAAGTCTCATTTTTCCTGAACCAGTCTCCCTTTAGTAATGCAATGAAGATAATAATAGTGTATTATTCTCTTAAAGCAAATTTATACTGGGGGAAAAAATATAGATGTTATGTTGCTGCAGGACTTTATTTTTCCATTCTTTTAATATTTCTTTATTTTCTCTTTGGGCACTTATTTACACTATTTTTTTTATTGTTCATATTGCATTCTTAAAAGCAATTCTTTTTCCTTTGTTTCTAATATTTTTCTTACAAAAACAAACTTGTCATATTAGGAAAAAAAAAGTCCAGGAAAAAGGCTTTTGCTCAAAATATTTTCATTTATGTTATGAGAAAAAGAAAGAGGAGGGAAGCCAGAAAAGCTTCAATTTTTCATCATTTAGAAATGCAATAAAAGTATTAGGTAAGATTTAGACAATTATCTAACTGTTAAGGATTTGTAACTTATAAAGGTACTTTATCTGAGTTTCCTCATCTTCTCACAGAACCTAGAGCTCATTTATTCTTAAAGATTCAGAAGGCAACTTCTGGCCCATGCTGGATTTTATCAGCTTCCTCAGTGGGACGTGGACTTATCAAGTTATTAGGAGAATGTCTACCTTTAAATAGTATGAGACAGTTTACAATGAAGAAACTACTGAGGTTTTGTGGATTTTTGTTGTTTGGGTTGTGTTTGTTTGTTTGTTTGTTTTTTAAATTTTGTCACATTTTCATCATCATGATCTTAGCAATTCTTGTGACCTCTAGACCAGGACTTGACTATACAAAAAAACCAAACCAAACCAAAACAAAACAAAACACATTTTTTTCTTCACTCTAAAGAGTGGTAAATCAAATATGAGAAAATTGTCTACAAATAGATATCAACACAGATATGAGCTTAAGGAAGGCAATGAAATGCTATAGGCTAGCATGACAAGTAAAACTCTTAGGGCCTCAGAAGCTTAACTACTAAGAGAGGATATAGATAACTTGATAAAGGAATATTCTTCAATATGGACGGAAGCACAAAAAAGTGACTTTTAAAGTTTAACAAGTGAATAGAGAGGACATCCTTCAGGGCTGACTGGTGATGAAAGCTGACTGCTTGCTTAATACTCACTCCGAGTGAAAAAATAAGTTAATCAACCAACCAAAACCCCTATTTTATGTGATAGAGGGCTCCTTGGATCAGGCAAAAGGCTCAACACAAGCACTCTGTCTGGGTTAGAATGACGATGGGATTCTTTCTTCCTTCCTTTCCCTGTTTTCTGACAAAGCACTCACTGGATATTACAAAAGTTGATAAATTTCCTCTGCCCTCTTACTAAGATGCTTATTCTGCCTGTTTCTGTACTCAGTATTTCACAGAAATATTGGAAAGATGGAACTGCCATTGCCAACCAGAACACACTTGGGCAGGAGATATACTGGGAAAGAACCAAGACAGAAAAAGACATATAGGGGAGTGCTGTGACATCATGAACCCATTTCTTCTTCCAAATGTTGGTCAGGATTTAGTTGATTAGTAGAATTTAGTTGATTACACCATCATTAAATGCAAAAAGATCTGACTGCAAAGTGTGGACCCCTGGAAACAAAAGAAAACATTACAGCAGTAATAAACATCATGGCTGACAAATCATCAGTTTTTACTTTTTAGTGAATCATTTTCCCAAGACATCTGAGAACAACATTTGTGATTTTATCCTGTTAATTTTCAACACATTTAAGTGATTTTGACTGTAATAATTCAATTTCTTTCCTGGAGCCTTTTGTTCCAAATCATGACAAAGTGTGACTATTTCCAATGCCTCAATTGCTCTATCAACACTTTCTTTGATAACTAAAGCAGATAAATATGTTTAATTTATGTGCCTCAAATTATCATGATTTTTATGGAAACTGCATATGAAAAATTTGAATGTGCACTCCTAACAGTATAATTTCATAACATTTAGAACAATCTTAGAAAAGTTTTATATTACCTTTTCATGCCTGATTGCAAGTTTTCCTCAATGTATTAATCCTGTTTTGATATGTTGCCTGTTAAAAGAGCTAAATATGTAAATTTCAGAATAAAGGAGACAAAGCCAAAGTAGGTACTAACATATGCTCTTTCAAATAAAACTTTATTGATTAATGGTTTTATGTGCAAGAACTTAGGGAACAGCTTCTGTAAGAGAAAAGATAATGCTAACATCAGCACAAACACAACTGTGTTTATTAATGACTTTTTACTCTTAATATGCCCATGTGCTATCTAGAGGTGACAAAGTATGTTTGTGGTTAAAATATCATGTAATGAAAGAACAAATGCTACCACATGATTTTCAGGGCCAACACTTAACATTTGTCTAATGCTAAACTACTGAACCGCCCTTACTCCATCTGTCCTATGATCATCATTTCACAGCCTACACCATGTTCATACAAAAGGAATGTTGATGAACATGTTTTGAATGAGCATAATAAATGGTCCACTGGTGATTAATTCCATGGAAAACCAGGGGTCAGTTTACTACATCCATTTATCACTTCATTTTCCCCATAGATGGTGGCAAACCATCACACTAGAGATTATTAAAACAATCAGTAAATATGAACCACTCCATTCCAGGTATTGACAAAGTTATTTAGAACCAAAGCTTCAGCCCTTAGGATACACGAGGGAAATTAAAAGTATTCAATAGTCCTCAACTTCATACTTTGCCAGTGATAGTGACAATGTGCTGAAGTGTAGTATAATCATCAGGGGAAATTCAGTGCAAGAGGTAGATCTTATTTCTCTAGCACTTCCTGCTCCCATATGCAGTCATGCTCCAGAAACATGTACATTACAGCAGATCAATTTGGTCCTAGGTCACCAAGGGAATGAATTCACCAAGTCAGTCCCATGAATCCTAGCCATGAAACTTTCACATTGACAGTCTCATTAGAAGAGCTGGAATTAACACAGTGTTGTAGATATAGAGACAATAAACATAAATACAGTATTATAAGGAGTGATACAGTATAAATGGTTTAGCCTCTCAGATTAACAAATAACTTTCACAGCTATTTGTATTAAGTAGGCCAGGCAGAAGGTTTTATGACTATTTACATATATGGTTCTTCACAGAAAATAAATATTTAAACAGAAATACTACTGATGCAAAATTAAAAGAAACATTATCTAATCAGCTCATAAATGAGGATAATAAATATGATGTATGTACACAACACTTATTGTGTGAAAGCCAGGACTGAATTTCACTGTCCCCCCGGGTGAAACACAGCCAACTTTGAGAGTGGATGTTGTGAATATTTCAAACTCCACAGACATCACCTGGGAACAAAAATCCCTAATGAAGTCACAGTAAAAGTATGAGTGAGCACAAAGTAATTCTGGGGAACACCCAAAGCTGTCTTTAGCTTGTATCTCATACATTTCATGTGATCACAACACAAAGTGGATATTTTTACCTTTACATTCTTCTTCTTTGAAGATCCATTTTTAATGAGAAAGAAGTGGCAACATATGTAAATGACACACGGCGACTTTGTTTAATCTTGTCTGAGAGGGACTGAGCAGACTTGTCTGAGCTGTGGTGGCTATGATTTGCTTCAAACATCTGTCCAAGACCTAGCAGCCTTTCAGTACTGGATGAGATGAATAATGTCTTCTTACTGTCTGTGCTACAGAGAAGCTCAGTTGTTTAATTAACTCAAACATAGACAAAGTTCTCTGTGCTTCGTGCTGAGATGATATGGCTGCTCAAAACACTATTGCTTATTTTTAGACTGCTGCTTTATTCCGTTGCTTATTATTTAAAGAAACCAAGTGAAATCAAAATGTATTTTTCTTCTTCACATATAAAAAGCGCTTTTACCTCATCCTTTTACATTCTCCCAAACCTTCTCAGGGGATGCTACAGAATAAAACTTTTGAGATAATCACTTCATCTACAAGCATTTTTTTTAGGAGTAAATTTACGAAACCATGAAGCTGCATCTCACAGAGCTTGAGATTGATAACAATACTTCCAATCAGCTTAATTATATATTATCAAAATACAGAGTTCTTATGAAAGCATCTTGCAGCCTTTTCCAAGAAATGACACTTTGGAGTAACCAGTGAATCCTTCCTAACATATTGACTATATAATAGAGAAGGAGAAAACAGAAGAAGACTTCTCCTTGCAGCACCAAGGAAAGTACTCAACATTAAAAATATAAATAAATTATTTTTAAACAGAACTAATTTTATATGTTTATTTGGAATACCTTAGTTAAATGCTTCTACTCAAATACTAATTTTGACAAAGTAGCATTTTTCCAACTAACAGAATAATTTTAGAGCTATTTTGTTGAAAAACACAAATACTTCTACTTTTCTCAGTTTCAAAATGTATATGCAAGTAGAAAAATTTTGGGAACAATGCCTCTCTGAATCATGGTTTTTATTCAGCAAAATACTTCAACAAAATAATCTTTGAAGCTGAAATGTTTTTTTTTTTTTTTGTCATCTGTCTAATAATTTGCTTCAAATGGAAAGGGAAGGCCAGTGTGATATGCCATAAAATCAATGTACTATCTTACCAGTTTGTATATCAACTTTTTAGTTAGAAAAAATATTTTTTCTGACCATCCTTCTGCCTTCATTCCATAATACCAGCTTTTTAAAGACTGTTCATTCTCTTCTGCTGAGTACTTATAACATGAAGAAAAGCAGCATCTTTATGTAAATTTTATTTCACTTTTTTCCCTTCACATTTTCTAAGCTTTTTTTGGCTCAAAGTTTGTTCAAGTTTTCTCAGAGGCATATGCTAAAAGCGGCTTTGACCCATCTCCAAGCAGGCAGGGTTTGGCACAGAAGACGAGGGCAGCTGCTTCCGGGGGTATGGCCATGTAGCCCCACAACTACAGCCCCCTTTCTGCTTCAATTTCCTCCACAGCAGTGTCAGCTGTTGCCAGTTTGGCTCTCCTCAGCTCTGGCACAGACAAAATAGGCAACAGGGACATGGTTATTTTATTCTTCCCTACCCAAGCAATCCATTTCCTTCTACAGTTGCCAGCGTTGCCTACATCTGCAGCCAGCTCTGATTAGCCTAAATTTTGCCTGCATTCATCTCTAGAGTTAACACCCATAGTCAAAGAGGATTGCAGTGGGCTCTGGGTGAAGTCTATATATTAAACTAGAATCTACAGCCTTCCCCTGCTGAAATCTAAGGTCATAGAGGGCCTTGAGAGATTCCCCTTGCTGCAGAAAATAATGATATAGCATTTTCCCATCCTCACAGACCTTCCTTCCTTCTCCTGGACCAGGTGAGCTTCCAGGAAGGAATTATTAGTATTAGCCTCCTTCCAGGAAGGATTAATTAGTATCAGCTACACCTCTGGTATTCACAACTGTCCTCCTTTGGAAAGGCACAGAAGCAGCTATGTCAGGATCAAGAGCTTGTACAATCTAGTAAGTTTGTTAGAGCACTTGAACTTTAGAAGTCCCGTAGGACCAGCACACGTCAATGTCTGGTGGGATTGAAGGGATTTGGAAATCCTTGCTAGATGGTGTATCTGGGTCACTTCTCAGGCAGTGTTGCTGTACAGTGTGTATCATTATAATGTGGGATAATAGTCTTTTATCTCTCCAACTAATACTTTTTTCCCAAGGCTCTGAATCATCTTTCAGGGTTTGTTTTGTTGTTTTGGGTTTTTTTTTTGCTTTGTTTTTTTTTGTTTGGTTTTGTGTTTTTGTTTGTTTGTTTGTTTGTTTGTTTTGTTTTGGTATCGGCAATTTCTATTTAATATATCTTTAACAGAACTTGTAGTTTCCTAATTATATCAACTATGAGCTGGGTTGTTCTTTGTTCCCAGTGCATGGGAAGACAAATTGCCATTCACAGCCAGGTCAGTGACTGTGTACCCCACCTGACCTGTACCCTAAATACTTCATAACCAGACTACAATATTAATGTGCTTTGCATAATGGAGGGAGACTGCAGCAGTGTGTCTAGGACATTACAGAGCAGTAGTAAGCAGATATACTGCAGACAGATCCAAACTCTGCATGGAAAAAAACGAGAGGATGCGCATGCTCAGTTAGCCTAATTCATCCCAGTTCTTCCATTCAATGTGTGCCTCAAGGTTAAAGCCTTCTGCAATCATTAGTAACTCCTGCATGTGTGCAAAGCCTTTACACATCCTAAAGAGATTTCTACTTTTTGTACAAATATCCATCTGTTTGTGAAATGCATGGAGAAATTCGTAGCTGAACCTTGGCTTTAGTGTGAATGCTTTTTTTCCTTGTGCTCCTTGTGCAGCACCAAAATCAGGTTTGAGACCAGAGCTATTAATGTAAAAATAAGGTTTCAGTCAGCTTAGCCATTTTTAAATTGATTATTTTCTCCTTTTGTAAATGGTGTGTCTGATTTCCTAACCTACTTGCTCAACAATTATTCACTAGGGATTTTATTTTTTTCCCAATTTTATATTTTTAAAAGTTCCAACTTTGAAAGAGTAGTGGCTGTATTAAAGAGTGAGACTCTGTAGCTGAAAATTGTTCAGGAAAAAATTAAAGTCACCATGACATTCAATGCACTACAGTGGCATTGCAGGAGGGATAGTTCAGGCCTAAATGTCCATTCTCCACTGCCAAAAGAAATCCAGTTCACTCTGTCCCCAGCACACTAGAATATTTTCCACAGCTACTATATTTACTTTATGCTAATAAATGCTGTTGCCAGGGAAACTGTTTCTTTTCCCACTATTCAGGTTATGTTTAAGAGGCAGTAACTTGCAGATATTATAGTGTCATGGTTAAGAACTTGTCCTTATGGATGGGAGACACTTTTTTCTCCTGATCACATGCCTTATTTAATACTTAAGTGATGTTCCTCTTCAATAGCTCAGTAGTATTTGCCTGTCTTTGTCCAAATGAATGTTTAATCCATTATTCCCAATGGAAAAAGTTTTCAGTTTATCTCTTGCCAAAATATCTAGCTGGATTAAAATGTGCCTTGGTATGCAGGTAGAAGTTCTTTCCACAAAATCTGATGTCTCTCATATCTCAAAGGAGCAACACAAGGAGGTATGAAGCAAGCACATTAATTTTTGTGGGTTCTCTTATAGATAGAAAAAAAAAAAGTCTAAGTACATACCTCAAGAAAAAAAAAGAAATAAAAGGAGCAAGACAGTTTCTCAGCTGTTGAGTGGCAAGCCTCACCTCTTTATTTGTATTTTCCTCCTGACTAGTTTATATCAACAGATCAGTTGTCTGTAACAGGGATATAGTTTAGACATGCAATGCTAAGATTCTTCATCTTAGTCTCTATTGATATTGTACATTTGTTTACATTCAGTTCTTGTGAATATTCATTACAAGTAAGAATACTCACATCACTGCTTCAATATTCACACTGAATTATTTCTAGGGAGAGATTAATTCTTATTGACTTTCATCTAAGTTTTGAGCCCTTAAATTAGGTAAAAAATTAATTAAATTATTTTAACTTATTGATGTGTAAAGAAAATAATACGTAATTGGATTAGTTCTCAGTTTTAGAAATTTCTGATAAATCTGTAGACTTTTCTCCCAGTTTTTCAAAGATGTGTAGGTTTACCTCAGATTCAAGGTGGACTGAAGGGAATGAAAGATTTCAGTTCTATTAGTTTACACACATCTGTATGTAAACCAATACATACATGCCCTCTTTTGGGCATGAAAGTATAATTTTGCTAAGAATTCAGTGAGTATTTGTTGTGTTCTGAATAGATCTCATAGATTCAAATATATATTCTGCTCAATTTCAATAATTTAAAAATGGGAAAATGGGATGATACTGACAGACAGGGATTCTAAGATTAAATTTAAAGTGACTGTAACGATCCAAAAGACCTGGAACTTAATTTTCCTAGACAAAATAGTCTGCACAGTGCTGCTACAGATGCTGTATCAGAAGTGGAGAGCCTTGATTTGACTCAGAAGTCACTGAAAATATAATTTTATGTAAAACAGAGATGAATTAACAGCTGGAGACTACCATATATAAAGCCTTGTGCTGTTATCAACTCTCATCCAGCTATCTCGGAGGGCCATGCTGTAGCAGAGCTGCAGTATTAATATGAGCTGTTCTGCCTATGTCCAAATATAACTCTGTGTTCACTCCAAGAGGGAGTGGGGAGCTTAGTCAACTTGTTCTTAACACAGCCATTAAGCCCCTATCTTTGCAGAATTAGGCAGTCTTTAGTAAGCAATTGGATAATTAAAAGCAAATCCTTTATGTGCCACCACAGCAGGACTATCAAGGACACAAGTAGACTAAACATGCAAATTTATAATGGACTTCTCTTTGTGTTCAAGCTTCAAGGGACCAATATGAGTGATACCACTTGAGTAAAGTATAGTAAAAGTATCACTATGATTGTCAATATTAATAAGATTTATACTGCTTTTTATGTGCAAAATTCTGGCTCAAGTCTAGGCAGCATTTCAGGAAAGTTTAAGTCAGAGCAAAGCCTGTAGCCAGGACCACAGTAAAGCGGCTGACATTACATCCACCTACACCGATTCTTGAGGACAAGGCAGTGAAATATGTATAATATTCTGCAACTTTGTTTATGTGCTGCCATATTAATGCAGAGAAATATTAATAAAATAATATTTCAATTAACATTATACATCAGATAAAACACATTTATTGTTTTTAAACTTAAAAATCCAAAATAATGTGTACTTAGGAAAATGGCATTTTCTATTTTAGGTATATTTTTGAAACATTTGCACATGTATATACATATATAAAACTTCATCTCATTTAAATGCACTGTCCCTTATGACATACTAGTGTATTTTCTCTTGTGCTCTAATTACACTGCTAGGTTAACACAACAGCCTGTGTACTGTGGAAATTAGAACACTTTTGCAGTATGTTAGAAACTAAAGTGGCTTCCTGCTGTTGACAGAGGCAAAATCCCTGTGCTCAGTATTCAGATTTTTCCATAAGGTACCTCCAGGTTATTTAGTAGTTCTCTACAGTTCATTTCCTTCACTTATTCATGCAGCAGGAGATTTGCCTCTGAATTCCTAGCAGTAGAAACAGAAAATAAGATTAAAAAAATATTTGCATAGAATATTTTGGGGGATTTTGTATTTGTTTCTTGTTGCCCATTAAATGTTTATACCCCCAGTTTTATACTGAATGGCAGATTTTTAGTTTCTCAAGAAGTGTCCTCAGGTTATTTATAATTAATTTTATATATATATATATATATATATATATATATAAAAATAAAAATTACATATATATAATTATATATATATTTATTTATAACAGCTAATATATATTAGGTAGGTCATAGCATGTACTTATTTCTTATATCTCTGTAAGTATGTTTATTTCTTACTGGTTTTTGTAGCTGTGACAGTTTTGATCAATGATTTCTAGTTTACATATAGTGCAATCATGTTCACTTAAACTCTGTCAGAAAAAGAAGTAAATGTTAACAAGTACCACATACCATATCCTCATCATATGAAATTTAAAAAATAATAGTTGAAAATTTTAGGCAAAGCAGTGGTCCCTGTAGCCTCCTATTGTGCTTTCATGACAAAGAGAATATCCAGTTTTACTGATACAGACAATAAATAATAGGCACAATTTAGGCTGGCCATTTAAATGTGTTCCCTGGGAGAATATTCCCCCAGTATCTCTCCCTGTTGGGTTGGATCATGAAAACAGTGAGACAAATCTTCTCCTCTGGCCTCACTGAAGACGAAGCCGTGTAAAACTACTGGAGCATCGATGGTGTAACCTGGTTAAATCCAGTGAGTGAAAAGAGCTGCATGCTCTCGCCAGCTGTGACTATTACTCATTTTTTCTTTGACAATCCTCCCATCAAATGGGATTATAGCTTTGTATGGTTCATTTGTGTCTAGCAGTTACCTTGGATGGTTAAAACAGGGGTGAAATTGGCTGTCATCTTTAGAAACTGCCAGTTGATGTATTTGAGCCTTTTAAGCAGGACTTGCCATTGCTTATGGTTTTATTGACAGCAAAACTCCAGTGTAAAATTTGGCTTTAGTTGAAAAGCATTGAATCTGTAGAGTCAAGATTGATATGTGGCTGCAGGAATTAGAGCTAGAGAAGACAATTTAAACCTTTTAAGATATGTAGCTTGGTTGCAGTGGAGGACCTTAAAATACACTGACACACACAACCTCAAAATATGTCCGAGATCAAAGTATATATATTTTCAGAAACAGTGTTACTGATACTGGGTTTTTTTCTTTGTTTGTTTTTTTTCCTAAAATGGAGAAGATGAGGTAGCTGTTGCTCATTCGTTCATTTGCTGAATAAGTGTATTAATGGGACCATACTCAGCACTTTTTGAACAATTTCTTATTATGGATTTGGAAGTGCTTTTGACAGATAATTGTATTTTAAAGTTTAAATACTTTTATGATGAATTTTTGAGGCAGGTGGTGGTTTGATTAAATTTTTAAGAGCCCTGATTATGCAAAGAATGTGAAAAGTATTGCATACATATGTAAGCTATTTCTCAATAAAAAAGCACCATTTTCTTTGAGAGGAAAGTAGTGGGACTTGGAGAGTAACTTCCTTTTTTTTTTTTTTTTTGCTGTTTGGATGTGTTTAGGTGACTTGAAACTTTTTATGATATCTAAATATCATAAATATCTAAAATTCATTTTTGTCTGAATGTGGAGTTTTTGAAAGCTTGAAGGAGTTCTTTTTGTTTGGTTGGGGTTGTGGAATTTTTTTGTGGTGTTCTGGGGTTTTTTTTGTTGAGTTGAATTTTTCTAGTAACATGAATGATTTAATTATCCAGATTCTCTAAATCTGAAGTGGGCTTAATGTTATGCAGACAGTATAGCACAGCAAGAATTTCATATACTCAAATATCAGCAAACCTGATTAAACTGTAAATTATCACACATTTAAATATCCCAGTGGAAAGATATAGTGAAAGAAATGCAACCCTACCAGCTGCTTCGTACGGAGTATTGAGCAGTCAACATTACCAAGCCCAAACAACATCCAGGCACTATGTAAAGAATTTTAAAGCAAGTTGTTGATCTGTTTAGAGGCTGTGATTAACACACGAACCAGACACTATACTCCAAAGTTTGTTCTCTCTGTTATTGTGAGATTTGACTTGACAAAAACCATGTAGAGACAAAGTTTGCATTAAATGATCAAGGAATCAAGGATCAGAGGTGGGAGCCCAACAGTGGGATTCATCTGCTTATTTGAGGCATTTAAGAGTTCAATGGCCAATCAGAGTGATACCATTCTGATAAAACATGCCCTTCTGCTTAAACAATGTGACATTGAACGATAGTTACATGTCTGCTAGGGCTAGACAAGTTTGTAGTAAAAGACAAACATTAGCTAAGCTAAAATAGATAATGGGGAATCTTGAGGGGCCACATCTCTGTAGTAAGGTAGATAAAGTAGTGATGCTAGACTAAAACAGTTTTGTGGAAACAGAATCATTTTAAACAGGCCAGAAGTTGAACTAAGTATGCACAAAAGTTCAACTAAAGGACATTTTAAAGAAGACTATTGATGACCACCAGAGGACCCCCAAAGTCCAACAAGAGACTCCAGTGCACATGCAAAAAGGACATTTACATATATTCATGAGTTCCTGTAAATTTAATGAATATGTTAATAATTTCTTGAAAAAGTAATGAATATGCATATTTTGATAGCATAAAGCTTTTGTAGAGAGACAAGTTGGCATGCACAATAGGTGGAACAATCACCCATGCATCCAGCTCCACAATAAAGAATGTCTACTTCTTAAGACTACATTGGTATTAGGTTCATTACTGATTTCAGTGACAAGAGCTTGTATTTTGTATATCCCTTTACAGTAAATGAAAAGAAAAAGACACCTTAAAAATGCAGTTCCTCTCATCCCTTTATTGTTAAGATAAATATGCAGAATAAATTGCCGTCTGGAGGTAATAACTCTACAGGCTATCTCTGCAGTGACTATCTTTTAACAGCATGAAACCCCAAGTTTCTTTATACAGTGAAGAAGTAGGACACTCTCAGAGAGTGATTACATGGCTAAGAGATCAAAAGTTGTCTTAATGTAGAAATTGTCTTGAATCAACCAGATTGTTCTAGAGCCACAAAAATTCCCATACAGTGATTAGGTTAATGATCACACTGCACAATGGTGTTGTCAGATCTCAGTGACGGCCTCATGTCACTAGAATACCAACTATGGGGCAAAATGCTGACCCTTTTCCTAAACTCATGTACTTTTATATTATGAATTTCCTTAGGCTTCTTAGAAGTGCAATGGAGAAAATACACAAGTCATGAAGCCAGCTACGGAGCTGCCTCAAACAGCAGATCGCCTAAAACAGCTCTGTAAAGGTTGCTAAGAGACTGGTTTCATAGCTGCATTCTTGGAGTACTCATCTCAGACCTGAATGAATGTATTTCAGGTTCTAGTACAGTCTGAGCTGAAATAGTAGATGAAAAATTGTTCTCAGAACTCCACAAAGTTAATTTCTGAACCTGAATCTCCAACACTCCGGCAAGTGCACTGACATGTTGCACAGTGATGAATGGAATAACTACTATAAGATTTACATTTCCAGTCTATGCTGGTCATGCATTTTTTGCTGCTCATCTTGATGTATTCACTCTGAGCACATGATTCAAGCTGCTGGATACATTAAAATGATCCAAGAAATAGCTACAATGAGTTGTATATCCTTATTTGTGTATAGGATGAGTTACACACCTCCAGGCAAATATCATGCATCAAGGTGACAGATATCCCAGTAATATACATAACTTGAAAAGCAATTCTGTGCCAAGAGAAGAGTTGGCAGAAAAGGCCAGATAATTTGTCACTGGGGATGCAAGAAAGGAAAGAACATAAAAATAAAACAAAACCTATAAAACCAGCTGTTCTGACAATGGGTACACTCCTATTCTAAGACAACAGGGAAAATATTGAGAAAAAATTACCAAAGATCAGAGAAATCCCAAAAGGGATACAAAAGTAAAGATGACTAACACAGCACAGAATCAACCACATTAGAAACCAGAACAAACAGCAACTGCTAAATAGGAGGAGAAATTATGTCTGCAAAGACATACGAGCAGTTCCAACGGGTGACAAAGTATCTCAGAGAACTATGGTAAAAAACAAAACAAAACAAAACAAAACCAAAAAAGCCTACCCAAAACTTTGCACAAAATATCTTTTTGTTTTCTGTCTTCATTAAACAATCTTGAACCATGAAAGCTTGGGTTGCCTTTATTTATTTATTTATTTATTTAAAATTTTTCCCACCCAAAAATGTCTTTGGCCATTATGTTTTCTGTAGAATATGAAGTGTTAAATTTCTCAGTGAAATAATTTCCACTGCAGTAAAAAATACATTTGTATTTATGAAATCCCATTAATACAGATATATTATTCATACACAGGTTTAACCTACCCACAAAGAAAAGTAGATTGAAAGGAGTCTAGGCTGCAAAATATTCCACCCAGATACTATGAAATGTAGGAAACATTTCTGGTCCAGCAACCGGAGATCAGCACCCTTGTGTTTTTGCATTAGAAAGTGGACCTTGATTATAAAATTGAATGCTATTTTTTTTAGCATATTTCTGACTTATTTAGGACTGAAGATCATAGAATCATAGAATGGTCTGAGGCAAAAGAGACCTTTAAAGATCATCCAGTCCAAATCCTCTGCCATGGGTAGCACCATCTTTTGCTAAATCGGGTTGCTTCAAGTCCTGTCCAATGTGATCTTGAGCACTTCGAATGGTGGGGCATAAAAAACTTCTCTGTGCAATCAGTTCCAGTGTCTCTCCATCCTCATAGTAAAATATTTCTTCCTCATGTAAAATCTAAATCTACTCCTTTTAGTTTAAAACCATCACCACTTGTCCTGTCATTACAAGCCCTGGTAACAAGCCTCTCTTATAAATCTCCTTCTAGTATCAAAAGGCTGAAATCAGATTTCCCCAGAACCTTCTCTTCTTCACATTAAAAAGACTCCACTCTCTTAGCTTTTCTTCATAGGATGGGTGTTCCAGCCTTCTGGTCATTTTTTGTGGATCTCCTTTGGACACACTCTAACAGACTCATGTCTTTCTTCTGCTGGAGGCCCCAGAATTGGATGTAATACTCCAGATGGGGTCTCACAAGGACAGAGTAGGTGGGGAGACAACCTTCCTTGACTTCCTGGCCATGCTTCTTTTGATGCTGTTCAGGACAGGATTGGTTTTCTGGGCTGCAAAGACACATTGTTGGCTCATGTGCAATTTTCAATCCACCAATATCCCAGAGTCCTTCTCTGCAGGGCTGCTCTAAATCCCTTCATCCTCCAGCATGTACTGATATTGGGGATTGCCCCCACCCAGGTGCAGGACCTTGCACTTGATCATGTGGAACTTAATGATTTTCACATGGGCCCACTTCTCCAGCCTGTCAAGGTCCCCATGGATGTCATCCTTTCCCTCAGGCATATCAACTGTACCACCTAGCTTGGTGTCATCTACAAAGTTGCTGAGGTTGCACTCAATCACACTATGTCACTGATGATGATATTAAATAGTAAGAAAAGTAATAATCTGTAAGTAATTAATGGTTAGAGTATGGACCCTTAAGGGATATCACTTTTCACTGGTTCCCACTTAAATTGTGGAATGAAGATTACTTGCTGCACTATTATAATAACCAGGTAATATTTCTTTTGTTTTTGTTTTTGTTTTTAATTGGATAACAGATTTATCAAGTCTTTATTTATTGAATGCTGCTAGAAGCCTGTTTTCCAAAGATAACTGTTCATTTCCAGAGCTATATGAAAGACTATCATTAGAATATTATTTTCTAGAGAAGTGATATACCAAATAAGCCTTTTCATTTGCAGAATTTTTATTGATAGGATTAAATCAATTTCAATGGGGTTTTTTTTGGTTTTTTTTTTTTCACTCCACTGACAAAATCACAGGCAGCATAGAAAAGACAAGTTTATTTGTTTTCAAGATCAGTTAACTCAATTTGGAGATCCCTCATACTTTGTAGGAAGTCACTTAAAGACAGGCAGAAGAAAGAGTGAAGGAAAAAAGACGGAATTGAAGTCCCAATCTTCTTTGTGGTACAAAAACCTCTTCCAGAGAATTCTTTCCAAAGGTGGATGGCTCATAAAGCAAGACACATTTCAAAAGGCAAGATGAGAGTTCAAGAGACTTGTTATAATACTCTAATGATTAGGAAGAAGTAGTTTGAATTCCTTCCTCTGCCTGAATTAAGTAAATGTGTATTGATCATTATCAGACTGTCCACATCCTTCCTACAATCACAGCTGCTGACCTTATGTAGCAATAACAGTCTACAGCTGTGGGGCTAAAGAAGAAAAAAGGACATGTAAATCATAACCTAAACTGTTTTGATGCACATACTGGGACAGATATGCCAGTGCCTCTGTGAACAGAGAGTATGTTGTCTCTGAAGCATGGAGTGGGCTCTCTGGGACTGCCTGTCTTCACTGAAAGTGTGCAAACTGTCACTCTCCTGAGATCAGCCTCATTGCCCAGTTGGAGCCAATGTTATCAAGAACAGCATCAAACATCCCAGTGAAACAAACTGCATTATTTTCAAGTTCGAAGTCTTTTCACTAGACATACAGGCAATAAAGCTAGTAAATATTTAGTGATATAAGCTGGTTTTGTGTTCAAAGATGACACAAACACCACTACAGGGTGATTCCTCCCTTCCTAGAATATTTGATGCTAGATGAGTTACATTTCAGGGGTGCCTACAACTGAGATTATATTATTGTATTACACTTGAGATATTTTATTTAACACTGTGAAAGAATAAAGTATTTTCCCCTTAACCTTTTTGTCAAAAAACAACTATAGCAAATGTATGTGTTTAAAACCCTGTTTCAGTAAAGAAAATTCATGTAACAAAACAAGAGGCAGACACACAGCATGGAAAAAATGAGAACAAAAGCCTCTTCAGTCCAAATGATTACTTTTTGATGTTAGAAGTAATAAAAAGACAGTCTTGTAATGTGAAATGCCAGGTAAACTTAATAATAGGCAGTGGCATCATCCTGGAATTTTGTATTTGCAGTTTGATCAGCAGATGGTGGTCATATAATTGTCAACACAGAAAAAAGACCAAAACTTCATTAACTATGAGTTTACAAACTGCAGACTTCAGTACATGTTAGGTGCTTTTTTTTTCTACCATCAAAAAGTGGAGTTGCAATATTTCTGAAATATGTATTACAAGATTTTAGTGGAAGTCTGCTGAATATTTCATTTTCAATCATCTGAAATAGTAAAGTACAAAAGAATGCCTTTGAGCTGGAAAATGTAGTTTTACAAGCAGAACAGCCCATTTTGGGGAATGACCAATACTTTTCTTCCATTTCTGTGTTTCCAAGAGGACAATTTTAGCAGCTAGCTTTGCAGTTTTTATTTTTAAGTGTTCTATAAGGCCTTGCATGCTGAATAATGCTGCCAGCTACTGGTCACATCGTCTGAAGAGCATATATTTTATTGCTGAGTGCCAGAATAAGTTTTATTAGAAAAAATCTGGCTGCAGACATCTTTACTGTTACTTTGAAAGCAACTATAGAAGATCAGGTATGCAAAGAACTCATTTCAAAGCTATCTAGGACTGAATAAAGTTGGTTAATTGTAATATCTGGGAAAAGCTGTTACCATGGCATTCTGTCCTGAATATAACTCAAATGCACTTCAATTTATCCAAGTTTCAGCCACTGCTAAGGGAAGAGGTCTTAACAGTCTTCTTCTGGAGATGCCACTTGCCACTGATCACAGAGGGAATCTAGGTGCTTGGCTTTGAATAGAAAATTCTATAAACTTCTAGAAAAAATAATCCAACTAAGATGAATCTCACCCTAGGTACAGAAATCTTCAAAAGCATTACCACTTTGACTTGGATTCAAAAGCATATTGTTCTGACCAATGTGATGCCTAAATATTAAGTCCTTTTTCTTGGTGGAGAATGGGTAGCACATAGTGCAAGTGCAGATGTTGGCAAAATATCACACTTAGAAATGCTGGGAACTTCAAGTCAGCTCCCTCCACCAAAGAGCAGCAAAAATTATCACTGAGAAATATTTTTCTAAATGTTCTTTGAAACACCAGTTAAGAATTCTGCAACATTTTTGTGCATGATTTCACAATGTTTAAACTCTGCTAATAACTGAGGCACAGCTGAAGTTCATTGGCACTTGTTTCAATGTAGTGAATAAATAGTTCTACTGCTCTTTATAGCAAACACATGCAAAAAACTTGAAGACTGCATTCCTTCAGTCTCTTCCTTCTCTTGAAAAAGAATACTGTAGTCTTTCAAACTTTCAATACAGAAAAAAAATAATAGTTGAAGACAGTGGTCCCAGTGATCTTGAAAATATTAATCAGTAAATTTATTAAATCTCTCAGAAAGATCTCACACTCATGTGTGATCTTCATTGACTCAGAAATTTTCTGTGCTGTTAAAAATGTTTCATACATAACACTGAAAACTTATAGCCACACCACCTTGAAACAAGTATATCTACAAATGTCTAGGCATAAGCATCTAGAAGATAAGGTTTACAAATGCATGTCATACTTGGGATATGATTCTAAATTGGATTCCCAAACTTAAGTTTCTTGATCTCATGTTTTCCCTTCTTAATACAGAATGTCAGATTTTGAGGGAGAAATTGCATTGCCTAAAAATCCAGGAGCCTCCAAACTTAGGAAATACTTGTAAATTCTGAATTTATTCTGAGGAACCCACAAACACAAAGGCTTAAAGAAACAATTGTTTTATTATTGCTTTTCTCAAATTTCTGTAATCCATAATGTCAAGAAAATTTCTTTGGTTTTGTAAAAAGTGAATGTTCTTGCTGCTTTGAGAACTCAGTTTTGTAGAAGATTATTGAAACAACAATAGCTTATAGGATGAGAAAGTATCTCCACATCATTGCCTTAAGGATTTTAATGTAGAGAAAGAAAGGTTTCCTAAGTTTCTGAGAAAGTTAGAGAAAGTAATTTGATAAAAAGGTATGTGCATAGGATAATCATAATGGTACTCTGAAAGACATAGTAGTCTTGAAATACCCTTTAGTCATTCTCAGTGCTTCTGCTGATTCAGTATGATAAATCTGTACTGATTTCCAGTTTCATAAGAAAATACACAATGATTCCCAGCAGCTCAATCATGAATCTAACCTTTATATTTTTTATTTCTCATAATTACAGGAAAAGGTTAGTATTCACACATGACATGGGACAAAAAATAAGACTCTTATTAACTTTATTCAGGCTGATGATATTGGCTAAGATATATTCTTATACATAAAGAAAAACTTTGAGCTTCAGAAAATATAGATTCTATAGTGCTTTTAATATTTTAATGTGTACATTATCAAAGTGTAGGGGCTATCTTGCTTTGCTTGTTCTTACTCATTTAAAAGTACAAAAAAGGTAAAAAAGATCCCTATTTTCATTACTAGAAATTTAATATTCAGTAGGCTGGAATAAAACCCAACAATTTTCTGTTTAATTTTAGACTATTCTTTGGTAGAGAAGGGAGCTTTCACTTATTCATCTGAATGAAGGGAAACTAAGGCTGCCTTCAGATGACTGCACAAAAGAAATCATGCAAGCCACACCATGAGAAGGAGATGTACATAATGATGTATTACTGCTGGAAATATCAGTGTGTGTACCAGAGAAAAAAAGTGAAAGAGAAACCTCGAATTGTGCATGGTCTGTAATGAGAAATACATTAAGGAGAGAAGAAAAATTGTCAGCTTCCCATTCATTGTTACTGTCCTTTCCACTCATTGCAAAAATATGACTGATATTGTAAAGTAAGTTTATGATAGCACAAAGATTAAACATATGAAAAGAATTGGTGTGTCCATTTGTACTCAAGGAAGGACCCTAGAAAAAAAGAGCCACATCTCAGTTCTCTCTGATGCTCACATTCTTCAGTACAGAATCAGAACTTAGTACATTGACTTAATCCTTAATTTGGATTGTGACAGGGAGAGTCTGTGAGCTCAGCATGTGCCAAGTTTCCTGAGATAAAAAACAAGACCTTGATTTCTTCTACACTGTTCATAAACTATCTGAGCAGGCAGAAAAAATTATCCTAAGAGTGTGGAGTTCTTGCCACACCTCTGCTCCAGCAGGCAGGAGGGGCTGAAGCAAGGGATCCATTTTAGTACAATTTTGAAGAAAGAAATGAGCAAATCCTATGCTGTTTCCTTCTGCTGGCATACACCAGGAGGGAGATTTCCCCCACCAAGAACCTCCTGTCAATAATGTTTATACTGATTCTTTTTTACATTAAAGCTTTATCTAAGGGCTCCACCTGAGATGGGGACCCCTGCATAGAAACTGTACAAATAGAAGAGATGAACAAAGCTCTCCTGGTGATAGAGATAGCAGCACAGGATCACAACTCCTGCCTAGTATGAAATAGACATTGGTCTGGGGTCATGATAATCTCAGGGTTAGCCGTTACCTTTTATACCCTTCAAAAAATCCACTCTTGCAAAGGAAAAGTCATTTCCCCAAGCATCTTAAACCTGAGATTTTACAAAAGTAGTAAACCACGACACTGACTTTAGAGATAGGAAACTGGAACAGAGGAAGATTTATTAATTTGCCTAAGGCTGCAGAATGAGTGCATGGAAAAGGAACATAATTCTCAGACTGAATTTAAAGCAGTAAATAAAATAGGACTAAACCCATTCTCTGGCCCTGTGGTAAGAAGTACCTCAAAGTTTTATGGTAGCTGAACTCTTTTCTCCCAGACAATAGGGCAACTTAAACTGAAGCTGGGGATGCACATTCAAAAAACAGGACTCAATAGGCAAGATGCAATAAGATAAATTCTCAGTAGATATTATAATTAAAACTATTCCCACAGGGAACAGAGATGTGTCAGAATTCCCATTCATGGAGATCTTCTAAACTAGACTAGATATGTCTGTCTGTTCCTTGGGACTTGATGTGTATCTCAATCTTTGCATTTATTTAATGTTTCAAACTAATGTTTGGCTGTCATTTTGCAGTGTCTTGCTACTTGCAAGGCTGTTTGAATTTGTATGAAAGTACCATTTTAATTCTGCTCTGTGAAGTGGAAGCAGCAACACACAGAACTTTGCTACTGTTGTTCCTTTTTTACAACAGAGATAACAACTCAAAGACACATCCATCCCACAAGACAATTTTGCCTGGTTCCTAGAAATGCAAGGTAGTCAGAAGATGAATGTAACTCATAGTATTGTTTATGCGTCATAAAGTTGAGGATGAGATAGATCAGGTACGGAAGCCAGGTGAGCTGTGCATCTCATAATATGATTGTGTTGGCCTGGCATTCAAGCATATGATTAGAAGAAAATAAGAACCTTCAAATCCTCCCCATTTTGTATCCAGTAACATGTTATACTGCTAGACTAGGAAATTTTAATCTGAATCTTAACTCCAGTTTAGTCAAGTTTCTTTTCTGAGGAAAGCAACAAAACGTGGAAGGGGTACTGGCAAATTACAAAACCCACAATAGTGCCATAAAGTCTTAGCTGACAAAACATGAAGCTAATGAATTGATTAATGCTGTTATCAGTGTGGGCTTACCCTTAGAAAATTCAACAGATCAGGACACTAATTTTATGTCTTCTCTGCTAAATGAGGTGTGCAAGCTTTTAAAAATTCCCCGTTCGCACAGAGTTTTGTATCAGCCAGAAACAGATGGGCTTGTAGAATACTTTAATCAAACACTTAAGCAGATGCTAAGAAAATTCATCAGCAGTGAACCAAAACATTGGGATAAATTGTTACCTTTTGTTTAGTTTGTCTTTGGGGAGGTCTCTTAATCATCAGTTGAATGCTCCCCATACCTTTCCAAAAATGCTCAAGAGGCAGACAGTCTGAAGTTGCGCTGTTTGCAAATTATCCAACATTGGTAGCATCACATTTTCACCCAGATAACATCCTTTTTAATTATCTTGTTCAGATATGTAAATCAGGGCCCTGATCCTTCAGACAGATCCATACAACTGGAAGGTTATAACATGTACATGAATGACAGCAATAGTCAAAATTCAAAACAGGCAATCTTAATAAAATATTGAGAATGAAGAATGATGAAGCTGAACAATTCTCTATGCAAAATAAGTAATATAGAGACAAAGGTATTTATTAGTCTCTTGTGCTCCTCTCAATGGACAACCCATTTCCTGTGATAGTTTAGAGCAGTGTTAGGACAGGGGATAGGCAGATTTGCACATGTATAGTATCATGTGAGTTCATTTCAAAGATCTGAAAGTATTTCATCAGATCTGGACTAGGTTATTCATGGCTAACTCAGCAGACTACAAGACATTTCAATGTTCATGGTGCTGGTTTAGGGTTAGGCATGTGGGCCTGAACTGACCTCATAGCAATGTGACCGTTTCAAGACACAGTATTTTTGGTGGCTCAGCTTCTTTCTTACACTGCTGAGTATCTAGAATGTCAGTCTACTGTGTGTAATATTAATCAGAGAAGTAATGTTACTGTGCTGTGATGGCCAACAAAAGACATATGAAAAATAACTAAATCTTTCTCATTCAGCTATTTAATTTTCAGTAATCCACTATAACTGACTACCCAGGAGGCTATCCAGCCACTTTGAGAAAGTTTAGCTGATTAATAAGATGTCTGTAGAAATACCAATGAAACATCATAAATTCATACATACATACAGTCTTTAGGAGCCCCAGTTCTGTTGAAAATTATAGGAATGTTCAAAAGCATAAAATTTGGTTTTGTGAATGCTCTAAGTATATATTTGCTTAAAGTAATTCAGTGTGTAGTGCAAATTATTCTTTGCATACAAAAAGCTGTTGGTAAAGCTCTTCAAAATGTTAGTAAAAACTAAAATATCAAAAGGAACAGGAAAAGTTGTTCTATATTACTCTAAGACAAGCCTTTCAATTTCCACTCTCACACAAAGAGAAAACCTGACAACTTTTTTTCTTTTACAAACTTCATTTTTTTTAGAATTTATATCCCATTAAGTATGGTTTCAAAATGTCATACAGAAATTAGAAGAATCAAAAAGCTCCTTTCTGATCTGTTGTAATAAAATGTTGCAAGAGGACAGGCAAGACTTAATTATTTTATTTTTGGAAATCAAATGGAAGAAAAGAAAGAGAAAGAATTGTCCATTAATCAAATATTCATGAATGAGTCATGAATACTTCAGGTTACCATGAAATTGTATTTTTCAATTTACTCAGCTAAAAGTAAATGGAAACTAAAAGCAAAGCAAATGCCATATAAGGAGATGGTCATCAGGCTAATAAACTTGAAGTTTTGAAAGGAAATTTGGCATCTTTCAAGGCGCACAGGTAACAAAAGAGTGAAAAAAAGGGGTGAAAAAGGGGATGAAAAAGGAATAATTAAATTTTATATTCCTTTCAGAAAATTTAAAAGCCATCATCCTTCAGATTCAAATAGTTTCTTCCCATCCTATTTTTGCAATTTTGTGAAGAAGCATGCTGTATTGAGAATACCTATTTTCTCTCTTTCCTTTTGCTGTATGTTTCTGCTCTTGATGTTTTCCTTTCTTCATTATTTTAGAATGCAAAGCTTCTGAGAATTCTCAAGTTAAATATTTGAACTCACTTTACAAGATCACAGGAGTTGCTTCTTTATTCATTCTTTCCTTGCTGCCTTCTATTATTTAATGTTATCAGGTTGAATGGAAATTTGTTTTTAATAGCTAAGAAGAAAAAGCGGATGGGGAAAAAATAGATAAAATTTTAAAAACTTGTACATGGATTGTGGCTATCTCAAAAAAGTGGCATAAGAACGTGTCTGTTCGTCTGTGATAAATATTATCTTTACTTCTTACTAAGGAATCAAGTCACTCTCAGAGAACTGAGCAGCTCTACTTCCCGCTGTGAAGAGCTTAGTGCAGCTCTTAGCAGTGCAGCCCAGAGTGTAGCTCTTTGCAACTCACTTTTGCCTTAAGCTGGGTAATACTCTCTTTTGAGCAGCAGCTCCACAGCCTGATTCAGTATCCTCTCTAAGCAAGGAAAAGTCAGCAGAACTATACCTCTCTGTTTCTTTGGAGGTGATGTGAAAATGGATCTTGAACACTGTTATGCAATGCCTCAGGATTGTTTCTTGTGCCACATCTAGGGGAACTTTCTGGCAAAATGGCTGTCTTCAGTCTGTCCCATCTTGTAACTACATGATTTGGAAGATTTTAAAGACAAGGCAGGAGAAGATGATCTTTCAACAGCTAAATTTAGTTCTTTAAACTATGTCCATATCACTTATAAAGACAGGTCCTTTTATACTTTTGTTAGAATTTACTCAGTGATATGAAGTTGGTGCAAAAAGATTTAATTATGAAAATGTCTCAAGAAATATTTACCGTGACCAAAAAAGTAATAGTCTGTTAATCAGCCCTAAAATGCAGAGCCAGAAGCAATTCTTTGTCTCCATCAGTTGAACTAAATGTTCACCATGCAGAATAACAGGGACCTCACTGTGTTTCTGCCATCAGAATGATTTGTTTGGTCCTTGGTGTTAGCCTTTTCTTCATTTTATGCAAAAATATCCTTGCAATTAAAGTTTATGTGTAAGAAACTCTGTCTACCAACATTAAACTGGTAAAGAACTAAAAGCATAGGAGACATCCTTTTTATGTCAGTGCTCAGTCCAACACAGGGAATTAGAAACAAGACCTAATGTGCAACTCGGCACTTCTTGACATCTCACAAACTCTCCATCACCCAGGGCTGACCCAGCTATTTCCATATGAAACAAATTAGGGCACAGGATAGTAAGTAGGTGTAGACTCATCCATCCATCCATCCCTGTCTCACTTCACTCTTTTGTCATGATCAGATCATAAGGCAAGCAAAAAGAGCTCTTCACAGATCTACAGCCCTTTCAGGTTAGGATTATATTCTGTGTTATTTTATCAGGGAGAGATTAGAAGTGTTCCCTGACCTTTTTTCCCTTTGTAAACTGCAGTTGTTATCCAGACACATTCCAATCAGAAGTTGCTTGTATTCTTAAGCAGAATAGATAAATAAGCACCAATCAGTACAAATTACCTCGAGGTCAGGATAGTTTCTTCTGCCCATCATTGTCACACAGATTATTTTCTAAATTAAATTCTAGATGTTGTTGTTCAAAGATATTTTTTCCTTTCTTTGCAGGGAAAACTCTGGTCAATGTTATTCAGTAGATGAGATAATCTACCATGACAAGAGTCCTCTATATGAACCTGATCAGTTTATTCAGGAAAAAGAAGTAATCAGATCTACTGAAAACATTGTGTTCTGAAGTAAGTCTACACATTTATTTTTAAACTTTTATCTTGCTTACCCTCTTTCCTTTTATAGGAGAATGTTGTGTTCAACATAGCTGGGTTTGTTACTCCTTCTCCATGTTATATACTCATTTAACTAAGAGGCTATTGCCTTAGTTATGCTGAGTTATCCAGCTGGATTTCTCAGGTAGCCAACTCTCACAATGGTTAACTTTCAAAATTAACAACCTGACAAGCAAAGGACAAAACCATAAAGAAAAAACTAAGTACTTGAATCTTGCTTTAATTACACATCACAGGCTCTTATTTTAAATGTCCAGAAAAGTTATCTTTATTATACTGCTTAGCTTAAATGTTGCCTCCAGATTAATATCTAATTTATAAGCAGCTATCATTTTCCCCTTGTAGAAATTATTTTTCATAGCAACAGCCTTCAAAGTAGCCAAAAATATCCTTGTGATACAGAGCAATAAATATTTGTGGATATGAATCCCATTATAGTTTATGGTGATTAAAACATGAAATGGGACTTGATATTTGGTCTTTGAGACTTTTACTGTGATTTGAAACAGACAGATCTAGCAGCAAATAATGATATTTATGTCCCCTTTGCCTCAGGGCTTCAAAGTGTGATACTCAAAAATATTAGATATTAGGTTTGCTGTTATATTCCTCTTTACCTCCAGTGTGTGTTTCATTAATTATTCTGACCAACAGATTACTAAAAAAGGGGCTGAGATAGTCAGTGGGTGACGACATGTTTTTAAGAGAAAACAGGGGGACATTTGTCCTTCACAGGTTATTTCTATATTTTTATTTTATTCTTCTTGCAGCAGCATATATACAAAAAGATTAAATGTACTGGCTAAATGAGAAAGACTCCAGCATGCACCAGCCTCCTACAATTCAGATTTATTGTGAGGTGTTTTTTTTTTTTTTTTTCTCTTTTTAAACAATAAAACTATATGCATACCTGAAAGAAGAATCCAAAGGATCTGTGTCAGGTTATGTTCTCAGGAAAGCCCTGAGGCATGCCCATCCATCTGTATCTATGCCAGGCAGTAATCAGCTATAAAATACACTGCATAAGGAAGATTTTTCTCACACTAAGCCATTCTTAAACTCTCATATATAAACCTAACAAAAAGCTAACACAGCTTTCTTCCACAAATATTCTGAGATAGGCAGCAATTTCATTACTCATCTATGCAGCTTTTACTTTGTACTGTGATGGACTAGAAAATCTTACACAGATAGACACTTAAAAGGTGATTATCCTAAAGTTCTTGCTTAATATCCTTCAGATTTGTCATTTGATTGTGATTGTGGGAATTTTTTTATGTCTTAGGTAACAGGTCCAATTTGAATATATATTTGGCATTCAGAGAAACAAACCATAACTAATTTCAGATATAAGGGTTCAGTTGTATTTTCTGGTAGATGTACCTGAACATACTTGGCTATTCCAGGCTTTTATCTGCTCTTTTCCACAGTGCTGGTGATAAGTGGACATGGGCTTTATGGGGAAGGAAAAAAAAAAATACCAAAAGAAAATCATTCATAGCTGCATAGTCTCCTCAAGAAGCAGCTACTTGTGCTGTGGGCTGCACACTGTGAATCAAATTCATTTGAGTCAGTGGAAGTTTTTCAGCCACTGCCAGACAGCATTTGCATGGGCCCAAAAGCACACAATTGCTGTATTTTTTAAAAAAATAAGTAGAGTATTATGGCAAGAGCTTTTCTAGGTTCAGACCAACCAACTCAAGCTGTAATAAGGGAGTCAGTTTTTTCCCCCCATCCAAATACACATATTTAGGAAAGAGAGAGATACACAACACAGAAATGGGAAAGTGGGAAGGTATTAGGGGAACTTTGTAGTGTTTCATTGAGAACTCCAACCAACAGTAGCCTCTACTTGTGACTCCCTCATTTATTTTTATCATTACATAAAAATACCACCAACATTTTCACGTAATGTTGAAATATAAGTTAAAGACTAACTGACCATTAAATTAGGTTAGAACAAAATGTCTTTAAATAGTTTTGTTTGGTTAGTTTGTTTTTTTTCAATGAAGCTAACTTGATTTTGAAATAATTTGCAATAATGTTGAATTTTGTTAAAAGGTATATTATGACAAAATGACTGAATGTGAATGACTTTTTTTTTTTTTCTTTTTCCCCACAACAAAGACAGTTGTGCACCTAAAGGAAAGAAAATGAGATTTTACCATCTTAAAGACAGACATATCTTTGGGCAAGATACCCCAATGAGAGAACTTAGGCCATCACATTCAATTTCTCCTAAATATTTTGCTCTTGGAAATTTCTTAATGTATTCCTCAGTTTTGTTTCTCTCATCCTACTCTTCCTCTGAAGGTTTTGTCAAAGTTTATAAAATCACATTGACAGTAATATCACCTATAATGGATACCCATACAGAAGAAAACTGATCCATGTTTTCTGCCATGGCTTATCAGTACATTCAAAATTACTAGAGGAAATGACCTCTATAAGCAAAAAGAAAAATTCTCATTCATGCAAATTTCTCTACTTGCCATGATAGCAAGAAAAATAGCTTTGAAAATAAAGTTGTTAAAATCACATGAAATGCATTTTGAATGATTCATTTATTTTAGGATAACTATCCTGGATTTCAAATTGCTACAATATCAAGCTGATTTTTCACTAGCCAATTTTTGTTGCAGAACATCAGCATCTGGAAAGTTTTATGTGGGTTTTTTTAAAATTTATTTTTCCTTTCTAGAGTAGCTATTGCAACTAAACTGAAAACTGGTTTGGGAGAAATCTGAATTATCTTTAAAATATACATAATTCATAAATGTTGCCTTGTTGGCTGTTTTGTTGTTTTGTGTGGGGGGGTGTTTTTTGTTGTTTTTTTTTTTTTAATTTCTAAGAAATTTTTATCTCTAAGCAATTGCAGCCAACAGTGATCGACAGGCATAATGTTTCTTATAACTGCAGTCATTGCTATCAGATCACATCTTTTCCAGTGCAAATAAAACATAAAATTTTAGTGTGGGAATACACCAAAAATTTTTGGTAAGTTAGATTCACTCCATCCCCACAGAAATAATTCAATTTCATTATAAAGAATTAGTGCAAGTCTGAGATTCATTAAATAATTATCTTATTCTGTGGTTCTTCGTGCTATCAGATCCATTGTGAAAAAGGCTGTGTGTAGGCAGCTAATTCTAGGAAGAGGTAGGATTTTTGTTATAAGTCTCCTAAGGACTAAATCTTAAGAAAATGCTTGCTATTTAAGAATTTCATTAACTTGTTGAAGAGAATATCTGAAAAATATTGAAAAACAATGTTTCAGTATATGTTGCTGGCTCATTCACACTCTGCCTTGTTCAATACAGTAGTTTTAGAAGTTCAGGGCACCAGAGGCAGGTAATCACACACCATGTTGAACCTATGTACCCTTGTTTATTGGCTTACAAACAGAAGTCTATTATTAAATGCAAAGCTAGTAACAGTGCCAAAAGTCAAAGTGAACAATCTGCAACTCAGAAGACAAAGAATTCTGAAAGTTAGAGTTTCTATGGCAACGCTGACGTGGACAACCTGCTACAAAAATGAATAACTTCTCTATTCCTTTATAGTAGGAGGGACAGGTAACGAGGACACCTGTGGAATAAACATGGGCAAACACCTGTTTGACCAAGTATGCTTTGCCATTATACACAAGTCTGTCAAGCATACATTTTTGAGTACGTTTACAAAAGCATCAAGTAAGAAGTATACAGTTAAGTTCATTACAGGTTCTGTGCATTAAACACGGAGTATAAATCAGTTTATACACACACATGCCATCCAGCATAGTACATTCCATTCCCATGTAACCCCTACACTGTTTTTACTTGCAATTTTAAGAAATGCACTTGCAATCAGCTATAGAATTTACTGTGTTATTTTCATCTCATTTACTTCAGTCCTCAGGAGGATTGTTTCCTGGAAATCAGCACTGAGAAAGCATTTGAGAGGAGCTTGCCTGCCTATAATTATTTACTTCCTGTATTGGAGGCATGTTGCAGTGTAAACCAAGAATAAAAAAACCCTCATTACTAGTTACTTTAATCAAGACCTTGCTTTATTGATTTATCTCCAGAAATAAAACAGTCTCCGTGATTCTAAAGTTCTGCTAAATTTCCCATAATGAATTCAGTACGCATAATGTAAGAGTGGTATGGAAGTATTTATTAAGTGTGCTGAAAAGCACCTGAATGCCGAAAAAAGCTTACTACTGTAATTTTCAAACATACGATGTAAGCTTAAATCTTCCCTCAGAAGTTTCTGTGTGCATGTCATAAAGGCAGCTCCAGAATTATATTTTTCAAACATCTTCCATTCAAAATGACTGGTCCTTCCCAAAGATCTCCCGTTTACGTAGGAACTTAAAGCCTATTCATAGGCCAGTGTGTGTTGTAGCCAAGGATACTCTAATTTTCACAAGTTTGGGAATGCTTTGACTTTGAAACATATGAAGAAATATCATAGTCCATATTAGAAGGTCTTAATATCAAGTCACAGATGTGATGCTAAATCACACAAGCTTTGTCCTTTTTAACTGACATATTCAGTGACAGCTTATTATGATGTACATCCAAATCTTCATATTGTGACATCCCTTCTCCCAAGGCACCTTTGTTCCCAGAACCAATGCTCTCCACTTAAACCTTGTCTCCCAGTAGAATCTCAATTGGTCGGTATTTCATCATAATGCCTTACTATGACACTACTGAGAAGTTGTGCAATCCAGCAGTAAGATGAGAGGCTTCAGATCATGATACACCATATCTCCCACAACAGATTTTTTCTCTGCAAGCTTAAACTAAGGCTACTACAATAATGAAGCTCAACCTCTTTGTATCAGCTGAGGACCTGTCTCTTATCTGAAATTTTCCTTCTCTTTCCCAGAAGTGTCATCTGAAATCAGATGATGATTCCAAGAGCACCATTGACTTGTCAGCAAATGAGAAATAGCCCAGCACTGTAACTCCTGCCAATAACTGCCAAGAAGAGGAAGTCCTTCCTGCAAACAGAGTACATTTTCTTGCATTTTAGTAAGTTCCAAGATCTATGGGCAGCTGACCTTCAGTGTCTGTGAAAGTTGTCTCTGTATGGATGGAAGAACTTCATCTACCTTCATGGCAGTGTTAGCTGAGAGAGGTATGCTAGTTTAAGACCAAATTAACCACCCATACTTCACTGCCTGCATATAATGACCCTTGCAGTCTGTTCTAGAGTAGATCTCATGACATCTTCCAATGACGGGGCAGCAATATAGAAAAAATTTTTACGAATAGAATGTATTTGAGAGTATCCCTATGACTACATTTATATTATCTTCACATAACCCACATATCATAAACAGCCAGGTGAAACAGTCCTTCCTTGAAATTCCACACAACCTCCTGACACAAAAGCATATGGGACTTGTGGACAGCTTGAACTGCATACAGAGACAGCTTTGAATGGACAGCGCTTTAAAATTGTTCTCAGAACCAAGCTACACTACAAGCACCGTGAATCCAGCCTGCTTCCAAAGCACCACTTCAGGTGAGAAAAATAAATTATATACTTGTTTTTAAAAGTCTTTCTTGCATAGAAGATTCTATTCACCTTTCTCTAAGGGATTACAGTCTGCAAGGCAAGGTTTACAAAGACAATCCTTAAAAACACTACATGGTTTATGGTTTAGCTTGAGAGAATTGACACACCAAATAAAAAGCAAGAAAGAAGAAAAGCCTGTCATTCTCAATGTAGCAAGTTGCTTTATGAAACACAAATAAACAATTTCAAAGCTATTTCTTGTCTGAAGTGTTTTTTATACTTATAAATGGTAAACATTCCTACCACTCCTTGAAATGTTAGGGGTATTAAGCATAAGATATACAGATCACATGGAGAGGATACCTCACTCTTCTAACAGTGTCAGACACTGAAATAATTTTTGCCTTTATTATGTTAATATTTTTTCAGCATTCTGAGCATGGCTAAAATCCCACTTTCCTTTACAACTGTCCTCTCTTCCTGTAGTTGATTGCCTTCATGTATTTTGGTAGGAGACTAATACCAATAATAATATCAAAGAAAACCTGCTACAGTCACTTTCAGATGGTGGAGATGTGGTTTGAGGTATTGTGTATAATTTCAAAAGCAAAGTTGTATTGTAAAACAAGACCTTTTTGAGAGGCCTGGAGACTCACTCATGCTTTGAGTTGCCCTGTAATGTCATTTAGCTTTTCAGCAGCTTTTTAAGTTCTTGTGGAAGTACAAGAATGATCAAAGCTACAGGAATGTATCAGCATGATATGTGTAAAACAGACTAGTGCTTTTCAGCCTAGAAAAAAGATGAGTGAAGAAGTACATGACAGATGCCACCAGTGGCATATAAAAGATAAAAAGATAACAAGTCATTCATTGTCTCTTGCAATAGAAAGAAATAGAAAGCAAGCAGATCCAAAACAAACATGCATTTTCAAAGTGTATCGTTAAAACAGTATTTCTTGCCACAGGCAGTTGTGCATCAACCTTTTAGAAGTATTGAAAAGGCAATTGAAGAGTTGAAGACATTTATAAAGGAAATTCCCCATGGGCACTTCTGCTGGTTAGTGGGACTCTGAACAGAAATTTCCTCAAGCTGGGATAAAACACTCCAGAAAAGAATCACAGTTTATTTCCCTCACTCCTACACTTTTATCCACTTATCAAACACTGGTCATGGTGAGTGATAGAATAGAAGGCGAGATGTATACTTCACCTAATGCACAACAGCCATTCCTATAGTACAGCTGTGTGGAAAAGTACCATAACCTGCCTGGAAAATACAAGGAAAGAATAACCTTATTTTCCTGTCAGGACTAGAATTTCCTGAATACTTTACAACCTGAAGCACATATATTGATTAAAAAAAAAAAAACAAAACAAAAACAAAAAACCTCGTATCATTCCTTATGTGGATTCTGTATGAAGAAATCTGACCAGACAGTTAAAAAAAGAGAGCCTGGGTCCTGGAAATAGTCTCTTAATATGGGGAAGAGAGGAATTTCAAAATCTTAAACATAGCATCATTATGAATTAGTTATCAATCTCTAGCTAGAGTTTTATTTTTCCTTTGTAATGATATGCAATACTTAATTCCACGGGATGGCAAAACCAACGTAAGCCTTTTGTTTTCTGCCTTTAGAAATGGATGGGTGGTAGCACTTGCATACATTGGAGACCGTGAACAAAGAGATCCATCAGATTATACCATAACATTCAACAGGTTTGTTATCATATACCAGTTGAGGGCTACTATCACTCAGCAACTTCAGATTGAAGGAATATTTTAGTTCTGTCACCCTGTCTTGCTTAAAAAAATTTGAAAGGCAACCCCTAAAATAAGACATAATAGGTAGTCTGGTTTATGATAAAAGTTAAAAGTACCGGATGAAACACCATCCCTAGATCCCCCAGAATGTCATTATTTCCAAAAGAGATAGAATACATTTAGAAATTCACTTGCAATTTGCCAAACCTAAACAAAGGTAGAGTTAACCGAGATCAAGCAGATCTCATGCATCATTGAAAAGAATCCAAAACCTTGTATTTCTCCTTTTTAGGTCACTGAGGACTAATTTCTTTCTAACCAGGACAGGTCAGATCCACCCACCTCAGGACTGTCAAAGTTATATGAGGTGACAAGTACAGGACAATAATACTACTTACTCTTCTGTAATATTTTCTTGTTTGTTTCCGCAATTCTTTAAGTGCCTAAATCTAGCGTATGTTAGTATTGGGTTAGATTACACACAAATATATATTTTTTAAAATTAGTAATATTTCTTCATAGTTCCTGGCCCAGTAACTATTTATCTGTGTTATTTTGTTGCCTGCAAGGCAGATGGAATGTAAATGATGTCTAACTTGGAGGCACAGTCACTACATGGCAATACATTTCTTCCTATGAATATAAGTTAAATAACTGTCATCTGTAACACACATAAAGACTGCTGGAAGATCCATTTCTCTTTGTCAGAAATTGACATCTTTGAAGTGGAAAATTTTTAGCTAAAATAGGTTATTCAGGATTCTAAACAAGTAACAGGTTGAATTGTTCTCACCTTGTAAAAGAAATTTGGTCACAAGTCATAATACCTCTTATGTCTTAAAAAATCCTCTACTCATAATGTAACTGTACACAGACTAAATTTATCTTGCTACAAGGAAGATACCAGGACCCTGGCAAACTTGGTAGTTTTTGATGTAGTATTCTATTATCACCCAGGGAATTCAGCAATGTTAATATCATCCTAAACATGTCTTATTGTCATATGACAATATCAGAGGAAAATATCCCCAACTGGAATTAAAAAAAAAAACCAACAAAACAAAACAATTTACTTATCTCCATTGTTCAGTAAAGTTGTTCAAGTAGGTGTCCAGCTATAGAGAGGGATTTGTACTAAATTGCTGCGAATGTGCATCTGAGGTGTTCTCAGTGTCACATATTCAGAATGTGTACCAGTAAATGATAAAATTACTGGACTAATAAAGATGTATTAGTTGAAGTTCCAAGAGCCAAACTGCACAGGAATATAAATCATGAGTTACCCTTTGGCTCAAGGAATATAACTGAATTTATGAACTGCCCAGCTATCAACTTGAAGCTTGCTCTTCAGGCTCACATAAATTGAAGATATTGGAAATTATAGACCTGTTCTTTAAAAATGACTGTGTTTGCATGTATCTGTCTTAAAGCATTCCAGGGAATTCCAATGAGAATGAAGGAGTTTATTCTTCTAAATACCTTGCATTGTAAAGATAGAGCTTAGGCCCAAACGGCTGCCTACAACATTTTTTAGCATTACAGTAATGAAAAGAACTACCAGAAGTTCACTCTTGTGTGTTGCTACTGGGAAGATCTTGGAAACCTCAGAATAACTGTTCATAGCTCTGCTCCCTTTTCTCTCTCACTTTCCTTGCAATTTCTCCACTTGCACATTTAATGGATCTTCATTTAATAGTTGTGGAGTGAGGGGAGCTCCATTCAAAGTTTAAGTTTTTGCATTAAAAAAATATAGAAGAAAGTCACATGGTCAGCTCTGTTCTCTCCAACAAAACCTCAAAATAACAAACTTCAGACTAGTGTATCCCTGGATAAAAACTTGGTCTTCTACATTCATACATTCAGTGATCAGTCTCATCATAATTCTTAGTGGGCAGATACTTGCATCAAAATTTAAGTGACAAATAGCCCCCTTAGCATTCATAGTAGATGCTTATGAATTAGGGTGAACTATGCTGACAAAAAAAATTGTGTTTATATAGTGCCTTTCTGCACAGGATGTGTTTACATTTATAACTATGTCAGAATCTAGAACATCAGTTAATGTCAAAATTATGCATTTAGATTTGGTTAGTCCAGTGTAAACATTGGATAGGTGGAATAAAAAAAAAAATTGAGTTAAGATTTTTTAATACAATCTCTTACTGTAGTTTACAATTTTTAGTTAGTAACTACATTATTAATAAGTTTTATGTGCTTTTTTATAGAAATAGTTAGATAAAACACTTTGAATAAAATGAAGAATCCCACCTGTTCTCCATTCTTTGCTTTTATTGCTAAAGGCTGTGTTTTTATTGCAAAACTATTTATTACAAATGCCCTTGCTATAACTCCTTATATTAATAGCTTTACTATATATAACCAAGGATGTTCATACCACTATGGTCATCACTATCCTCTGACCCTGAAGCTTTTAAAGTCTTTCCAGGAGAAAAATAAGTTTTTCTTCATATGTGGAACTTATAAGTATAGTGCTGCCTTGCAAGAAAGACAAAAGACCTGCTCTGGGTTGACTTGCCTCATCACAGCATCCTGACAACACATCTTTTGAACAGTGATAATATTTCTCTACTGAACTTAATACATAACTGGTTATATTACTTTATCTATAGGAGATTTTTTGAGGAGGTAGGGTTTAAAGAGTTCTTGTGACTAATACTCTCAATTGTAGAAGCACAAATTAATGAGTCAAGATGGCATAATCACAGGTTTGGAAGCTGCTAATGAAACCTGTGGGATGTCTGATTCAGGTGAGTACCTGCACAGATAGCCATGATTTTGTTGTAGTTCCTGTTACTCATTAAAACCTGCATGCAAAGGAAACAAAATGTTGATATCTAAAATAGACCATAAACAGAAGTTTAAGATGGAGATTCTAAGAATGTTTCTGAAGGAAAAGAAGCTACAATAGAAGTGTCTATTGCAGACTTAATAGTAAAGAGTCTATTTGACATGAATTAAATTGCAATACGAATGAAAAGGTTTCTGGAAAAGACAAGAACAAAGTAAGAGTGTGCTGGCTAATGCAACAGGGGCAAATACAAGGAGTCAGTTGAAACTAATCAGTAATCTGTTCCAGTCTTAGCCATCATGCCAACTGGTCATTAGCAGCACAAAATCTTTCAATTTTTAAATTAGTCTTGGTTTTGCTTATGCTGAATATTTTTTGTGTCAATGTGACAAGTCTTGCTTTTATTCCATTATTCCCTCTGATTAACTCATCCCTTTAGGGATGCTATGGATAATCCACCAATGCTGACTACTAATAGTTTTCCCCTCTTTCCCCCGCTCCCCCCCACACTCCTATTTACCTTCAAACACAAGTAAAAGTGGGTTTCAGTTATTTAGAAAGAAAATTATATAATCTCAGGGCTAGATTGCTCAACTGGAGGGGAAAGTCCTAGGAACACAGCCCCCTACCAGTGAGATTTAACTGACTATTAGCTCATATAACATGGATATTTACAAAAAGGCATTATAAGAAAGGCTGAAATAACAGCCTGAACTAGTGTCCTAACTGCTAAGTCATAGGAATTTGAATCCAAGTTATGCAAGTGAAATTTTCTGCAATATTTGTTTTAAAACTCTGCAATATCCTGTTTGCATACACACATGCCTGTTCATCCTCAAGATCAATGCAACACTACTGTTTTATTAACATTTCATATAATCCCACAACTTTTATTTTCAGTTGATAGGTAGTGAATTCCCATCTTTTTGTACTCATGCTACTGCATAAATACACAAACATAAAACAAGTTCCTACAGAGAAATGTGATTCCTAGAGAATTAAAGAATTCCCTTCACAAATAACCTCAATTCCAAGAGAGTTGAAGACAACCTAGGGTTATAAAACATGCATTATTTATTTTCCCTATGATTGCTAAACCTGATTTGATCTGTTCATAAAGAGGAATTCAGTTTTATTTACTTTTTCTTAAAGAAGATCCTTGTGCTGCAGAATGTTTTACCTTGAAAGGATGACTCTTGCCTCTCAAATGGAATCCAGTGAGAGAGAAACCTTCCTCTGAGTTAACCACAGTCACATTTCATTTATTGTTGGGATTTATAATCATATTTTCTACCCATTATTAATTTGTAATTAAGAAGCAATGAGTAAAAATTATTGCAAGGTTTCATTTCTGCCCCAATTAACATTTTGGATTTTGCTTTGGGGTCTTCATTACAAATAAGTTGTCAAACTAAATGATGTGGCAAGTTATCTATATTTAGCAACCTCTAATTCTAGCTTGTGTTTTACTGGTTGAAAACATGAGCAACTGACATCACTGCAGACAGCAGGAAAGAAGAATGAACTAATATAAAAATCCCCAAGAGCATGCATTAATCTTCCCTGACTAAAACCCTCTGCCTGGCCTTTCTTTGAAAAGGCAAAGATTTTCAAACTGATTAAATCTAGAGGCAAACCTTTTTTGCATATATTTTGAGCAAACCCTCAAACTGCTCTAAACTTTAGTCTTAAATTTAGCTGTGGTCAAATTCTTCTCAAATACATTCATATACTAGTATGTAATACTTCCAATTTTATTCCATATTATTCAAAATCTGATCATCTTGGAGTCCAGTTTTTATAAATCATGAAGAATGCTTGCATTTACTTAATTTAATCTAATGTCTTAAAAAAAATGTTCCTGAAAAAATTATTCTGGCTATGATACTAAGTTTAATAGAGTTTTTGTTAGAAATGAAGCATGGTACATGTGTACTCTGAGTAGACAATATACATATGTTACATGGGAAGAGTTCTTATAGCACCCTGCAAAACTATAATCAGATTTTCCCTTTTTTCTGATCACTGCAACCGTGTTCATCCATATTTCTCACTTACTTCAATGGAATTCTGAAGTACAGAAGAGCTCATAAAGAATGACACAATGGATAAAGGCAAAGGAAATAAACCAGAACAAAGACATGGTAGGTAAAATGTAGGCAGAAATATAACCTTGATGTCTAAGAAGCTCAGATTCAGTCTAGACTTTAAAAACAACTGTTAGGACCTACAGGAAGAGGGTAAAAACTAGAGAAATCAATACTAGTCCTATTTGTCTCAAAACACTGCAAACTCCACTCTTGACTTGAATATCACATGTAGTAAATTAATAAAAGATTATGTCTCTACTCAACAGCTGCTCAAAGGATATTGATGCTCAATACAGTGTCCACCAGAAATTTACCTTCAGAACTAACTAGATTTGGAAGTCAGTTGAAAGTCTAATTTCTAAGAATAGGGACCATCATCTAGACTGAGTGTTATACTGTAGTCATTCCAAACAAATAACTCATTTCATCCAAGACATCAACCTAATAAGAGTCAGAAATCATCATTGGCTTTGGAACTACCACTCAGTTTGGTTGTCTGCTGCTGTCTTTAATAGCTACATATTCAAAATCTCCTTGTTTTGAGAGCTATGATAGTATAAAGCCAAAGTTTCAGATATGAATGGTTCATAAATTGAACAGACCAGGGGATTGTTGTCTGGATGTATCAAAATAGAATTTTCTAGGCTCCAGGTTTTTTGTAGTTTTAAGAAGGCAGAGAGTAATTCCCTTTAGACAAAACATGTACAGCTGCAGTCACTTTCAGCTACGCTGATCTGAGGAGCTCAGAACAATCTTTTAAAAGAAAAGACAAAACAAATTGTCTCAATAGCAGGACATAACACTACCCAGGTTTACTGAACTCAAAAGTCTTACTATGAAGTCACCAATTAGCATTACAATGAATTGGTTGGAGTATTTTTTGAGAGGGAATTTGACTTCTCTGTCCCTGTGTCCAGCTGGAGATAGATAACATCCATTCCCAATACTAAAGAATACTGCAAAAAAGGCTCTTAAACACAGGATTAACACTGCAACAGTTTTACAAGTTATAACTTCCAGTTAGTATAAGTTGATAGGTGCCTGGGAGTTCTGTAGTGTTTTACAAATACTAATTTTCATGCTTTGTAATAAAGTTGTTTACGTATGCAATGTGTTGGCATAATTGCTTGCAGATACAAATTAAGAAGTTATATTCTAAGCTGTTAAGAACTGAAATCCTATGACATAAAAATAGAAGTACATAAATACTGCAATATATTTTGTAGCACATTTTAATGCACCACATATATCAGAAGAAATGCACTGCTTTCCTGGATTCACTCCTAGAAAAGACAAGGTTACCTTCCTGTAACCTAAGCTGTAATCCAATGCCTGAACTTAATACTTTCTATTTTATCTCTATAGGTTTCACCAAGGGTATGAAACAAGACATTGGTGGTGGTGGAGGAAAAAAAAGTTTTATAGCTAGAACTGGATAAGGCTAAGGCAAGCCAATGAGCACCATAACATCTGTCTGAAGTCATCACGCTCTTGTCAACACCTTTTGCCAAATACCAGTTTATTTATTTGAAACACATGCAAAACTTCTCCTGTCCACAACCAGACATATTAGAAAAAATAAGGTTGTTTTCTGTTTACACAGATAATATTTGTCTCTCCTGATCAACCTAGCTGCAAGGACCTGAACATTTCTTCATAATGTTTTTGTAAGACTTTCATTAATATACTACTAATATTACTGCGTGGTTGTTTCTCCAAGTTTTACATTGCCCCTGAAAAACACCTTTCAAAGAGTAGGTCTTTGACTTTATTGGGTGGTTGTTTGAATTTATACTTAATAACAGATATTTTTTAAAACAAAATGAACTTCTAAATAAATCAGACCAGAGCAATTACTTGACAAATAATCAAAGTGCCATAGCAGAGCTTATGTTCAAAAGCCCAAACTCTCTTATTTCCTCAGAACTGACAGACTCCATCAAAATTCCCTATGGAAACAATGTATGCCACATGCTATACCTTGAACTGAGCACAAACATCAGCTGGGGAAGTTGTGTGTTAGCTGGCACAGGCAAGAACTGCACCAGAATGGACTGGTGCAGTTGGACTGGATCCAAGTGGACAGCTTGGATCATCATAGGCCAGTTCAGGCACCCAAGGTCCACTTATTTGCTATTGCAGATATAGCTTAAGAGTCCCAAGAAATCATGTTATGAGAGATATTTTTCTCTGGTAGTCTAAGCAGTACACAGGTCAAAAAAAACATGGAAGCAACTTTCATGTACAAAGAAAATAAGAAAAGCCAAAACCCCCGGTGACTCTCTACCTGATGGTTGCACACCAGCCTCCCTGGTTTCAAGGCAGACTTATTCCAAGCATACTTTTTTTTTTGGAAGTGATATCTATTATATCTGCTGGGTTGAGGAATTTCTTTCATTTTTGAACCAGAAATGGTGCTTGGCAGTAACTCTAAGCTGCCATTCTTCACTTACTAAGTCTCTATAGGAAGCCTTTTTTGAGCTAGGGAATGACTTGTTCATTTAATACTTCTGTAATAAAGATACTTGCAGACTCTTTTTGTAGACACAGTGAGCAAAAAGGGCACCACTGATCATCTCATCACAGCTTGAGAACACAGGTCAAAGACTACTAGTTTTAGCAACTGAACAATGTCCAACCCATATCAACTATTGGGGCTGAGCTCTACATCCCTTATATTTCCAGGTTTTTGGCAACTGAAAATTTGGCTAGTCACAGACAAGATAACTACAGATAATTTTTATCCAATTTTTCAAGGTTACCTGCCTCAGGAGTGGCATGTGTATATGAGCTACTCATAAATCTTCTTAAAGTAGCATCTTCATAAGGAAACTTATTTCCAAAGGTCAAAAACAGTGAAATATCTATCATCTGCTATTTAATGCAAGAGCAGTGCTGCTACAAGAAGGTACAGTTTGCCTACCTCTGTTGTAGCTATGTGGTAGAACAGTAAAAAGATACAAAGTCTGAGGACCAACTTCCACTCAAGACATTGACAATCAAGCTGCAGGGAAGTTGAGTTTTCTCATTTCTGCAGTTCTGATTATGTAAAAGCAAGGTTAAAGCAAACAAAATAATGGCTATGAACTGAAATATTTAAAAATTGTGTTTTTCTGGAAATACTAATATCACCTTTCAAAGACTGCACTCACTTTAGTAACCCAGAGCGTGTTCTGGAAGAGATCCAAGCCTCTTTATCTCATCAGCTGGTGATTCACAGTTAACAAATGCTAGTAATAATGATGTAAACTTAACTTAAAAATTTTCAAGGAGAAAATAGCACTGGCTTTAAAGTTAGTCTATGACCAAGAAAAAAAAAGGTCAAATAAGTTTGCTTCTTTCTATTACAATCAGAAGTATCACAAAATATCATTTTACAGAGGAAAATTAGGGCATTCCATGCATTCAATAATGTCAGATGCAATTCTAAGTTTCTTTTTTTAGTTGCCTAAACTATCAATTCAAATAAGAAGTTATTTATGGTAATAAGCTGTAACTAAATCGTTTTTTGTAGTTATTTGATGTTTTCTAACTAATGTATTAAACTAGGACAAAAAAGATTAATCAAATATATTATCTAGTACAGGCTATTTTGCTCAGATCATTAAAAATTGAACAAATTACCATAAATTAAACATTAGTTGCATTTTTCCTTTTAATTCTTCATCAGCTATCAGACTTGATAAGACAAGAAACATCAGATACAAAGGTGTTAGGAGGAAAATAATTATAATCAAGTTTAACATAGCCAGAAGCCAACACTTCATTATAGCACAGAAGCTTCATGTTAATGAGAAAGCATACCTGAAACAGATAATTACACAACTTTTTTTTTTTTTTTTTTTTTCTTTTTAATTCACTTTCCTTTTAGGCAAACAAACAACAACAAAAAATTCATTTTCCAAGCTCTGTGGTCCTGTCAGGGCCTGCCCACAACTATTACTTTTGGATTCCTCTGTTTTCCAAACAAGTCTACCAGATCACTTATCTGGCATTAGATTGGGACTTCAGATTTATTTTGCTTGTAGGAGTCACATTAAGACCATCTTATTCCATATAGTAGTTGTAATTTCACTTTGCAGTCTTGTTTCTTTTTTACATATTACTTTGAAGATATTTACATACTAATAGTAAATGCATCATACTTTGCAATACTACTACTTGCTATATATCCACACTCATCAACCTCTACCTTCAGCCTATACTTGGTTCTCTGGTCGTATACCTTATAAAGCACAGTACTTAGTATGAATACTTGGTCACTTAATATTTCTTATTTTCCCACATTCAGGTAAAATATGTTGTTACCTTTACCGCATATGGAGTTGTATTGTTGTAATAATAATTAGTATTTTATTTTTAGATTATACAGATGGATTCTTCTTACAGTTTTCTTTCCTAGATAAAAGTGTAGGCCACACTGTATTTTCACCTTCATCATTTAGTAAATTCAGCTCCCAAACACCACCGCTCATGGTAAAATGTGCTGGGAGATTGCAAGAACAGCTGAATGTACACAACAGCAATTAACAGGGGTGTTTTGTTTTGTTTTGTTTTTTTTAAAAAAGGGAAAATCAAGTGAAAAAGTTCAATTACCAAATACTGGAGACACCTATAACAGACTGTTGAAGTCAAGTGACCCCACCCAGCAAAATCTTAGTCAGGCACAATTTACCCTTGTTAAATCCTTTGCTCATGTACCTGAAAATGGCTTCCAAGAATACTTGTTATGCAATTTTCCAAAGAAATTAAGTTTAGAAGATTTAGTTCCTTTCACGTTCTTTTCTGATCCTCCCCTTCTTTCCCCCAGCCCCCGACATAGTGAGCACATCTACTATTTTTCGGTCATTAGAAACCTCCTCATCTCCATCAGGTGGTTCCTAATATTATTGTACACTGGGAAACACATTCATAGCACAGCCCTGAGGGATTTAGGCTCTATACAGAAATATCTTTCCCATCAAAATATTCTATAGGGGTTGATATTACTTCACCCAGCTGGTCTGCAGGTAACATTGAGGTTAAAAATTCTTATTCACTACCTTATCTTGTTCAATAATGCAGCCTTTTCTGATATACACAATCCTCATATTAAGAGTCTAGAGAGCAGTAAATGACAACAAGACCCAAGTGATCAAGTTGTTTTTTTTTTTCTAAATACACATGCAGAATTCAAGACATTAGTATCATACTGTAATTCCTAGACAGCTATTATTATTCAGAAAAGTAGATAATTTTTCTCTGGTGAATCTCAAAAGACTAAGCAAGCAGGTTAGGTTTTTCTTATCCTTCTCCATACCTCTAATAAACAGAATTTAGAGCAACAGGAAAGATCACCCAGGCACCTATTAAGATCTTACATGTAAAAGAAATACTAGATTTAGATAAAACGAGATTAAACCACGGCTTGTAAACATGGACCTACTGTATATTCTGTGAGGAGGTGCAGATAATAGACATGCCAGCAATTTAGAAGTGTCTTAGGATACTAGGAGAAAAGTGCTAGCATTTTTAGTTATGGTACAAAAAAGGTGTTACATGCAACTCCATAACAAATTAGTACTACTGGAATAACCAGCACAGGACATAAGGAGAAAAGAACAGGGGTAAAAATAAAACTCATAAGCTTCAGAAAATAATAGATTTAGAAGGCTAAATTTCTCCACCTGACATCTATAGACCTTCATCTGTAACTTTGTTGTCCTACAAGAACATTATACCCAAGGAATTTCTGAGCAAACACATAACTTTTGGAAGGAAAACACCTATAGAAGTGCTCAAGCACTTCAAAATTTAATCACTCTTTTCTCCCTCCCACCACTATCCCTAAACTCTCAAAAACTGCTTCAGTTAGCTGCTCTATATTATACAGGGACATAGACTTCTCCCGGTTCCAGCAAGCTTTACTTGCTAATTAGCCCTTAATTAAAATGAGCTGCAGCTGGTTTGAGACACTCCTCTCTTCCCAACCCTAGTGCCCTGTTTCTAATTTCAGAACTAATAAAAATTCCCACAAGCCAGCCTGGTCTGGGTACTTTTCTTGAGAGAGTGTATTCAGCATTTTTTAGTGCTTTTTCCTTCTCCTCTGTTTGTCTTCTAAGTACATAATTTTAGGAATAGCTTTTTCTTCTTGGATTTTTTTTTTTCACCAGTTGTTCTTTGCTGAAGTATTGTTGCAGTATTTTTTTTTTCTTTTTCCTAGCTTGAAAACTTATTTCAGTTGTTGATTTGATGAGACTTAGATTGGAATAGGCTGAAATGCCGACAACAAAGGCTTGCTAAAGGGCAGTGCAGATGTCTTACATGTTTCCCAGATACTGCTGCCAATGCATTTTAGTTGAGACTCGTGATGTCTGCTCTTCCTGCTTTTCCACTCAATTGAACCAAATGAACTAAATTCCTTTTTTTTTTGGATGAGGACAAACATCCACAAAGGATGAAGCTAATGTCCTCAAACTCAATTTGACCTTCCCTTGATTTGTGTCTGTCTACAGGGATGAAAAGGCTGGTTGGCCTCTTAACTGTCTAAATAGCTATGTCTCACCATATTTCTGAATATATATCACCGAACAAACTTCATTTCAGCTTCCTTGTTAAACTTCCTTGTTACGTTCCTGACTCATTCCCCCAAAAGTTAAGCTGATACAAACCAAGAAACACACTAAGCTCTCCAGGCAAGGCTTAGAAATGGTTACTGTATTAGACAAATACATCTCCAAGTGTAATCTTAAAGGAAAAAAAAAAGGAAAGGATAAAGAAGTATATGCATACATTCTTTCAGTTCTGAGTGAGAGAGCAACTTCAAGTCATGGCTTACTTCTACTGAAAAACAATAAAAAAGAGCTGTTTTTATTTTTTTCAATTTAAATATAAGCAATAATAGAATTCGGTCCACAGAGTATGAGAAGCAAAAGCTGAAGAGACAAATAGTGCCTACCCTTCCTTATTCTTTCCAGAGGATTAGATCTTAAGTGGCATTTAATATTGAAAAGCTTTCTCTGTTTATGTATTGGCAACATGACTGACTCATGGCGACATGACCTGCGTTCTGAACAAGACATGACTGTTAGGTCTGAAAGAATGGTTCTAACCTGTGGAGCAGACAGCAAAGGGCAGTTACAAACATTCCTTTGCCAGTACTGTTTTGCATGAGCTGTGGTCAGGGCAGATTCCCTGTCTTTGTCAGGAAGATTATATAACTCTCCATTTTAGCTTGAAGCTTAAAAAATGCCAACAGAGAGTCTATGGTTTATACAACGCTTGCCATATATTTTAAATAACAATGAAGTAATGATTGTTCTGTGTTGCTTTCAAGCTGCTCCTGTGGTACTGTGCAAAGTGGATTACCAACAATGGAGCAGCTCACTCACTGTCCATTGTCCTAACTTATACTGAGATATCATGTTCTTTGACTTCACTTTCTGGCTTGTGAAAGTGTGTAGCTTGTTGACTTCTAGACAGCCAGGACCTTATGTTGTGATCACACAACATAACCACTCCACCCTTGTCAAACTGTGTGTACGGTGTATGCCAATTGCAGTTTAAATCTGTAGAGTTACTGTTGTTTCAAGAAGTTCCAGAAGGGGTTTTTTGTCTCAACCTTTGGTGCATCTGAATCCAGTTTATGGTTTTATTTCACCAAATTTTCTGGTGCAACAGGGCATATATTTCTCTCCCAATCAAGTCATAAGTTTGGGGTTGGTTTCATTCCTGTCCTCTATACATGAACTAAAACTCAAAATAAATAATTCACTAGATTAGCCTGGATAAATTTTGAAGCTTTTGGTGTCAAACTCATTTGATCAAATTCAATTTTAGGATAATAAAAAACATTACATCATTTCAAGGGGAAAATAAAGAAAAAACCCTAATTCTGAAAATATAAAAATGTAAAAATATCCAGCTTTTAATTCAAAGAAGGTTAATACAAAAAATGAGGTTTCATTAAAACTTAGACATTCAGCAGAAATTATTAAATCTGTAAGATCTTTTAGTACGTTTCTGACCCACTCTTTTCTACTTTCAGTAATATAACTATAATTTTATCTCCTCTATTCATGTTAATTTACTCAAGCCTCCTTGCTTTGCCGCTCCACTTCTACCTCTTCCAGAAGTAAATACTGAGATGCTTTGGGATACTTAATTGTTAATGTTTTTAGGAAATACTAGTAGGATGACCCTTCTTCATAATGCTTGTTATGTAGATAAAGTTAAAATGCCATAAATATTTAAACTCAAAAAGGAGGAAGGCAAAGGGAAGGACAAAGTAATAATGACAATAAAATTACTAGCACAAACATTATGGGACCAGGAACTGCTGGTTTTCCATCCATTGCATTGGGAGAAATACAGTCCAATATGTGCATATTTCATGTATTTATCTTTGCTAAGAAAATCTCTTAACAGTTGCCTATATTCATTCACAATGGTGAAAGTTTAGATATTTAAACACTTGATATTTAAACTGAATCAAGATTAATCTCAGAGCTAATGATATTTTCGAAAGTGTATGATGTAGTAGCCACTGGACAATGATGCCTTCTCAGCACACAGTTTTTCCAACACCTACATAGTACTTTAACCATTGGAAATCCCACGGTAAAGAAGGAAATGTGAATGATTTAACCCTAATAAAAATTAAACAATACTAAGACTTGATAAATGCTTGTTTCCCTAAATGTGTTTCCATCTATGAATCTCCTATGTGCTCAAAAGATTAGAATAAAAGTTATAAATAATAAAACTTATTTAAAATGTGTTTGTAAAAAGAACCTAACTGAGAAACTACAGGTCAAGGGATGAATTCAGATCAGGTTTAAATTGTAGAGAACGTTTGATAAGCCAGCACCAATTGCCTCTTTGTTTTCAATTAGTTTTCTAAGCAAATGCAATGCATTTCAGCATTTGTCATGCAGAGAACATTTTTCATCTGCTTTTAATCTTCAGAATCCCAGGTTTTAGCCTTGCTGATGATCATCAGCTGGGGTGACTTATTGCTGTAATTTCCATACCTCATGAGATTTTACTTTGAGTCTGAAGTGAAAAAAAAGTCCTTAAATTTGCTTCTAGAGGCACTTTGCTTTTGCCAGTGATAGTTATAGTGCATTTCCCCCCTCTATCAGGATACATTCAAAGGTTGTCTCAATTTTAAAAGGTCCTCACAAATTGAAACCTTAGATATTTCTGTTTAGGGACACAGTCCAGACTATTTTTCTATATTTTTTTTCCCTTTTATAACAACAGATACTTGTGGTAAATTCACTGAGATACTTTTAATAGTATCCTCCAAAGTGATTTAAGTCAGATGACATTGAACATTTTGTGTGTAGTCAACAACACACAATCAATGATTGATTGTACTCCCTGCCTCACATCTGAGAATCGATCACATCAACGAGTATGGTCTGATCCTTTTCCTTCACAGAAACTTTTCCTTCACTACAAACAAATGCAGTCTACTGAATGACAGATCCTGACAAGCTGCAGTGAAAAGTCTTATTGGAAATTCAGCAGCCCTCATCAAGCAAAGACAGCACCTTCCTTTTCTTCCAAAAGAATCCTTCTAGAAGTTAATTCTGAGTTCTTAGGATGTTAAAGATAAATCTTCCGTAGGAAGATGACAGTTTTTTACATGTTCTGCCTGTCTGAAGGGAATGATAGAAGGAAAAAGACACATATGAATTTAGCTACTTACTGAAAACATAGAATAACTTTGAATAGAACTTTGTGCTTTTGATAAAAAGCACAATGTGCAAGAAGCAGAAATGTTTCATCCAAGCAGATGATTAAAATTCTCATTGCAAGGGCATGAAGTAAGATGTTATAATCAATTCTAACATTTGCAGTTAATATACAACTGAAATAAAAATTTGTTATGGGAAAATAATACAATTTTTCTTTTCTTCCACAGCAGTCCGCACTTCAGGCAGTGAGCTGGAAAACACAAGAAAATATAAGACTGCCCTCCAGCTCCAGTAAGTTTGGTCTCATTTGGTTTCCTGTAAATGACCCTGAAGGTAAAGGGCACTGAACAATCAGTTCAGAAAATTACCAGATTCACTTCGTGTGTCCAGAGGCGAATACTTTTTAAAAGACAATGAAAAATAGAGAAAGTAATGAGATCCTATGCTCATTTTTTTAGTCCTGTGATGATAAAACACAAGCATGGTGTGAAGGAAAAACAGAAAGAAAATCACTCTAAACCACTACTGCAAAAAGTAACTTGAGTGAGTTGATTCATGTCCAAGGGCAGTCATTCTGAAATCCATGGAATCTTAAATCAGAGGAAAGCACTGATTTCTTTATGTATAGGTAGTGCAGTTATTATTTTTTGTGTTGCTTCTACCTACTATACCTTTTGTACTATTTTCATACATTTTACAGAAAAAAAAATAAATATATATTTAGAAGTGAGTTAAAAGAATAATTTCTGTCTACTGGAAATTGATATTTCAGTATTTTTAAAAAATCTGAATATCTGTTTAATGGAATTGAGGGAACTGTTTTGGCCTTGTTTATGGAGTGAAGTTAGATACTAGGTAATAAAATAAAATATCAAGAGAAAAACATCTTGGCTTGTTGAACTGAAATAATTTATTTCTGATGAGTGTTGGTATTGTGGAATAATGTGGTACTACAGGGAAGGTAATATAAAGAGGCTTTTGGTTTTTGTTCTCTTCTCATATATTTGGGGATCAAACTGCATTTCACATACTGGATCTGCAGATGTGATGCATCACATAATTTCTTTAGAGGACAGGTGTACTACATTATGCAGTCTGCCTCTGTATATATTACTTTGGATGGAGTCAAACCTATCTCACAGCATCTATAATGTGATACTACATGGAAATGCACATACTTTAATTGACTCAGAATAAATTTTCAAGTGAGTTAAAAAATAGTTTAAGTGGTGACACATAAAGAATAGATGTTAGCCATTTTCAAGCCCATGGTTATATTTCTGACAGCAATGTTTAGATGGACCTAGAAAAATTTGAAAAATAGTTTGAATTTGAAAAAGAGTTGGTTTGATGGGTTCCTCTTTCATAACTCTTCACAGCATAATCACACTAATTAAACAATTAATCCCTATGTACAACTGGAAAGACCATGGCCATATCAGAACCCAGACATTGCAACAATCCTATTCACACTAAGAAAAAAGGAACAACAAAAGAAAGTGGGAGAAAAAGACACACAGTCACAAGTCAAGTCTGGCTAGATTGGACAGCCAATTAGATATTCTAGAAGTCTTTTTACTTGCTGCCTTTATAAAGGCTAAAACATAGATCAGTCTGAAAATGTTTTAATTTCTGACACATTGAAATTAAAAAAAAATAATAGGCTGTTTGAACAGCTGGCAGCCAACGTCATGGTGGCTTGGAAAGTAAGTGATAAGTGCAGACTTGGCTTCAGGAACAAGCAGAAGTTCTCCCTATGTTTTAACCTTGGACTCATTGCAATTTTTTTTTTTTTGTGGTAAGAAGAAGGAAAAGGAGAAAAAAAGTACTCTAAGAGGGATTCCATAAGGAAGGTAGCTGGTTCTAGTGAAAACACAATATATTTAAGGAGGAAAGATTCATTCTTCATTTAGGAATTGTACAAACATGACTCCAGTGAGTAAGCTGATCTCTCAGTTTCATTTATTTGTCTCTTGTGATGTTTTGTTTCCCTTCTAATAAATATTTCAGATATCAGATTTGCAAAACATTTTTCCCATCCACTTTAATTATTAAATCAAGTAAGGTAAACAAGGAAAGGAGAAACGAGAAACTTCATATAGAATAAACTTCACAGAAAATGTACATAGATATTTTCTGAGGCTATGTACTTCTAATAAATACCTGTATATTTATATTTTTTCTCCTTAAATTATGCATCAGCTGCCATATTCTACAAATGTAAAGAAAACTTACTTCCTAAAATATTTATGATGTATCTAAAATTTTAAGTGACAGTAACTTCATTCAAATGAAAAATAAACATATTTACAGTATGCTCTTTTTTGTTATACTGAAGTGTTTTAATTGGTACATTGCAGTTATTGAGAAATTACATGGTACTCACATTATATATGCTGTACAGAACTTCTATATACTGATTTTGAAGTATATTTGAAACTAATGGTAGTGTTATCTCACACTACAGAAAGTATGATTGAGCATGCTTAAAGATATTTGAGTGAAATTGATCTGCTTATGTTTGGTGTTACTTCATGATCTTGTTGGAATAATCAGATTAAGAAGTAATGAAACTACTGATTTTGGTAAGCAACACTAATACAAATAGATATTTGTATATGTCTGCTTATATGTGTCTGTATGTAAAAAAAATATATGCCTATATTATAAAGTGTTGAAGTGGATGTGAATATTTGGTATTATTTCTAGTATATTATAAATGTGAAGGCAACTATTGAAAATGTAGAAAAAACAAAAATATCATAGGGCTACAGCAGGGAAAAAATTCTTTATTGGTCATTAGACGTTATTCACTACACAAGAAAGCAAGATATATCTACATCTTATTTTTATGGAGAATGACCTCTATGTAGGGTTTAACTAACAGTCAGGGAATTTTTAGATCAAATTGTAGAAAAATATAATTAGAAAAAAGTAGCAAATTACTTGCAAGTTCCTATAAATGTTTAAATGGATTAGGCAAGGATTCTACAGATTTATATAAAATTGGTCTATTCTTTGGACTGTTCAACACAGTTGTATGCATAAACTGGTATCTCAGAAAGTCCTTAAACTCCTGATTGCACAGACAATCTCCCTAGAAAAGAACCTGTCTACATATGCCTATTTCTTTTACAACCCAAGTACTTCCTGCTGTCAACCCATATATTGGATTAAGAAAAAACTTTAGCATGTCTCAGTATGGCAATTCTTTGGATGTTACTGAGAGAAAACAAGATTTAAGTACGGTGTAGCACTTCGTTATCTTTTTAAATCTGTACCAAACTTAAGATTGAGCATATGATTAAGTTATTTGCTGATTTGGTGCTTTTGGATTTTATTCTACAAATAATTTATTGTAGGACTCTAACAGGTTCCAGTGATCACAGCTGACAGTTTATAAAAGAGTACCCTTATTTTGCCCTGTTTAACCACCTCTGACAGGCAAACTTTCAGATCATTGAACTAAGAAATGGTTATTTAAATCTTTTGAGGTGACATGCAAAGAGCAATAAGACCATATCCAATTAAAAATTAATTCCCCAACAATGTTAACTTACAGGTCACTCATATTTTTAAGAAGCCATAAATAATGTATTCATTGCTAATTAACTGCATCTACTTTATCACCATATCTCCTATTTAATGAGCAACATGAGAGCAGTATGGTAATTTAAAACGTTATGACTTGTCAAAAAAGAGTCAATTAAAGGAGTTCTCTTCAGGAGGCCCTAATAGAATTCAGGACAGGATTATGCCAGAAACACATTGAACTTCCTGTCTTGTGGGTGTTTTTGAGATTTCAAACTTGTTCTGTCCCAGACTGAAACAGTTAAGTTAAACTACCACAGTAAGGAAGGCAAAGGCATGTCAGTTTGAATCAGTCACTCAGTGTATTTTTATTTCTTATATTTCAAGTGTCTCCTGCAGTGTGCTGTCAGTAGATTGGATTAGGAAGAATTTTTAGTATAGCAATTCTTAGGTTGTTGGAAGTGAAAATTATATTTTTTCTGAAGAGTTTTGAAGGGTGAAAGGTACTTTTCATGGTCCCATGATGCGGCTCCTGGTAGCCTTCGGGCATGAACAGTGGAGAATGACTTCAAACATGACCATGGGCAGACTTCTGGCTCTTCTCCTAAACACCTATGTGAGGCAGAAGCTCCCTTATTTTCCATATGAAAAGACAGCTCCAGGGGTGCATTAAAAAATCGAACTAAGTTAAGGGCAGGATTTATCTCACGTAACCTTAGCTAATTGGATTTGACCAGATGTGTAGACTATAACAAGGATGTGGACATCTAACTCATATAGAGACCACTGCACTGCGGGTCTAAAATAAAGGCAAGATGACTCCTTCCAAAAAAAAAAAAACCAAAAAACTTGGGCTGTTCAGCATTAATATGTTTTTTATACCTCCCACTCCTTCAAGAGTGCAGATATGAGCACAACCTTTTATCTAGTACCTGAAGACTTACAATCTTTGTACTTATTTCCAAAATTAGGGACACAATTTTCAGATACTGGAAATGTAGTGGTCATTTTTTAATAAATACTCTTAAAAAGTGGAGATTAGTCACCTTTTCATTAAAAATAGTTGATCATGTCACAAAATTCAATATTTCTAAAACAAAGCTCCTAATTTAAGCTAGAAGTTAAAATTCTATCCATATCAAATATATCCACAGTAAATAGTAAAAGAGAGACAACTCCAAAATCTAAGGCAGTTTGTTTGGAAACTTGAGTTAGGATACCCCCTGGAGAGACTCGCTTTCCTGAAGGCATCAGGCTTGTGCAAAATATACATGTTTTGAACACGGAAACTGAGCTGTTAACGTGACAGTCCACCCATATAGATAAGAATGCAAGAGTGCAAAATGAGAGAGAGCACAAAGGTATAAAAAGATCATGGAATGCCAACGTGACTTGTTTAGTGGTTACTTTTAAATTTTTATGGCAATTTGACATGGATTGTTTTAAATTATCAAATGGTCTACTGAAAAAAACAATCCTCTCATCTTTAATGGATGAAAAGAATTTACAGTGCAAGGGGCAAGCTTAGAAGAGCAGAGGAATAGTCTAGCTGTCTTTACAAGGTCATTTTTCTCATTCTTTTACATTCATATTCTTTCTCTTACTCAAACAAAACATTTAACTTCTGAAGCAGATGATGATGATGTGTATCTCTGCACCATGATCACTCAGAGTTGGGTTTGCAAGAGATTAGATGAATACCTCCTGAGTTTTAGGCCCTATTTATCTTCAGGTCTTCAGGTACTTGACACTTTTTCAGTTCATGGTTAATTAATCGTCTATGAAGCTCTTAGCACAACTTTACCTTAATCTTATTTTGGCTTTAACACACCTCCAGAGTTTTTGCCTGGATAGACAGCTGTGCTCTCTCTGAGTCCCTCTGCAGCATTTGTTAATGTCAATGGGATCTTTAAGCCTGCAACTAGGAAAGAAAACACCATGGTGTGATATTTTAAAAGGTTTTCTTCGAGTAGGTTTTAAAAGTTTTTTCTTTTTACTCTGCATTGGAAAGATAATTTCATTAATCTAGAAGGAGTAGTATTCCTAGGAAAAATAAAACAACACATAAAGAGGTTCTGAATTAATTTTCAAGACAATTGGATATCTATTTCCAGTAGTGCCAGAAAATCCTTTGTGCAATTCTCTCTAGAAGAATCTTTTCATTCAGTGTCCACTGAAGAAATTTTCATTTATGAAAAATAATGTATGTAGAATTGTCTATTAATCCTAAAGTGCAGTTTCCAGATACAGCTTATGAACTACCTAAAAAGCCAGAAAAAGGAATTAAAAATACTCTCTACTACATTTAACTTTCAAAGTTCAAATTCTGAGATTGCAGTCTTGCAGGAAAGGTTAAAAGTTGTTCCTGTTGTCTCTTCAGGTTTCTAGATACCTGTCACTGGTTATATGTTCACATCATTATTGGTACAAAAGATCTGATTCTGCAGTTGGATACAGGGGTACTTAGTACATTGAAGAAATGTGACTAAAGTCTTTCTTCTCCAAGACCTCTGAATAAAATACCTGGAGACCTATAAAATAATATCATTCCACATAATTTATGGTTTGTTGTTGTTGTTGTTGGTTGGTTGGTTTTGTTCTTGTGGGGTTTTTAATTCTACTACTCTAAAAAGAAAAAAAAAATGTATGTCTTCTTTCAGCTGATGTTGGTGGGGGATGATATTTCCAGTTAAATAAATCTTTAATGATAATAATTTGAAAGTGACCACTAAGGCATGAAGGTCTTGTCAATGGTCCAATTGTTTTTTGTCCTGATTCTAAGATAAAAATAGAAAACCATATTCACAGAATAAATTGACAGCACTTAAAAAAATTTAAAATTTATTCATATGCTTAACAAACCCCAAATCTAAACATTTCTTTAAAATGTAAAAAAAATCAGCATGTATAGATATGGTCAGGTTTTTAAACTTTCTCACAGTGCTTTTCCTGTGCTTTCCTTAAATAAACATATTTTCAGAGAATTCAACAATTTCTGATATGCTTTGATTTCACTGGGATATGGTTCTCCTGACATTTCTGTAGACAGCTCTAGAAGGAAAGCTATCTCAATAGCTCCATGTTGTGGATAAAGAAATGACACTGGAGAAGGTAAGTGACTTGTCCCAAATCCCACCGCAAGCTGAGAACAAAGCTGTGAGTCTCTAAGATCTCATCTGGTGTCAGTCACTCAGTTTTCTTCAGCACAACCCTTTTTCACTACTGTGAATATTTCACTGCAACTCTAGCTGTTGTTCATTTGAGTGCATTATCTAACCTTCAGCTCTTCTGCCAATCATTTTTTCATGTTCTTCACAGTACTGAAACTGTTTGTGATGTATCATTCATGCCATTTTGTTATCTTTCAAACTCCAATTTATGATGCTCTTATCTACATTACATTGGTAACTAGCACTTGATGCAGTATGCCCAATTTAGTGTCTATCTCCACAGCATGATACGGAATGGTTAATCTATATTTTTACTAGTTCACTGAAAAATTCCCCATGGGTTGAAGTTTAGCTTTACCATTGTATGAACCTAATACCCTTCTTAAAAAAATCTAATTTACAAATTTGTATCATAGTGCCGCTATGTGAGTTGTTTTCTTCTCTAGCATTCCAATGTTAAAGGTCACTCTCCCTCTCCAAAGTTTCCTTAAAGTTTGACTTAAATTATTAAATTATGATAAATCTTCAGAATCATACTGAAAAAAAAAAAAGAAGAAAAAGCTAAAATAACATTCGTAACCATAATTGTGATCTTCCTTGTGCCAAATGAACTTTTGTCATGACTATACATAATGCTTTGTAAGTTGTTGAATGTGAAGGACTGGAGATGGGACTGACACAAAAATGATGACCAAAAAAAAAGTTTTTATTAGAGCATGGAATTATTTGGTCTGTCTATTTCCATGCCAGCAATTCCGCACTGTTGAATTTGTTCTCAGCAATGATCTCAGATACTATAAAAATCTGATTATCTCATGGTGTATTGGGTTCATAATTGTTTTTTTTTATTTTTCCCCAGAGGATTTTCAGAAAAAAATCTGATCCTATAATTGGAATAACTCAAAAGGGGAAAATAAAATGTGTCTGTCAAGAAACAAACATAGGGAAAGTGAGAAATGACCATCATAGGAGAAGGGAGTACAAAATGAACACAAAATATGTTATGTGTTAGTGTATAAGTGTATATGAATGTGTAATCTATTCATCCATACTCTCAGTTGTACATGTGTGTAGCTTTATACTACTACACACACACAAAAAACTTTTCAACAAAGTTGCAAGAACAAAACTAGTGACACTAGATATTTTATTATTCCTTTAAGGATGAATTGTTTTTCTGCAGAGCACCAATTTTCTGTCTTTATCTGGACTGTGTTAATTCCCATTTCTGGGTCCTTATAATAACATTTTTGATACTACCATATTCCACTGGCAATTTATATCAATAGCAGACATCTTCAATAGCTCTCAAGCTGCAAATGATTTTGATGGAGAAACATCTGTACATATTACTATTCTGATTGTAAAAGTCTCTGAAAACATTTTTCTCCCTGAGCCCTTTACTTGTTTTTAATATTAGAATAAAGGTAGCTTAGCCACATTGAAAAAATGCTTAATCAATATGCAGTTAAAAAGCAAGCATGACTGGTGCAATGTTATCTGTCCAACCAGAAGTGAAACTGGTCAGATGGTTATCAAAATCCCTCAAAACTGTGTTTACTCTCCATTTTATGGGAACTACTGGCACTGTACGAGTTATGACTTTGAACCATCTCTATGTTTCACAGCAGAAGTGTTTGGATTTAGTTTTTGGAACAGAGTTAACATTTTTATGATGACAGTAGTTGTTCCAAAAACAGAAGATTGCTTTTGATTGTGGCAGCTACTTAATAAGTACTAAGAAAAAAATGACTGAGTTTAGATTTATAATGTGCTCTGAGTAATCTGAGACCCTGTTACCCTAACCAGCAACTTTCTCTTACTCTTAGATGTTCATCATTTTCCCAGCAGTAAAGTTTCATTTGTGACAGTAGTCACCACTCTCAATTCTTGTATCAGCTCTGAGTTTCTTCCAAAAATCCTGTTCATATCACTGCTTTTAATTTAAAAGGAATTCAGTACCTCATTTCCTCTACTTTTTTAGTCTCCGCTAAAATGTTGAGCTGATGCAGTAGACCTCAGTTACTCAAGACTCAAAAAGAACAAATCCAAAATACCCACACTTCAAGCTTCCAGCAGAACAATATTCACTATGTTGCACCATTTCCCTTCATCTGTAAACCTTTTGAGCAGATTTTGACTTTGCTACCTGATTCTTCTTCTAAAGCAAAAAATTATTCTTTCTAGGGGATTCATACTGAATCCTGTCTCCTAAACTGCAATACATAAGATATCATCAACCCTTTGATAAAAAAAAAAGAAAAAAAAAAACTATGAAAATTCTCCACAGATTTAAAATGTATTATTTGCCACCATGGTTCTAAAGTCAGGAGTAATTTCTCTGTAAATAAGCATGCCATTTCATCCGTAGATAGTAGTCAGTTTAAATTGCAGTTAGAGACAAAGATATGAATATTGTCTCTATGCAAATTGGTGCCTTATTTACTATTGATTGACAATATGATTGAAACTTTCATATAAGTTATTTCATATAAGTTATTAATGTTTCACTAAATAAGCATTTACTTAAAAGAAGATTGCTATGAAGAACTTTTTCAAAAGAAAAGACAACCAACAGCATTAGAAGGAGAGGACAATTCTGGGCTTAATTAAAAAAACTAAAAAGTTTTTGTTCTAAACCACACTGCCAACCTCAAATTGATAATTATATACAAAAAATGTGCACATATACAATTCCATATTTCATAAAATTAGTTATATACGTGCCACAGTATACTTTATGGAGGTCATTTAAATGTTAATTCCAAATTAACTAATCCGTATTGTTTTGTGATCATATATTTTTCAGATGTGATCCTTTTAGCTTTTCAGGTTTGTACAATAGATATAACTTAATTTGCATTGACTTTTCATAGAATCATAGAATCACAGAATGGTTTGAACTGGAAGGGATCATAAAGATCATCCAGTTCTAACCCCCCTGCCATCAGCAGGGACACCTTCCACTAGACCAGGTTGCTCAAAGCCTCATCTAACCTGTCCTTGAACACTTCCAGGGAAGGGCATCTACAACTTCTGTGGTCAACCTGGGCCAAAGTCTCACCACCTTCACAACAAAGAATTTCTTCCTAAGATCTTATCTAGACCTACCCTCTTCCAGTTTAAAGCCATCACCCCTTGTTCTGTCACTCCCTGCCCTTGTCAGAAGTCCCTCCCCACCCTTCCTGGAGCCCCTTCAGGTACTGGAAGGCTGCTATAAGGTCTCCCCAGAGCCTTCTCTTCTCCAGGCTGAACAGCCCCAACTCTCTCAGCCTGTCCTCACAGCAGAGCTGCTCCAGCTCTTGCATCATCCTCATGGCCTCCTCTGGACTCACTCCAGTATGTCCATGTCCTTCTTACATTGAGGGCCCCAAAACTTTTGTTGGAGTGTCATGAGAGTCGAATAGAAGGGAAGGACCTCCCTTGACCTACAGGACCTCCCTTGACCTTCTGGCCATGCTACTCTTGAAGCAGTCCAGGATACAGTTGGCTGATAATTTAATTTTACTTAGAGACTACTAACATAGCCTTGTCATTACAATTTATCACATTTGATTTCATATATTGTTTTGGTTTTGTGGACTCCTGATTTAGCTTTCACCTTAAATAAACCTCATACTCTCAAGATATTGACATTAGGAATGAGACAAAGGAAAAAAGAATCACCTCTCAATAGCATAAAGTTGGCTAAAGGAGCCAGTAATAACTCTGTCTCTCAGCTCTGCTGTCTACTGAGATAAATGCAGTAGGACATGATATTATTGTGACTATATCTAGTGTTTTAGGGAATAATGGTGTGAGCATGAAATCTCGTGTTTTAAAGGACAGTTTAATAAAACCAGAAACAGAGCTATCTGTGATATAAGGATTACCTTTACCTTACTGGAATTTTTTGGCCTTTTTTCTCAATAAGACGAAGAAAAGAAAAAAAAAAAAGGAAAAAAATGGAAAAAAAAATCAAATTATAAACATCCACAGGAAATATAAAACTTTGGACAAATCTCAGCTGATATCCAACTATTTTTGTTCATAAGCCACTAAGCTAAACTGACAGAGTTACAATGCAAGTACTCCATAAACTAATCTTTTCTAAACAAGACTCTCACTCAACTGCCTATCCCAAAGTTCACCACAGTCTCACCAATAAGTTCATGGAAATGATTTACCATGGCAGTCAGAGGTTTATAATGCATCATAACAGAAGTCAGCCTGAGGGCCCTTGGCTGCAGAATCAAAAGTTCACATCTAAGGCTCCCTAAAGGTCTTGTGAGACAGTGGAGAGAAATTTAAGAACCAGAATACTCTAGTTTTGACTGTGATTAAGTCAATAAATGTCCAGTTTCACTTTTAAAAAATATTAGATGCACAAAGTATTGAAAACTGTTTACAAAAAAAAAAAAAAAAAATTACTGGCTAATCTGCCTAGCAAGAAGAAAAGAAATACAAACTAACCCACAAACAAACAAAAACTCAACCTCAATACATTATTCTGTTGTGTAGGACCACATTTTGATTCAAGAAAGATATATGTAAGATTCCTCAAAGTAATCTGGAGTTTCATTCATCTATTATTTCTGAAAATCACAACCTAGACATATGTAAGAAAACAGTAATAAGCCAAAACAAAAACATGTGTCCTCAGTTACCTTTCTCAGCCCATGTGTAGATTTTACAAGCGTCTGCAAATATGAGAATAGAAGAAAAGCCATAATCCCATCCATACAACCAGTATCCAGTGCTGAAGATAAATGTAATTTCATTTAGAATCTTTGAAAGGACTACATTTCTACAAAAATTTTCAGTGGCATTTTTGAGCCCCTGTAAACATCCATAAGAAGTAGCAGCAGTAAGTTCCACAGCTTGAGATACAAAGAGAACAAAGATGGTAACTTTTCTCATCTAGTCTGAACTTCTCACCACCAACTTTTAATCAATGTCCTTGTTGTTTCACAAAAGTCAGTGAACAACTGTCTCTTCCCTTTCTCCATGCTTCTCATGGTACTTCTTTCATATGTCATGTTATTGATTTTGCCTATATCATCCATATATCATACCTTTGCCAAGTCTCATGTCCTTTCCTCAGCTGAAAAGTTCCAATCACTCTAGGTAAACTTCAAGTCAGACAAGAAGTACTGAAGAAGTATCACAGAACTGCATTGTTCCCATATTGCAGGTGTTTGTTTCTGGAAAATAGACTCCAGAAATAACATTCTGGTAATCTCAATAAAGATACACTTACAAAATCTAATCACCACTCATGTTTACAACCTTAAGTTAATCTTTGATGTCCATAGTTTATTTTGTGCTTATAAATAAGTTTCAAGGCAGTAGTGATTCAGACTAAAGTGTGGGAAACTTTGATCTATCCCTGTTTGTGCCCCCTGAGCATATTATTCTGCATGGTGGTCTAGTTGGAGTAAGTAATAAGGTGTTTGGCCATGGAGACCAGTGCTGTAATTCCACAGTCACTTTAAGGCAGCATAAGCCAATGGTATCAATGGAAAAAAAATTATTACTTTATGAAAAACTCACCTGGATCAGAACTAATACTTCCTTTTCCCTGATAAAAGCTAGTGCCAACTTAAATTCCTGAATTGGTTGAAGAAACTGTCTCTATCATACGAAACAGGGTACATAATTTAAAGAATTATCTGTGAATCTGTCTATATATTCAGCACTGGAACACAACTCTGTCAGGTTCACACAATTTATTTCATTTACTCATTTGCTTCTCAGACAGGGCTGCTTGCATGCTTCAACCATTTCTATGCAAATACTTTGTTGCATGGATGGATGCCTCTTCAGGGACTAAAAGGCCTTTTATATTGCTTTAATGTCTGACTGCACAGCACAGTTCAGAAATCCATACATTTTATGAACCATCAAACAGAAAGAATTAATTATTACTACTAATGATTATTCTGATAAGTACTATTGTTATTACCACACTGAATACTAGGGGGAAAAAAAAAAAACAAAACAAACCAAAACCAAACAAAAAACACCATTAAAACAAATATTATGAAATAGCTATTTCAAAATAAAAAAATAAAAATCCTATCACAAGGGAAATGTAAAAGAATAAAATAAATCAGTTGCTCAGTTGTTAGTTTGTCCTGTTAATGTTGAATATCCATGACTATTGATTTGATATGAAAATTAATTGTAAATTCAAGATTGCATCTACAAACTCAGATGCAGTTAGGAAAATAAGAGAGAGGATTAAATCCTGGCACCACAGAAGTCAATTGAAGTTCTGAAGTAAATGACAAGATTTTCCTGAATTTAATAAGCTCAATATTTTACATGCAGAAAAGCCAGGAGGTCATGAATTCCCATGGATATGAAGAGCTCATGTCTTTCTGCAGTGTACTGGGAATGGGTGGAAACATTAAGTGTCCCGTTTTCTACTGATCTGGAGATTGTGAGAGCTGGTAGATCACAAAGAACTATGATGAATGGTGTAAAATTCGAGTGGATACTATTTTAAATTCAGTATGCCAGAAAAGACACTGAAGAAGGTAATTTTGCACCATGGGCTAAGTAAATGAAGTGTCATGCAAATCACCTGGTGTTTTTCCACTGTGTCTATTTGGACTAGACAATAATGTGCCCCTTTATGTGTACTGAAGTAACTGAAATAGTACACAAGTCCAAGCCCTAGTTATTACTCTAGCCAGAGTAAGTGAAAAAACATGTTGAAAACAAACCTGTAGCCACAAAGACCTCATGTGGATTTGCAAGTCCATGGTCAATACTTCTTGTCAATATTATTCTCTGTGGGAAAAAAATAAGGACTATGAGAAACAAAAATTAATGTACAAACTAAAATGTTTTTTGGGGGGTCATAGTTAATTATAGTTTGTTTTGTTATAACTACTTCTCTATGAATATACATAAGTCTAAATATCCCATTATGGTTTAATTATACAGCCATTAGAAGAAGAAAATTGCTAATGAAAGCAACTATGAAAATTGTATGTCATTTACAAAACCACACATAATATACCACATATATTTTCAAATATCATAGTGGAAAGATGACTCTCTGAGGATTTCAGCATTGCATCTAATAGCTTTTATACATTATCAAACCTTTAATTAAGTAGAATTATGAGGAAGCTGGAAATGGAATCCGTTTGTGTGCCATTTTAAATAATACATGGGGCTTATTATGGGATATGAGGTGGGCTCATTCCTTCACCAGAGCTGTTGCTTTACCATCTGGATTTTTTAGTCATAAACTTAAATAAATAAAAAAAAAAAAAACCAAAACCAAAAAAATTAAGGCATGACATTAAACTTCAACACAAAGTTTTCAAAGTCTAGTCCTATAACACTACTACTACACTATTGTCTTAGTTTTTCCCATCAATAACTTGTTATTTTTTTGCATAAACGGAACAAAGCTGTATATATAAAATAAGGAACCCATATGTGGCTAATACAAGCCCAGTAGACATATATTACCAAATTATTTATTATGAAAAAAAAAAGAAAAGGTTTTATTTGCTTTTTTGATTTTGGTTGTTGACTTTTTTTTTTTTTTTTTCCTATGGAGAAATAATTTATTTACTACCAAGCCAAAGAACTTCTACATTATAGCAAACTTTTTGCAGTGGCATTGAAAGTTATCCAAATGGTCAGTCAATGGCTTTTTCTTGCATAGACTTGATGTTTATATTTTAATTCTTCATTCCATGATGCAAAGTTTTGTTTGAGTTGACAATTTGTCTTTCCTATAACTTCCATGATCTTATTGGTCAGACTGAGAAGTTAAAGAAAGCAAACATCATTCTGCAATTTGAATTACAGAAACACAGTTAAGCTGTACCTATTGAAGTTGAAGCTGATCATGTATTTACCTACCTAAGTAGTTGGGCAAATCGAATTGTCTGTTTCCCACACCATATCTGCACAAATCCAAAGCACAGACAAATCTTAAACAGCACTGGAAATGAAGGTTTAAACCCTTATCCAGTCCTTGCATGCATATTCTGGCTTCACATAGAGGAAAGGTGCTGAATCTTTCAATGTGTCCCTTTGTCTAGTAGGCTGGTAGGCCAGGATATGCAGGACCATAGTAGAGTGTATTTGACTCCCAGTATAGGCAAGATTTAGAGTTCTTGGAGTAAAATCCAAGATTAAGCCTTTCCAAGAGTAAAGTCTTGGTTCTCTGGGATCCTAAGGATCCTCCTAGATACCAACTGGATAAAAGGTATAAAAAGTCTTTATGTCAGAAAACCAAACAACTCGGTTTTATGACACTCAAACTGAAAATTGTGTGTGTGATGGTTTGTTTTGGTAAGAAATGAAAACGCATATTTGAATTCTGTGTTATGTCAAAGACAGCAGAAGAAGAAGGCAAGAATATGCTGACCTGAACTTTTGAGGTGGAGGGGCAGGAAAATTGAGTAAGAATTACAAATAACTCCCTTAAGTTTTTTCATTACTCTGAGGAAGAAAAAGCTGTTTAAAGGAGCAGAAACTTGAAGATAAATAGATGTAAAGGAAAATAAACGGATTTTAATTATGTTATAGCATAAAAAAAATGAAAGCGGTTCACAATAAGTTGAGGAGCAGAGAAGATGACACAATATTGTCTGATTTTCTATTTTGTGAAAGCATACATGTAAAATAAGCAATCAGCCAAGGTGAAAAAATATTTTTTTCATTTCATAATGAAGCATAGTCAGTATATGAGCTTACTTGCTTCCTATAACTTTTTGCTGATTAGCTAGTTGAAAACTTATAGCAATGCTAATTTCCAGTGGTCATCTACAGTGAGCAATAACCAATCCTCTTACAGGGATCTGTAAAATTAGGATGAAGAACTAAGTCACCTACAAAAACTGAATTCTGAATAATAATTACTCCAAATATAAGTGACCATTTTGAAGTGGCCTGAGCAACTGATTCCAAGGATCAAAAAATTACATGGTCGTGTTTAAAATCAATCTCTTCCTCTTGTTTGGCCTTAAAGGTGGCTCAGGAACTCGATGTAAATATATATTAAAAAAAACTGTATTAATTGTGCGAGATATTTATTTGATCTATTCCACATTTGTTTCCATCACCTCAATGAAATGTGTGCTTACCTTTAAGAATATTTTAAGTTACATTAAAAAGGAAATTCTGACATAAAACTCACAGTTTTTGACTCAAATGCATAACAAGGAGCCATTTATTCAAATTTACCTAGTAAATCACTGGCTTTAATAAATAAATAATTGTTGATAGGATGGAAATTTCAAATAACATCTTTTCTGTCACAAACAAAAGTCTTGAAAGCATTTCAGGATGAAGTGAGTTACATGTCTAAAATGGGATATAACATCACATTAGCTAAAGCATACAAAGATCACAGACAGCATTTCCAGACTTACCCAGTACAAGGTACAGAGGAAATTCATGTTCAGGCCTATGGCATATTACACCATGACTGTATTTGTTTTCTCACTCATATAGAAATCTTACTTTGGCAAATGAGTTTTCTAAGCACTCCAAACATCAGCTTTCACCTATTTCTGCTGGAGTGTCAAGACTATTGGTATTGGCCTTCTCTATCTTCCACCTGGTCTCAAATGCCCACTTAAATTTTTGAATGCTTCTTGCAGTCCTAATTTTCTTTCACTTTTTTTTACATGCTCCATCAACTTTAGTTAAAATATTAATAGCTGCATCTAGCTGTAAAGTTGTACTACAGTACATTTACACGCACACTATTGAAACTCTTCAGAAAGGTTATATGAGTCTTCCCTTCACCTTACACTTAGGTTTTTTAGCATATTCCACTAGTTTGTCTTTGGTTTGTCTGAGCTCAGCTGATACAGCATGTTGCAATTTCATCAAAAGTTATTATAGTTTTGGGGAGGTTTTTGGGGTTTTTTTTGTTGTTTTTTTTTTTTTTCTGTGTGGGTAGATCCATGGTAACAGTCAAGGACACTGAGGATGAGTCGTGCATTTATTGGTCCTGTCTTCCTTTTGTAATACATGCCTTTAACCAAAATTTCTTCTACAGGTACCAGATTTGTGTTATTCCCACAACATATCCAGACTGTCATCTGAGGTCTTCTGTTGGCTCTGATGGCAATGTCTTCTTCCCAGCAACTAGGACCTTGTTCTTTTAGGTTACAAAATCAGTTTCACCTTTTTAGCCAAAGGAGCTTTACTAGGAGTATTGACCAGTGAAAAGCTCATAGAGGACTCTTTAATCAATGTACTGCATCATAGACGTCATAATGATGGAATTTGCCAATGGACTTTGGATACACTAATCAATTTTCTGATGAGGATGTTATTCTCATTACTATTTACAAAGCTGAAAGTAGAGAGAGACCAAGCTGAGCTGTATTTGCTCTGATTTTAAACCTGCTGCTGATGTCTAATTATTCAAGCTCATTAGTATCCTGTTACACTAAAAGTCTTGCTATGACCAAAGTAGAGCATGCCATACATATGGAGCTATGAATTTATTGTAAGTCTAATTAAAGTTTTAACAGTTTATCTAAGCCAAATTATGTAATTATATACATAATTACAGGAAAGCCTAATTAGTAATACAGTTAAAATAGTTGTACAAAGGCCTTCTTCATCTATACTGCTTCTTTATTGTATTTGTTACTTGTATTTGTTATCATTGCAAATGAAAGCTAAACTAAAACACAATTCCTCTTTCATCATCTTATGGCTAGATAATTGTTACTACAAAGAAACAAGTCCCATTCAGAGCAAGCCAAGGCAAACTAGAAAAGTTCTGACTACCTTCACTGTCAGCTCAGGACAAAGCTTTAGCTGTTTTACCATAACAGTAAAAAACTGTTTGTGTTTATTGGTCTATGATCTACATAAATTTTCTATTTTTATTAAAGTCAGACATATAGCAAATCATCACATAATACTTACCTCTTCCATTGTAAGAATGCTCACCAGTTGAAATTTGCTTTAGTTTATGGCTAGCTGGGTTCAAACATGCTCCTCCTAACACCAGGAGGTGAGGATAACTAACTAGACACTTCTGAGCAGCTTGTACAGCTAACAGGATAAGTATGTTCCTATATCCTGTTGGCTTCATATAGGCATTGACAGCAGAACAACACACAATGGTGCAAACCTTGTATGGAGATATAATGTGATATTGCTTCAAATATTACCCATACTCAGTGATGCTCAATGCATATGTCACAGTGACATTGACTAAATTTAAACATTTCTAACAGGTCAGATGACTAAAAATGTCTTGTTTCTCTCACATGACAATACAGAGAATTAAATAGCTAGCAGTAGACACCTGCATGGTAGAGGTGGGGACCTAAAATGTGATGGGATGAGTTCTTCAGTAAACCTCTAATTCTAGACTTTGTTTTGCTGGAGCTTATACTCTGCTTTTGATTACAATTTAATATCCCTCAACAACATGCTGCTACAAAAAGAAACAGACAGCTACTATAGGCAAACTAATAATTCCTTATATTTCTTTGATTGCTGCCAAAAATCTTTCTGTCTGTAAGGGGGAAAAAATAATAATAATAGTAATAAAAAAAAATCCAAGCTTACCCAAAATGCAGCAAAGATTTAGTGAAAAGTCAAAGCAAAAGTCCATTTCATCCCATGCACAGCAAGTGAATATGCTGTCACTGATGGTTGTTTTCAGAGCTGGATGTTTGCAATATTCATCCCTGGATGCAGTTTTAATTTTCCTAAGAGACAGCTTATTGTGCATGAACGCGCAGCCATACACACAGAGACAGAACACCCATAAAATATTTTCATATTTTCCACCCATGGTATCATTTATCTTAATAGTTGTTAGTGCTGCAGTTTCCACTTTAACAGTAATCATGACACATTTGTTACTTGATTTATTTGAATAGCACTGTCAAATGCTGCATAAACAATACTGTTCTGGGACCTGGCCAAAACTTTCAAATTGCATTTTAATATTTATGTGCCTTCAGACTCTATGAGAAAAAAATACTGATGTTAGCTTGCTATTTGAATGACTGTAACACCAAAGCCAGAATAAGTATGCTTTTTCCTATAACTCATATAATCTATCATGATATTTCTCTAGCTGATCACAAGTAAAAAGAACATTAGTTTATATTTTTAACCACTCACAACTACTGAAATAATATTTAGATGGATTTAAAGGATGCCTGCAGCTTCCTGGATTGGCTTTCTAAATAGCTGCTCATCATTTATATGACTTCACAGCAATGAATAGCACATATTGCTAAAAGTAATATGAACAGAGACAGTATGACTTTTGGAGTGAGTTTTCTAAAATGTAATACCTCTCTTTGAGTCTATACTTTGTTTTCTATTTAGCACTATCCAATAACTGCAAAATGTTCATTATATCCATGAGTTGGTTATAAGTTATCATTCAGACAGCTATGTTTGTTAGTGCTACATTTTTGATCAGCTTTCTCTAAGGGCAACAATCTTTTTTGCAGCTAATAAGTCCCACCGTCAGAATTACAGTCACTGTAGGATATATGCTATAGCTGGCTCTCAGTTTCTTGCTGTTAATGACAAATGCTAAGGATATTCACAGTGTTTTGTTCCTCTTGACATTGCTTCATGACACTTTGGAAATCAGCCACTTAAATCACATCTTCATGTAGGTGAGGCTGAGCTTTTACTGGCTGTATTTAAAATCTTCTCTTTATCAGTGACCATCTGGATCTGAATGTGTTATGTTCTATTGTAAGTTAAATTATATTTCTGTGTCTATCATACCACTTAGTGTGGGTTACTTCATATGACAAAACAGCAATAGTAATTACTCATTTTCCTTTGTAGTAATAATGATACTTGTATGAAAGGAGTGTATAGGGCTTGGTCCCACTTTCTCTTAGGCAAAATAAGCAGCTGTGAGATTTTGGATTTAGTTCGGAAATGCTTCCTCACTGCATCCTCACTGGTGACAGTGGGATGGACCCTTGCTATGCTGATGGCCCAAGAAGTCTCTGGTATGCTGCTCCCAGTGACTCCCCAGCCCTCACTGCCCTCTGAAAATGATTTATTTTCCTCTTTTCAAAATCTTTATTTTCATTAATGTTTCACAGAATAGGAAACAAAAAGCACTTTTGTACCCTCCCCTCTCCTTTTCAATAACTGTCATGAACATTGAGAATGATAAGTAATCCAGGGAAACAGGCAGATGGAAACATCATGAAGATTGTTTGAAAAAGAGAAAATTCTGTGACCGACATCATTCAGGAAGTGTGTTCAGATTGGACAGGACTTTGAGCAACCTGTTCTAGTGGAAGATGTCCCTGCCAACAGCAGAGGGGTTGTACTAGGTGATCTTTGAAGGTCCATTCTGATCCAAACCGTTCTATGGTTGTATTCTATATCTTAAGATATACAAATGAGCTCATATTGGTCTACAGACACCACCCATTTCTAATGGTACATTGCTTACTGTCTTGAAAGGGCTCACTCTGTTCAGTCCAGAAATCTTAGCTCAGTTTCCTCTCATTTAATTTGCATGATTAAAGAGTAACATGGGATTTCAGGAATCTATTCCTTTTTTTTTTCTTTTCTGTTTCTGTATTCAACTGGATTGAACACAGAGGTGTCAGAGGGACTCCTGTGATTCAGACAGGAAAGGCAATGAAAGCAACATTAATGGTACATCCAAAGTGCATGTGTGTATTTGTATTTTAACTTCTGCAGCCTTAGTATTGCAGTCCAGCTGATACATTATCCCAGTTGCTAATTTGGCATAAGAGGCATTATTACCACTCTTGTCACCTTGAATGCCTTACATAATCAGATTGGTGTCTGCTGGGACAAAATATCTTATATCCTGTGATATACAGGAATTGTTATAATACAAAAATTCTCTCTACTTTTTGTGTTCTGGAAATGTTAATTTCATGCATTCTCCACCAACTTCAGCTTATTTTCACAAGTTGTTAAACTGTTACTTGAGTAAAATAAAAACTCATTTCTTCCCTTCCTACTTCCAATGAGCCACACAAATCTGTGGAGGGAAAGTGAATCTACTTTTAAGTTTGCTGAGTTTTGTGATTTTTTTTTTTTTTTTGTGATTCTGACAATTAAAAGCCATAGCATCTGGAATAATGTAATTATGCTGTTCAAAGAAAACCTTGAAAATGTGATCCTTTAGAGCTCAAGAAACCAGAAAACAAACTAAAAAGGAAGGACTACAATTTCCTTTTTAAGTTTCATGTCTTTTATTTTCAGGATCTCCCCCCTGACTGAAATAGTAGTATTTCAGTTCTATATCTCCTTTCTTCATAAGCTCCAATGACTATGTCAAAACAATGTAGTCCATAAATCAGTGTAGAAACACCACAGATGACGACAGAACCAGATTCAAGAACTAGTTATCAGAACAATGAGCAGAGCATAAATATGGCTAATCAAAGAGTATATTTTACAGAGTTAAGGGTCAAAGTCTTACTAAGATATTCCATAACTAATATGTTTGGTCTAAACCTCTCTCAGGAGAACGAGACATTTGAGCCTGAATTCTCTCATAATAAATTACACAAGGAAAAATAAATTCCTGATGATATTATCTCCATAAAATTTTGCAGAGTGGATCAGACGGTTCATTCTCAGAATTGTTGGATCTGCAGAAAAATCTCTAGAAAACAACCTCTTCTCCAAAGCTCTAAGCACCTCATCCTTCAGTTGTGCTTAGCTGGGAAGATGGCAAAGAAATACATAAAAATCTCCACATTAAGTCCAAATAGGAGTGATGTCAGGATTTATTTGTGTGTTTCTAGTGTGAATTCTAATTTTTCTTACTGCCTTACCCTGAATGTACCTTCTTTGTGCTTCCTTCTCCAGGCAAACTTATACATAAGAACTTAACCAGTGAAACCTGGAAGAAATTAATGACTGTTTTTCTCCAAAGTTTCCTTCTCTGAGAAGAATATTATCTCCATCTCCTTTTGTCTTTATAGACTGCTAAAACGTAATATATTTCCCTGCTTCCCAAAGAGGTTGTTTTTTGAATAAGACATAGCCTAGGAAACTCCTCTCACCTTTCCCTGAAAGACATACAGAGGGAGTGCTTGAATGATCCTCTTACTATAATTAATTACTCTCTGAGCTGTATTTGCTGCTTAAATTCTTGCCAGAATTGATGCTTTCATGTTTCTTTCTGTGTTAAGGGAAAATATGTATTGTTCAATATTCACGGTACTACAGACTTGGAACAGAGTTGACACTTTTTATTCACAGTGGTTAATCCACCTGTGAGTATGAACATCTAATCCTTTCAAAGATTTTCCCTTTGGAAACATTAATCTGTGTATTTTCTTATGGAAATCCACTAATTTTTCTTCAGACTATAATTAGGAAAAATGCTATTATATTTTATCATTGACTTGTTATATTTTTTCTAACTTATCATTTACTTTATCATATAATTTATTGTTATCTTTTTATCATTATTTTATAACTTTTCATCCTCCTGTTTTCTCTGGGATATTTCAAGCAACATGTAGTTAAGAAATATGACAAAAAGGACTTCATATAATGAAAAGATTTGTACAGATCTGTCTCTTTGATAATTTTGTGGTAGTATTTTATTTGTTTGTATTTTGGACTCCGAACACTACACTGAAATAATGCTTTTACTTTGGGGATAAGTCTAGATGTAAAAAAAAAATTAATAAAATAAAATAAAATAAAATAAATAAAATAAAATAAATAAAATAAAATAAAATAAAATAAAATAAAATAAAATAAAATAAAATAAAATAAAATAAAATAAAATAAAATAAAATAAAATAAAATTAAATTAAATTAAATTAAATTAAATTAAATTAAATTAAATTAAATTAAATTAAAAATCTTTATAACTGCACAAAGTTCTTGGCAACAGAAAGCAACATAAGCAAATTAAAATATGTGTGCTGAAGACCTAGACTCTTAAAAGTCATGGCTCATACACCAAACACCCCTAATGTCACTTGCTTTCTTACATGAATAGCATTTCAGCTAAGTAAAGCTGCTCTTTTTTAATAGGGAAGGCAGCACATCTGCTGACAAATTTAAAATATTTTTATGACACAACAGGCTTATAAACATCATGCAGTGGCTGGTAGAGAATATTGCACACTAGTACCAAGCAAAAGTGGAAATCTGCCTGAGACAATTCTCTGGAGCTGACTAAACCCTATTATTCTTAACATTAATTAACTTTCATATGTCTGTGGAAACTAAACAATTCTGGGAAATAATGAGGCTTTGTCTCATAAGCCAGTCTACCAGCTTATTGCAAGTGCAAGCCCTTCATCTGACTGCAAAGAAACTCTACAGAGAAAGGAGACATTATTCTTAACTGGCTCCTCTAAAGTATTTTGTGCTGATAATTGCAACTTTCATTCCTACTTTATCTTCAGTCCATATGTCTTAGTCAACCTCCTGTGTTGACCAATCATCCCTAACCAGTACAGTTCTCTCACTGACCTCACACCAACACACCAACTCCTTGACTTCCACTCTCCCATTCTCTTAACCAGTATAACCCTATCTGTTGTTTCTTTCAGGCATACAAACAAGGATTCAAAAGCTTATATCTGAGGCAAGTCCTGTGCTTATACAGATAAAATATCATCTTCTGACATGTTACATATCTGCAAAAATTATCTTCTAAGATGTGTATATCTTGCACGATGCAATGGTCTCTAATACTTGTTAGTACAGACTGTTGTAGGTAGAATAAATCTGTAAACAAAAAAAGAGAATAATTTCCACTTCATTAGTAGCAAATCATGTCATTCAGATAGGAGAATGTCAGGTGAAAGAAATCATACACTGTTTCAAAAAAGCTTTTTACACCAAATGTCAAGATTGCACTGGTTTTTTAATCAACCGTTTATTGCTGAGTTAATTACATATACATTATGAGGATTAAGGTCACTATGTAAGTTACCATTCTCACAGAAAATGGTCAAGAAGCATTTGATCTCTTATAGAAGAGGAAGAACATATGCACACTTGAATGCAAAATTATGGTCAGTCACATCTAAAAGATTCTGGTCTTCAGGTCTGCTGAAAATGTCATTGTAAGTAAGACAGTTTGTCAACATTTTGGACGTCTCCATACAATCCATGAAAATACATCATTTTGTATTAAATTTGCATTTGCATTGAAAATAAAACACACTCAGACTCAGTGTAAGCTGGGGAAGCACCTACCAGACTAGGGAGAGCATTTCCTTATCTTGAACCCTGTGCAAGGTCACATCATTGTGCAGCGTTGCGGCTGGAAATTGCAAGTAGAAAATGATGGTCAGCTCCTAGCTAGTACAGAGAATTCCTGTTTCTCTGTAATTTTGCTGGGTCAGAGAAGAGATGAAAAGAACTGTGTAGTGGATATTGGGAAAGTTTCAAGCAGCAAAGCTGGACAGTAGCAAAGGTTGTACGTTAAGACTTGCAAGGAAATGTAGGCCATAAATTTGTGAATTGTAATTAACAGTGTTCTAAACCTGTAAAAAATTCAGCTATAAAGTGGATGCATTTTTAAGTCTTACAGTATCAGTCTTTACATACATCAGGTGTTTTAAATTGCAGAAAAGAAAAAGCAGAAAAAAATATCTTTTTTTTAGGTAGAAAATTTTTATTGCCCAACATAATTCCATCAGAATATTTTCTGACACAAAAAAGAAGAATTAAAAAGATGAAGAAAAAATACATTGTTAGAAATAAAGAAAAACTTAATCAAATAGATCATGAAATAAGGAAAGATGCAGTATATTAAAGGGTTATTTAACAAGCTGAGGAATTTACCACTGAATAATAGCACCAAACAGTTCAAGAGAGAAATACAGTAGGAATATGTATTACAGAGGAGAATTAGGAGAAATAAACAAAAGATATTTTTTGGAAACTTATTTGCACATATCATTATTTTGCTGATTACTACCTAATGCAAATTATAAATCTGAGCTTGGAAATTATTTTCTAACCTGTAAATTGCTTTTAGTAGATCTCAAAGAGGCACAGCTAAGAAGGTATCTGAAGTTATAGGAAAAATTATAATATGAGTGGAAAATAATGAGAAAAAATTCAAAATGCTCAAACATTAAAATTGGTGTTTGGGTCAAAATTTGGGGTTCAGATGGAGCCCGTTATGACTGGAACTGATTGGAAAATCGTATTGTGCATACATGCATGTATTGTGTATTTTTGTGTACATTAGATCATCAGGTAGTGAAGATTACAGAAAGCAACAGTATTTTAGTAGACCTTGGAAATGGTAATCAGGGTTCTTTAGAGATTAAGAACAGAATTAAAAAAGAAACAAACAAACAAAAAAAAGGTGTCCCAGCCACTCTGTAGTTGTGATTAAACTTCTAATGCGAGATTATACAATGCTACCAGGAGAGATAAAGATATGACAGTTAACAAAATAATTTTTACCTTTGGAATATTTTGGTCCTTCAATTGTCTACAGAGAAAGTCAAGAGCAACTAGATCAGGTTACAAGCCTGAAATTAGGTAGGATTAGTCCAGAGCACCGTTCTGAAAAATAAAAAATAAAAAATAATAAAAAAAGCTGTTTTCTTTAAAATGAGCAAATTTATGAGGCTATTTGGAGAGACTCTTGATTTTTAAGGTCCTAATGGAGTGCAGGGCCTCTCTGATCTGACATCTTGTAGAGCTTTGACCATGTTGATGGCATAAAATATAGTAAAATATAAAATACATATAAAAGCAGAAAGTCCTCATGGCAGCTCTATTATAGATGTGTGAGTACTGAATGCTTGACAACTGTTTTTAAAATACAGGCTTGCATTTCATCAGCAGAGAAAATAAGGTTAACATAACAAACTCTTCCCTCATTTCTCTGTCCCCAATAGACACTAGGTGAAATACCTATGAACACTTGACAAATACAAATTTCTATGTGCTCTGGTACTTGGTTGTTTCTCTTTTTTTTTTGGTTTTTTTTTTTTGTTTGTTTGTTTGTTTATTTGTTTGTTTTTATTATCTCAGGGTGTAGCAACTACAGTACCAAGTTAAGGCCTGACTGTTACCCTGGAGAAAGAATAACAATTAAGTCAGCCTCCAGCCAGCATCAGGGAGAGGAAGAAAGTTATTTAGAAGTTTCTCTTATTTTTCTCATTAGCCTGTGCAATATGCCAGTAGCTGGATTGTGCAAAGAAGGATTTACTGCTCTAGTTTACTGCTATACTTAATCAGGATATCTGCAAAGCTTGTAAGTTACTTAAAGTTTTAAAAACAACAACAAAAACCCCAAAACAATCAAAAAGGATTAATCTGAATTTAAGTGCATGTTCAACTGTACATGAAATGAAATCTAATCTCTCTCATTTAAGCCCATGCCATAATGTGTACTGTAACCTTCCAAGCTAAATTAATCATAAATATGTTTATAAAGGATTTGAGGTTTTTCCCTTGCTCCTACTCTGTAACTACTGTCTGTCACTGACTTGGATGATAAGGACAGAGGTATTAAACCCTGAATGAAGAGTGAATGTCTGAGGTTTGAAGAAAAATTCATTAAGTTCATGACCTGACATTCAAGATCTGCTCATGACAAAAGATAATAAAAGCCAAAGTAAAGTGATGATGTAGTATTTTAATTTACTATGGTAAAGAGAAAAAAAAAAAAAAAAGGAAAAAAAAGAAAGATTTCAGCTTAAACCAAAGTAGGATTACAGAAAATGATTTAAAAAATTTTCTAATTGACAAACACACAAAAATTAGTGTCTAAAAAATTGCTTTCAAAAAGTGTTATCTTTTCTTTTTCCCATTTTCAGATCTTTTTACCTTTCTCAGAATACAACATATTTAATCAAATGTAGCTTGAAAAATATTCACAGTGAGAAAAGGGAAATCCTTTATTTTGAAAAAGTTGGAATAAAATTTTCCCCTTTTTAGGTTTTCCCCTCCTCATTGCTTATAAAAATAGTGAATGAACTGGATATTGACTTATACATTGTTTTGGATTTCCCCTTTCCCTAAGTATATATTTACAGAATAAAATATATTAAAATCCTTGCTAAGCTCCAGGCTATCATCAAAAATATATAAATTAAAGACTGTAAGACAAGTCTTTTGATATCTGACCTTATGCATAGGTCTTGCCTTTCTCCTCAATGGTTTCTCTGAGTACTCTTAGATTTATTTTTTTTATTGAACCTGTTTGATTTAATGTCCTTATTGTATAATATATACATATATATATACACACACGTATATAAAGAGTATGTATGCACTAGCCTTTCTTTACATACATCTGCTACTATCACTAAGTGGTACTAAATGATAATTTTAAAGAAAGTGAAGCTTTAATTTTTGTTTGAGGTTTTTTTTTATGTCTTGACTTATTTCCCTGATAATATTTTTTAAAGATTTAGTTTAGTTTAGCTTTTCGATTTTCTGTGGAAACACAAAAAGGGAAACAAATGAGATACTAGCATAAAAATACACAGGTGGATGTAAATGGGCTTTGAAGTCTAACTTCAGTGATTCTTTCTTTTCCTTAGAGTTAGATCTGTTCATTTACAATCATATACCCTGAAGAAAGACACTATGGAATGAACCAAGAAGTTGCTTCAATTAGTTTATTCACTCATTAGAATACAATTCTGGGCCAGCAGGAGTAACTGAAACACTAAAAGAGGAGTTTCAAAGATGAAGGATTTTTTGATAATATAACCCATATGTTAGAATAATTTTACAAATCATATGACCAGATTACTAAAGGGAAATATTGAAATAGTGCAGAAAAGTGTAATATTATTTATATATTCATCAGGTAATGTACCTTTTACCTTACCTATTTAGCTTACTGAGAATAATCATTATAAGTTTTAGCCTCTAAGTGTGACTAGTTTTAAAATATCCTTCAAAAACATATTGATAATTTTTCCTATCTGGGTCAGACATAGTTTCACCTGAAACAGTGAAAAAAATTGACACTGGTTTCACAAGATTCCACAAACTCTGAAGAGCAACAGCTAATAGTGATTATGCACTATTAAAAAAAAAAAAAGAAAAAAAAAGTGCTTGTTTACCCCTCTGTAACCTCTTAAGTGATATATAAAGTACAGACTAAAACAAAAAGTCTTCTTGAACCAATGAAGTACTGGAAATTTAAATTCTAAGGATAAGAAATTTTTTAAAAAAACAAAGCAAAAACCATACAAACAAACCCCCAAACATTTCCAGAAACATATATAACTGAGAAAAAAAAAAAAAAAAAAAATCCTTAACAATTTATATTAAAAATTACTAAAACTGAATCTCTTAAAGATAATGGTTTATTAGTTATTAATCAAGATTTTTTATATCTAGTCAAAGTTGTTTAATTCTGATTTAAGTGAAAAAAATATGAGACTGCCAATAAACCTCTGGCATTAATTTTAGACAAGTTCCATACCAGATAAAAGTAGGATAGAGTAGATAAGAGAGGGTTTTTTGACCATTATGCAGAAAAATAATAGAAAAAGTTCCAGAGGTAAAGATGGAGTAACTATGTTTCCTGGAAGAAACAAATTCCTTTTATTTGGCTCTATGGTGAGACATTGTTCATTGGAGAAAAAAGAAAACAAAACAAAAGAAAAACACCCCACCAACCAACCAATCAACCCAAATAAAAACCCTTCAACCTTTGCTTAAATAGAAAGATACTTTGTAAAACAAATAAAAATATATCTAGACTTGTCTGAGGTATTTTCCTCAAAACAGTTTTAGTAACTCAGGTTTCAGTTAAATATTTTGTATGTAAAAACAATCATTTATTTTACCTCATAAAGATTGCTGTTTTAGTAAAGAAGCAGACTTCCATTAAGAAGCTGACATTTCAGTTCAAAATTTGTTGTAATATGGACTTGTTTGACAAAATATTTTTTCCACCATTAAAAAAAAAATGATCAAATATTCTGACAACATCTGTCCATAAGTTACAATTAGTTTTCTAAAACTGAACAACAGGCATAACCCAAAACCATTCACTTTTTCACAGTACTGATGTCCTAAGGTCTCAAAAGGTTTTAAAACAATACTGTTCCAGATAAGTAACTATTTCCTCCTGTTCTGATAGTTGTTAAAAGTCACAAAATTCCCTCTCATCCAGAACTGAGTTTTCACAAATAATGCTACAAGAACTCTATGTCTGATAAATAAAACTTAAAATTATTTGAAAATAATCTAAAATTGATAAACTTGTTTAACTGAATTAGTTGTTTCGATAAACCAAAAGGAAGTCAGAAACACAGTTCATTCCCTGGCTCCACAAGGCTGTTTTGAGAAAAAAAACAAAACAAAACAAAACAAAACAAAAAAAAAAAAAAACCCAAACCTGTGTTTGTTGTTGAAAGATTGTTACATTAATGCAGAAGGGTTTTGTATGTCAAGGTAGATAACTAGTTGGTCTCCTGTTCCTGATTCAACAGAGTCCTTGTGTTGGCGAAGTCCTGTGTGGTTTCTCACATAACCTAGGGTATCTCAAATGGCAGTAGAACCACATCTTTAGGCAAATAAATCCTTTTGTGTCTAATTTCGGTGAGTTGAGTCATTCTCCAGATTCAGTTGACCCCACTGGCTGCATTACTCTTAACTAAAAGGCATTCTTTGTGTGAGTGTAGACATCTAAATTTGGGTGTCTTAATCTTATAATATCTGGGTCTCATTTATGTCTATAAAAAGAACAGGGAAAAATAAATATATAATTTTAACAATTAGTACTTTAATGGAATAAAAAAGAATTTAATTGAAGAAAGAAGAATTGAATTGAAGAAAGAAATTATTGAAAGACTAAAATTAATTAATAAAGTTTGTAATAGTTAAGGGAGATACTCTGAAGCATATGTATATTAAAAACACCAAATGTCTTAGACATACTTTCACATAAATAAATTTCAGACAATTTCCTACAGCTCACACCATATTGAGCAGTTTCTTGAAGCCTTTCAGATTTCAGCAAGCTTGTGTGTGTTTTGTTCATTCTTTAAATATCGTCTAAAGGGAGAAAATGTTCTTAGTTGCAGCCTAGACTGTTGTAGAGAATATAATCCCTGCTAACATTTAATTACCTACAGTACATGACTGTTATTCAGAAAGACTACAGTGTAGTATGTACTAAGGCCATGTTTTTCTTATTAAATTTTGCATGATTTAATTAGCTTTCAGAGTTTGAATAATAATTTTGCACCTTTAAATACCAAATTTACCTCACCAAATTTAACTCACTAATGGGAATAAGATAAATCTGATTTCCTTTAGACTTTGGGGGTGAAAATTCAGGGGAAGCCTTCCCTTACTGGTAGGAGTGGGTTATTATAATGGCAGGGAGATGAGAAGAATAGAATATTAGGGAAAAATCAGAAAAAAAAAAAAGAAAAAAAAAAGGTATATTTGAGATACATACGGAGGAAAAGAAGACTTAGAAAGACCAGAGCTTTTGTTCTTGTTTTAAAGCCTGTTTCCTTTTGGTTGGGAAGATCTACTGGCTCTAGCAGCGTTGAAAGGACAAGTTCTGGATATCACTAGAGGGTGTGAAAATCAGTAAACAACCCATGTGGTCCACCTGTGTGATAAAGACACAGAAGAAAGTTTTGGTGTATTACTAATGAGGGTGCACTAGGGTCTATAATAGATAAGTGGGTTTTCACAAAATGTTAGGTCTTGCTATTGTGTGTTAGACTTTTTTATGACTGCTAGCACGTTTATCAACACACTCAACACTGAATTAAAGTTTTCAGAAGATGGACACACATATGCCTGCTCATTGAAGTAAATTATGTATCTCTGAACTCCCTTGTTTTGGAGACACATTAGATGGCAGAGAGTTTTACCTAAGAATGAAACCCACCATTCACATCAGCAAGTCATATGAACGCATCCTAGATGTTAAGGGTGCCTCACAGATCAGCTACCTTTCTATCGTAAGAAGCTGACTACTTTAAGAGACTCAGATGCTTTTAATCTTCTCTTCTGGTCCATGCATATTTTTATCATAGCTGAACTGAATATTTAATAAGGAAGCTTGTAAACTTATAAACTTAAGAGCATGTGAAGTGGGTATTTGGAATTTGAAAGCAGCCTTCATACAGAATCATAATGATTAACTGTGGTAACATCCAGAGTTGTACTAACGTAATTATATAAAAGAAGTGAAGAAGAGATTATTGTAGGTGAAGTAATGAGATCAGCAGTAAAGACACTTATGTCTGTACAACTAACAGGCTTCCTCCTCTCTTGGCATGTCCTCCCAAACGCTCTCTAAGCCAAGCAACTGGCAAGGAGCATTCACTACAGATGGATCAGCAGTAACTGATATAATACCGTACAGCTGAATCCATCTGGCATGTAAGTGTTTGATACAGTGTTTGTTAGCTGTTTACCAGATTTTTTTCCCATCTCCACATAAAAGCAGGGAAAGGGTTTTTCATGACCATTAGCCATAATCTATAAACTTTCTTTGCAGCCAAGAGGGTGTTTGAGCAAACTGCCCCCATGCTGCTTCCTGTTTTCCTCACCCTCTTGCTTCTGAGTCACTTTCAGATGCTCCACTGTAAATGAATGACAGATTGTTTGGGCTGTGATTAAATTAGGCAGGCACAGGTGGCATCACCTATTGTAAGTTTGTCAAGTTTTATGTCTACTGCAGCAGCTGCTCTTCTTTATCATTTAATAACTCAGTAAAGAAGAGAAGGAAAGGATGTTGAGCCCATGAGGTGAACTACATGAAGAAAAGTCCAATGGTTTCAGAGGGTCAGGATGTTACCCATGCCATTGGTCAGTGACAGTTATCTTTCTCCCCTGATCTCCATGAGGAGTTTTTGGGATGAAAGGACACTAAATTAACAGCAGGGAGGAAATGCTCTACGGCATTTGCATTGCCCTTTAATTTAGATTTGGTTAATGACCAGGAAAATTTACAGAGCTCTATAACACAGTGTGCTGTTTTAGGGAAGACAAAGTCTCTTTGATACTATGCTATCCAGTGGTTTGGAAGCAATAAACCTTAGAATTTAGCAATATTTTAGTCACCATAGAAATGACTTAATTCCAATTCTTATTCTAGTCTTTTCACAGCATCATTTCAATACAACCTACATTACATTTCTGAAATTCTAGTCACATTAGTTCTTTTTTCAAATGGTCAGCATTCTAGCTAGCTTCATTTATTGTTAAAAAGTTACTGTTATTTATAAACACTATACCAGGTACTATAAGACAATAAAAAATATATTAATCTGTGTATTTTGTAAAATTTGTCTTAATGATGTAGCATAGATGAATCTGCCTCCATAAGTACTCAGTAATGTTCTCATACTTTACAGCTGTTTACCTTTGAGTTGTTTTTTTCTGTTCCTACCCACATAATACCATTTTCATTCCAGGTGAGGTTAACAAACCACATAGTTTTCAGTTCCATTTCTGCTTCCTATTAACAATAACATGGTTGGCTCCCTTTTGACCCTCACATATATTCATTGTACAAAAGGTGCAATGTACATGCTTTTTAAAATTCTGACCCAAGTTTGATATTATAATGTGAGCCAACAGTACTACACAGTAATATGATTTAAAGACTAACTTGTTATTTATTCATTAATTACTATAAAATGCTTGGAAACCTTCTGACAATTTTTCAGCAGCACAAAGAAGAGATACTGCAGTATCCAGGAAGGACCTATGCATCTCAGATCTCATTTGTTCTTCCAGTTATACCAGCTGGCCTAATAGAAGATGCAAACTCTCACCATAAATATCCCTATTCCTTGAAAAGGACTGGAATTGTCACATTTTTCTTAGTACTTTTGGGACAAGGATTTGTGCAAGCAGCTAGACTGAGGCAATATGGAAACCTTCAATTAAGATGAAATTTAAAATGTTTTACTGTGAACAAAGAATAAAGAACAAGGACACAGAAAAACAGATGACACATTTGCAATAAGACTTGTAGCAACAATTGATCTAAACAAAGGTCACCAGAAGAGGAAAAACAGAGATGAACTTATTGAGGTACACTCTTGTGTTCAGTGCCAGGTAGGAATTCTACAAAACATAGTGTGGAAAGGACTTAACAGAATAAACTGGACTCTGCCACAAGTGTGGTGGTTATTTTCGTGAAGGTGATATGCACCTTTGGCAACAGCTGCAAGGGAATTTTGATTAATTTATCAGGAAAATGTAGGAGAAAACTGCAATTAGACAAATTTCATTTGGCTTGCTAATTGTGTTTTAATTAGTTACAATAGGGAAATACTCTGGTGGTCTCTTCAAACTTTTCCATCCTAAATATTTGATTAGAAGATTGTGACTTCATGTTTGTATATTCACATTACATTGCTCTGTATCTTCACAGTAAACTCAAGTGAAAATAACTTGTTAGACATCAGGTTACTTTCCATCAGTTCAATCATTTAAAGACCATTAGTATTTAGAAACATTTGGAGCATTAGAAGATTGGCATGGATTTTGGCTTATTTTAGCATCCACATCCTGGGTGTAGAGTCACTATCTGCAACATCTGTCCATATCAGCTGGTCTATACCTTATTTCCCAGAAAGTTTGCTAAGCTAGGTTGTTTTACTGCCTGAGTTATCCTTCTGATTTCAACAGAAATCCACAGAGGTCAGTCCACACAGTTCCTAGTTGACCTGATATCCCACAACCATAAGCCTGCAGCTGGTATCAGGCCTTCTAATCACTGCTGTGGATAGGCCTTCCCAGAACCAAAACTGTAGAGACTCTTCTAGCCTGAAATATGAAAATGCACAGCAAATCCAGAGATCTAGGGATTAAACCTCTCTCTCTTATTGGCACTTAATCTCATTGACTACCAGTAAAATTATTAGAGAACAGTTGGGATTTGATATTTAATGCAGAAAAAAATACCTATTATTGAAGCAAAGATAGAGAGTTTAGCTTTCAAATGCATAAAAAGTTATTTTCATATTATAGTCATTTGTTTAGATTTTTTCTGATGGGCAAATGCTGCTGTTGTCAAGAAAAAATAATTACTTCATTAATACCAACTTGACAAGTGATATTTTTCCCCCTGTGTGGTTGTTTCCTCTCAAAATTTGTCAAAAATTTGTACACAGGTACAAAAATTATTAGGGAGAGAACAATGACAAACACAAGGATACTGCAACAGAGTAATTTTTTTTTTTTTAAATTAGGATATGAGATTAAAAACTGAACAGCATTTTACTTGAGGTTCTTAAAGGGATGGAGCACTGATTTATTATTAACAACAACAACAACAACGACAACAACAACAACAACTACTACTACTACTACTACTACTACTACTAATAATAATAACAATAATAATTATTATTATTAGTATTAGTATTAGTATTAGTATTAGTATTTTATTTATTAATGTTACTGTTATCGTTATTATTCTTTCAAGATAATAATGGCTTCTTTGGATGGAGAAGCACCCTTCCATTACTGAAATTAAATATAATCTCTGGAAAGATATCACAGCATTGCTAGGCAGCCATTTGCTTCTAACCTCTGCAAAATAAATACAACATTTTGTCTCCAGAACAGGGAAAAACTGGTTGTTGCCAAAAATTCAAGGAGTAAAGTAAATGCAGAAACTTGTATAAAAACTCCCACATCTAGCAACAGAGTCAAGAGAGAGGGACAAAGAAAGAACTGATAGATATTAAGAAAAGAAACTGAGAACCTTGACTAGATATGGGACACACAACTAGAGAGCAGTGCAGAGATACATTTGTACTGGCAAAATCTCAGCCCCATTAAAGTAGCCCACATAGTCTTTTTAGCAGCTGTACCAGCTTGTGTTCCTGTTGGCTCACTGCTTTGTGTTATGAGACGTGGCATTTTTGATCCAGCCATAGGCATTCAGGAAATGGATTTACTCTGCTCTGCCTTTACACAGCCAAGTGTCTAAGGAATATGTAAGTGTGTGAATGGTAACTTTAAACACAAAGGCATGTGTTAAAAGCCAGATTCAAAACCTGTTCAAATCAATGAAGTCTTCATTGACTGCACTTGTCTTTAGGTCAGGCTGTCACTATAACAGAATAACTATATAACAGTCACTATAACTAAAAACAGAAATCTGTCATTTGTGTTATTTGCCCTTTTTATGAGTGGTCTAGCTCATACACTCCTATAATTAGATTAATAGCTCAGATTTCCAGGGGAAGAGGGGGAGATGTTTCCTAGTATTTTAATTGTGGACAAAGGAAAAAAAAAATAAAATAAAAAAAGCCTCAAAACCATGAGTTGTGGGAGCCAAAAATTCATGTACTGAGTCTAAATATGCTATTTGTAAGTAATTTTTATGACTTCTAAATCTGGACATTTACAAGATGTGTATATAAGCTTCTGGCTTGTATAGGCTGACAAAGCAAAGACAAAGAGGTACTACCCTTGATAAGAAAATATAGAGGCAGGAAGTCTAAGGGTAAATACAGAGAAAAGAATAAATAGATGAAATTGGCTATTAAATAAGACAGGTTCAAAATTATAAGGATCTTTTAAAATATTAAATCAATAATTACAAAATTCACTGTCTGGAATAGACTGTTTTGAAAATAGAGTTTTGTGCTGTTTTAAATTATGTTATATATCACATTGACTGTGCTAGCATAAAATTTGGACATTCCAAGAAGTTTCTTTCAAGAGTGTTGCTGCAACATTGCCCCCCAAAAAATTTCTGATATTATATGCATTTTACCCTTTACTCACAGATTTAAAATTGTTCTTTCTGATCCAAACCCAAATGTTCCAGACAAAATTCATTTTACAAACTTGTACCAGTGCATTAGGTGTTATTCCACTGCAGACTAAATATAAATGCCTGTTCCTGGAAGTTGTTGCAAAATGAAATTATGCTTTGACCAGCTTTAACTAAATATATATAGGCAGATGGTCTTTACCTGCTTTGTTGAAATCAGGAACAATAACAAAATCACCATAACGAACACGACAATTGTAGACACAAACTGGAACTATGTACACTGAGAATTTTCATGCCAATTGATGATCTCGGGTTGGTTTTGTGTTTATTTCACTTTGGTTTGTATTGCTTAGCTATTTTTAATTTCTACTTGTTCCCAACTATACTAAGAATTTTGTTTGGCTTTTTCTATCTATAAATCTCTTTAAAAGTCCTAATTAAAGCAAGGCAAATGGTTAAGCACTTTGGTTCAAGGAGAGACAAAGCCAAAGTCCATCAGGGAATCAAAAACAAAGCATACAGATTCTGGTTCCCCATTCAACATTTCTCTTACCTGACATCCTCAATTTGTGCTGTTTCTCTGTGTATTTCATTCTCTCGTCTGTCTCTGCTGACAGTAACGCATGATAATGTTTTTTTAAGCTGTGATGCATCATCACACAGATATGTGTTTCACTGATATTGTTTATATGACTGATATTTGGAAGCTTTCCATCTGCACTTTAAAAGTCCTAATGTTAACTAAATTCCCTAGCTCTCCAGGGTTTATATGTCCTTTCCTATTCCCACAAAAGACTTAAGCAGTCATTTGGAAAAAACTGGTACAATTTTTCAAGGTCTACTTTGATCCAGTTTCTTGTCTTGTTAGTATCGATCAATGCTCCTAGTCTAGTGTCACTTTTTCATTTGTACACCTTTTTTAACGTTCCTTCCTCTCTCTCATCTCATCAATACACGATGTGAATGAGATTAGGCTTGGCACTAGCCGCAATGGCACTCCATTTGTCATCCTACTCTTGCACAGCCTGGATCTATCCAACCTATTTTTTGCCCCCTTAACTATGCCAGTATTGAACCCAACAGAGATTCTGTTATTAGACTTGTGCTTACTAGTTCTGCATATTCATCATTTGTCTTTTTCTGTGCAGTGAATCCTTTGGAAGAGCCAGAATATTTTTATCTTCCGAGTTTCTCCACCTTGAGATCTTCATTAGAACACTTTTAAAGATGTGGACTGGGACCTTAAAGGACAGAATTGTCCCTGCAAAAAAAATAAGGTCTACCCAGTAATGTTTCTAGTGAAGCACTCAAACAAATGAGTAAGGACATATCCTTTAATGATGGGAGCAGATAGGACCATGACAGAAGCATTTCTGCTACAAACCAATTCCAGAGCAGTAGTTAAATAGCAGTAAAAACCTGCAGCTCATATTGGTGCAGACACAGTACTACCTGAATATACTTCTGTGATGATGGTGGACTGCATCTTGGTAGCTCAGAAACAGATCAAATAACTCTGGCTTTCTGTGTGCTTATCAATGTAGAGGAGCTGGTAAGAAAAATATGGATGCTGACCACACAATTTATTTAATAATCTGAAGTGACATGGGTCAGTAATATAAATTCTCTTCTCGACTCAACCATTTAGAGCCTCTGACCACCACAACCGCTCTGTAACACAGCTTTGTCATTCTTGTTGACAGCTGCAGCTTAGCAACATACGTTTATTTGGATATTGTTGATATGAAAATTTCCATTTTATTTGACTGACATAAAATGACACATGAAAATTTTGGAAAGCTGAAGAGAACCTCTTGATCTAAAAATTTCTGAAACCACCAAATGAGCCAAATATGTACACGTTAATTGTAATTGCAGAATAAAATCTGTTCAAAGTGCATTTTAAAGAGGCACAGCATTTCCACCTGTATTCCACAGATCCAAGAACATTTTGCGATGCTACTTCCATTATTTAAAAAAAAAAAAAAAGTATAATATTAAGCACACAATATCATACACAGAACATGGTAGACTGAGAGGAAGTGAAGTCAGGAGAAGCTTTAAGCAGAAGTCAGTCCAGATCTATTTCTATTTATGAGACCCTGAAATAGTGGTCTTACTAAAAACCCATAAGGCTTGTAAAAGTTAGAATGGATATCTTAATTATATTAAATACTTAATAATAATCTTAATTAAATAATGCTATTTGAAAGTACTGACAGAGACCCATCTCTCCTTGGGCAAGGTGTTGTACTATGTCTATACAAGACTACATATAAGAACAAAGGTGAAATCCTTAATCCCAGAAATTTAAGCAGATACAGTGAGATGGAAACCAATCATCATCTTTACAATTTTCATTTTACACCTGTAATTTGAAGGGCCAGAGCAGTTATGTGGTGCCTGAAGCTGTATAGAAAATCTGAGGCAGTGCTAAAAATTGAGCTCATATATTGAGAATATAAACCTTGTATTTTGCCCATCAAATCTGTCTTTTTCTGACAAGTAGGAGAAGCTGCAGCCTCCTCAGCACTTTCAGACACTGACTTCTTTGAGTTTCTTGTGCCAACTGCATACAGTCCTTACTCATTTAACTGTCCAATGGCACTAGTTCAACAAATGAACAGAAACAGATGGTGAATCACATCAGCTCAGCTCAATGTAACTCATTCAAGTAATGAAGCAATTATTTCCAGGAACACAGACTTAGATAACCCCTCTTAGTCCTCTCCTGTCTGCAGAGACACCACTAGCACATGCACTTTGTCCCTATTTTAAATCATGTTAAAAGCAGTAAAAATTGAGAAAACACATTATATACTTGCTGTGAAATTACAAATTACATTATGAATAATTAAAGTGAAAACTTTTTTCCACTGTAATCCATCACAGGTTTTTTTTTATTATTATTATTATTATTTTCTTTAATATAGATAGAATTAGAAAAGAAAAAAAAAAAAAAGAGGATCAGAATGGGGGATACTTCTGGCATGGGAGTGTAATGCTAGAGCAGATTAGTGGCATATCTCCATCAGAGGGTTATAAAAGTCTCACTCAGGGGTTTCCTCTTGATAAATTGTCTGCAATATAAAAAGAGTTATTTTCAGTAGAACTTTGAGCCATGGCATAAATTCCCTTGCAGTGCTCTCAGGCAAAAAACACAGCATGATAATTTCCACATATGCTCTCTGTATGATAATATATTATGTAAGAAGGGACTCAGTGGAAAATAGAAATAATCTTGTAGGATCTAAGATAGCTTGTTAATATAGTAACATTCCCAGGGAAACAGATCTGGGGACATCAATCTAAGCCATTTAAGATCCAAAAAACTGACAACTGAGAAGGCTGGTACAGGAAAATATTAACTCTTTCAGTTGGGCTTTGCTGCAGTTTTAGCTTTCCAAATCTTAAGTGTCTAGTCAAAAGGAGACAGGTTACCTGTTTTTCATTTGTGAGAGAAGATTCATCCAGTGCAGAAATAGATGTATAAGACAACTGGGACCTCTTTTGGTTATGTCTTCCTCTACTGTTTCAGGGAGGAGAAGATATCAGCCTTTTGGTCAGATAACTTTAGGCGAAAGAGTTCTTATCCCATAAAACATATTAAATTCATACTCCACAATTTTGCCGTAATCAGCTGGCAGTGTTTCAAAATAGAAATTTGTTTTTGCTTTTCACCAACATTTTTCCTGCATTATTAAAGTAGCAACCCGTGTACCTCTTTCCCTTTAATTCTCCTCACTTTCTTTTCATAACTCCATTACTGGTAGAAAAAAATTGAGTCTACAACTCTAGAGATATCTACGGCCATAACAAGAAAAACAAGGTGACAGAAAATATTTTTGTACATGGTGCTTAAAGTTTATTTTGTCTCCTCACTAGCAAAGCTAATCCTCTGGACTTCTTACCCCATAACTAATTTAATTCCCCATTAAGTAGGACATTTAAAAGCACATATATCTTCCGATGCACCCTACAAAAAGCTCATCATTAATAAAGTGGAAGATGTAACCAAAATGATGATATCCAACCTTTGGAAGAAGTAATTTCTGGAGACATTGAGTCAGAATAGTGAGAAGAAAAACTTTAACCTATTTTCAAGTTTATGTTTGGAAAAGCCATGACCATACAAAATGATTTGCAGCCCTAACGTGATTTTACCTTTTCAGTCAGGAAATCTTTCTGCTCCGGCTTTCCAGCAGTGACAGTAATGGATTCCAATGCACTTTGCCAGCCTCCAAGAAACTTATTGGAAAACTCCTGTCATAAGTCTGCCAGTGTGCAAGTCACTGCACACCAGTAAATCCAAGAGCCATAGGTTCTCTGGAAGGCTTCTGAGTTTTACCAGTGTTAAGCACTTTATTTTCTTAAAAATTTATTCTTGTCCTAAATAAGTATGAATTTCAGCACTTCTGCTCACAATAAATGGTTCAACCAAGGCCCATGACTGATGTAAGCTGTATTGTTAAGTAATATACAAAAGCCTCTGGCTTCTAATATTTATCTTTTCTTTTGAATCCCCTTTGTCAGATTTATCAGGTTTATCAGATCGGTCAATGAGGCTTAAAAAAATCACTAGATGACAAAATAGTTGGCTATTATGACAGAAAAGGTACGTGCTTAAGTTGCTTGAGTGTAGGCTGTAAAACCCTTCTGAGCTATTTTCTAGTACCATATTCTCTCCAGTACCATACTTAGGAAGGTAGCTAGAAGAAAGCCATTCTCAGAAAATCACAGCAGTTAAGAAATGAAAAAGTCAAATTGAATCATCCAGTCCATTACTCTGAAAGTGCAGGATTGGTCATAGAATACATTTAAGTCTTGTCTAGTTTGAAACAGCACCGAGATAGACACTTTCTTCCCAGGGCTCACAGAGATGAACAAATTATCTCAGCTTAACCAGTTACTAAACTAGGTGAGCCACAGTGACTGTCCATGTGTGTCCAATTAGTCAGACTGTCACAAGCTAATTCAATTTAGCTTTAGTCCAATTATCTCAGATCAGCTACAAGGTAAAAACATGCACAGACAGTTAAGGTACCTCAAGTGATGTGCAATGCTTTGACAGTGGATCCAAGCTCTCACAAGACTATTCTCTGGGTTACTTTGACAACTGGATTTTCCTGATGATCTTTTATTTTCTTACCCTTATTTGTTTTACAAAGTAAGTTTAAATAGATCGATTTGAAGATTTATAAATCCTTTCTCTCCAGCAGACTCAAATCAACCCCAGTCATTCATTGTATTATCACACTATTGTGGGCACCTCTAAATGTAGGTATACTTTTAATGACTGTATTACACATATGAATTTATTCTCAAATATAAACAGATAGTGATCAGTACTCAGCAGTGATTGTAATTATTCAATGTCATAAACATTTAATTTATTTTTTTTCTGGAAAATATTGTTAATTTTTAAAGTTTACAGTATTATTTTTGTTGAATGATATTTATCATGATTATTACTCTTCTGTCATTATCAAAAAGTGGGGATTTACTCAATCTGAGGTTTCAATAAATTTTATTTCAATAACAGTTTAATGAAAATATTAATGAAGTACAAAGAACAAAAATGAGTGTTGAAAAACAAAATACTTTGCTCTTAGTTTCCCCTCTGTTCTCTCAGAAGGCAGCAGTTCAACACAACAAAAAAACCCTCTGTTACTAGGAAATAATACAATGTTAGTAGCATCCTCTTGAGAGGAAAGCTTTACTGTATTCAGTGCTTAGCCAAACAAACCTGGAAAAAAATAAATGGATTTCAAAATGAGTAAGAGGTCAATATAAGAATATTTGTAAAAAAAATCTGCAATTATCAAATCACTAGGAGTCTATATGATGACATAGAAAGTTTAATAATTTTGGTGGTAATATAAGGATTCTAACTCCATCCACCATGTTATTTATTTTTCAGTTTTATATTCTTTTTTGTATAAGCTCTCTGCTATTTTCAGAAGCTTATTAAAATACTGTACCAGTATGTACAAGAAGATTAGGCTTTGCAGAAAAAGACTATAAACCAGGATCTGAGACATCTGTGCAACTTTTGGAGGATGGAAGTCTGTAACAAATCATCATGAGGCATATGCAATATATTTAAACAGCAAAATTCATCAAGTGCACTAATATCCCATCAGTAGTACTACTACCAGGAAGAAAAAATAAAACAAAAACAACCCAACAAGGTATATTCAGAAAATTAATTCCTGTTCTAGGTGTTGTTTTGAAAAATTATCTAAAACTTTTTTGTTTACTTCCCTTCCCCTTTGTAAATTTGAAATACTTGCAATAAGATCTCAAAGTGGAAACATTCTCTAACAGTGTTTCCTTTACAGGTAATTTTGACAATGAAAGCATAGGGTGTTTCAAAAGAAAAGTATAGGTGGAATGCATCCATAGGAAGAAGCTTTCTGGCACTTGGACAGCAAAGTATCAGATGAATGCAAGTAGTGAGCTACAGTCATTGACATCATTCAAATTCCCACTGTGCTGATGAGGTAATAAATAAAAATTGTGCTGGGGTATCTCATCCCCATGGACCTAAAACAGCTTTTACTGGAGCACTCTGAAATGTTTAGCTTCAGGACTTCATTGTTATTACATCCCTTTTGGATCCTCGGCACTATCTAACCAGATCTGAACCAATAAGCATAAAGTCCAGTAAACTACACCATGCATGCAGCATCAGATGTATCATGAAACTCCCAGAGCAGGCAGCATTAACCCCTTTTCCTCTGCTGATCTCAGTCTGCTCTGTAAAATCAGTAAGAGACTGATTCACCACACCAAGCATGAGGTTATTATTCTCCTCCAGCAGTATTTTTTTACTAGGTATGATCTAAATATCTTTGCAAATAATACAGAAATCTAACTGCTTCCTGAATCGCTCTAAGTATTTTCTTTCACTGCAGCATAGGGCAATTGTTTTTGACATTTAAAGTTACCTTTTCTGAAATGTTCCTTCTTTTCATCAACCCCAAACACACAACCTTTGAAATTCTTTGGTTGTCTCTCTGTTATAGTATTATTGAACCTGAGGTGCATCAGAAGAAAAGTGACCAGCTAGTCGAGGGAGGTGATTTTCCCTCTCTGTTCTTGTGAGACTGCACCTGGACTACTGTGTTCAGGTCTTGGGTCCTCAGAATAAGAAAGACATGGACCTGCTTGAGCAGGTCCAGGTGAGGGCCATGAAGAGGACAATAGGCTGGAGCACCTTCTCTATGAGGACAGGCTGAAAGAATTGGGGTTTTTTAGCCTAGAGAAAAGAAGGGTCTGGGGAGACTTTCCAGCAGCGTTCCAGTACTTAAAAAGGGCCTACAAGAAAGATGGAGAGGGACTCTTTATTAGGGAGTGTAGTGACAGGACAAAGGGTAACAGTTTTAAACAGAAGGAAGGTAGATTTAAGTTAGATATTAGGAAGAAATTATTTACTCTGGGAGTGGTGAGACACTGGAAGGAACAAGATAACCCCTCCCTGGAAGTGTTCAGTGCCAGGCTGGATGGGGATTTGAGCAACCTGGTCTAGTGGAAGGTGTCCCTCTTCATGGCAGGTAGGTTGGAACTGGATGATCTTTAAGGTCACAGCTACTCCATTCTATGATTCTATGAATGTTCACAGAAGCTCAGAAGAGGCTGCGCCACTTGATCTGTATAATGCATTACAATTATATCATATTATTTTCTGTCCTGTTCATCATGGTTTAAATATATCTGTATCCTCTTCGGGCCAATATCCATTGAGTAGAAATACTGCATAAACTGTCCCTGGTGGTGCCCAGGAATCCTTCTTGAATGAATAGCTAACTCATAAGATCTTCTGTCACTATCCCTCTATGTCTCCTTTTTAACTCTTTATAACTTATGTTTATTAATATCAAACTTAATTTACTACTGAGAAATAGAGATTGGAGAAGATACTTCTGGATTTCTTCTCGGTCTTCTTTGAATTTAATTACCACGAGTATTTTCTTTTCTCATCTCCTGGTTTTATTGTCTTACTGTTCACCATAATTTCCATGTAATCTCATAGGAAAACTGTTTATTTGAAATATACTTCAGCAAATATATGAATTTCATAAAAGAATTTGCATGCATTCTCTTGTTCCATCTGGTTTTTTTGATATGATAAATACTTATCTTTCATCTGAGACTTTATTCTTAGTCCACAGTGCTTTCTAAGCATCTTATGCTCGTTTTCTGTGAGGAACTTGTTTTATTCTCATTTCTCTAGCTTTGGTAGTTATTTTATCAACAGTTGATTTGCTACACAGACACAAATAAATACACATCATGGAACTGCAAATTCAGTAATCAAAGGAAACCAGTAGTGTTTTCTATAATCCAGGTTTCATATGAAACTGCCAATTGCCCACTGTGCTTCTTTCCCTGGAGATCTGTCAAGACAGTAGCATGTCCAAGTGATGACAAATAAATGTTATTTCATACTCATCAGTTCTAACTCAAAAGGCCTGATCTAGTGGCCAATGAAATCAGTGCAAAGGCACTCATTGATTTCAACATCTATTGAGTCAGTATCTCCAATTAAACTGTATACTATTTTAAGCTCTTTTAGAGGGCAAATATATTGTTATAGCAAAACTGAATCAGCAATCAGATTTTCCAAGTACAGAGAGGTTCATCCAAATACTAAATGCTATATTTGCAACAGTGAAAATAAAAGCTGACCATGCTTGGAAATAATAGCAGGATACACCTCGTGCATCTAAACTCTCGATTCTGTAAACAGATTTCTTTGTGAATGCCAGTGTCCAAGAGTTACACAAGGGAGCTTCACTTAGATCAGATATTGAAAGCATCATAAATATTCTAGACCAGTAGAAAGAATAATCACTTGGAAAGGTAAACCTTCGTTTCAATGGTGTACAAGCAGAGAAGGAATCTCTGGTCCACAATATCCCTGTGCTGCTAAATTAAATGCATGTGTTTTGTGAGGTCTGATCTGGTTGGCCTACCTTAAAGTATGGATAATTAATCTGTTTAACAAAATAAATTATTAGATCTGTAGGCACTCCTTTATTTATCAGCTGGGTGCTTGATTTAACTGATTAAGTGTTTTTGAGATTAAGGAGTTCTGAATTGCCAGGTTTTTAAGACATCACAGAATCACAAGGCTTGGAAGGAACCTCAAGGACATCATCTAGTCCAATCCTCTTGACAAAGCAGGTTCCTTACAACAAGTTACACAGGACTGCGTCCAGGCAGGTTTTGAACATCTGCAGAGTTGGAGACTCCAGAGCCTCTCTGGGCAGCCTGTCCCAGGGCTCCATCACCCTCACAGTAAAAAAGTTTTTCTTTAAGTTTGTCTGGAACTTCCGGTGTTGCATTTTTTTGCCCATTGCCCCTTGTCCTGTCACTGGGCACCACTGAAAAGAGCCCGGCCCCATCCCTCTGGTTCCCGCACTTCAAATATTTATAGACATTGATAAGATCCCCTCTCAGTCTTCTCTCTTCCAGGCTAAAGAGTCCCAGCTCTCTCAGTCTTTCCTTATAAGGGAGATGCTCCAGGCCTCTCATCATCTTTGTGGTCCTCCACCAGACCTGTAAAAAACCTTACCTGAAAAAACTTAGATCCTTCTAATATATCTTTTGAGTTCCCCAGAACTAAGAACTCCTATTCAACAGTCATCTTCTAGACATTATATTTCATCATTGCCTCATTGCACTGTTTGAGAATTCAGCACCATAGTTATGGTGAACTGCTGAGTATTTTGTAGGAATGCCTACCTAGTCCAGTCTTTGTTTTCACAATGATGTTTTCTATATAAAATGTGATAAAAACTATTTTTCATGTTAGAGGAAAAAGAATTCTAGAGTTCTTCGGTTTTGCAGTGCTCTATATGTTACATTAAAATGAAATATTATTTAAGGTTCACATGATTTAAAGCTCTGCAAGTTTGAAACAGATGAAACAAAGAAGCAGAAATGACATTTTACATCACGTGGCAAACAGCAGAAATAAATAGCATGCAGCACTGTTTTTCCTATCCCTCCAAGAAACAGATCAATAATAAAAATGTGCTTCATTTTTATGAATAGCTATTGCTATAATTTATTTGGATATAAAATCCATATTTCAGTCAGACAGTGGGGCAAAGGCACTTCTTATGGACAGCATACAAACCTAGTGAGGTAATATGGGTCTGATCATGGAAAGGTAATTTTATGTTCATAAACTCTAATATGAGCCATAGCTCTTCTTCGTCTAGTATTTCTTAAGGGAGCCATCAACACTAACAGTAAAAGGAAGGTAGATTAGCAACAATTCGGTCCAATATTTCTCCAAGGTACTTGGTGAACAAAAGAGGCCTAAGGCTTCTAGAAAACAGAGCTCCAATAACTCATTGCTTAGTTCCGTCCTGAGATACATTCATGTTTCTTCCATCCCTTTCCTCTTCTTCCTCTGCTGCTTTTTTCCTCTGGTGATTTATTTATAATCTCTCCTATTCTCAAAAATTGTATCAGTATTCTGACAACAAGCCTATTACATGGGTTTTTATAAGTTAAAAAACCCTACACTTTATAACCCTAGAAGCACTACATAGTGTTACTAAAAAAGAAACAGATGAAATCCTTAAATTCTAACTGATATAAAATGTTTTAAGATAATACTGGTTGTAATTTTTCCCTGTACTCCTTTCTTAAGATAAAGAAGAAATGTTAACATTGTTAATGCTCCTTTTATATTCTGTGACTGTAGTTAAAAAGTTGCAGAGAGATTATTAAAATAGTTATTCAAGCTGACCATGAGAGTCACAAAACTGACAGTTCTGCAGTTATTTTATTATTTGTGCCAGCACTTAATTACATTTCCTAGGAAATAGTCATATTTTCAATAACCAAACTCCATCCTGTAAGGCCTGGGAACCTCTGACATTCTATGAGATTATCCAAAGTCACAGCAGCTTAATGTAAAATGAAAAAAAAACCAAAACAAACCAGACATACAAACAAAGTTTCTGAATGCAGTTACACATTTAGTTTCAGAGCTGGAGGGAACTACTGAGAATAGTTAAAGTAACACTTTCCCAATGAGTGTATTATTCTGTCTCTGGCAGTGTAAAATTTCCTTGCACATCTTTCAGAAGACTCTGGGTTTGATTGCCATTGGAAACAGGATGATGGATTAAAGGAACAGAAGTCTGAATAGTTATATTCTTATGCCTCTGGGATTTTTTTGGTTGGTTGGTTAGTTGGTTGGTTTTTTTCATGTCCCAAAGATTAGTATCTTCCAAATCAGGATCTAAATATTGCCTCTGTTTCAGTAGCTTCCTGAGCAAGACTGTTCAACACAAACTGCTGTTGTGGCCACCCTAAATACAATAACAATTTTGTCAGAAGTTCAGCAGCAGGAGTTGTGATTCTGAAAATACAATCTGTAAGTGGTCATCAAGGGAAAGGTTTTCAGACAGGATTCAATATCACTTTCACAGTTCTTCAGAAAAAATAATTTAAGAGTTTTCTTTACTTTCTTGTTAACATATCTTTTTATTAGTCCCCATTAACTCTTCATTTTGATTAAATTTACTATCACAGCTATTTACTGTTTATGTTTAGTTATTGATTGGGTAAACTCTATAAGCAATGGCTTCTCTTTTTATACAGCAAAATTTTTGACCCCTCATTTTTCATGTTTTATTTTTTCTTCTGTTTTTAAAAACAACTCATTAAGCTCATTACCAAAATGCAAACCACTAGAAAATTTTCATTTAATCAAAACTAGCTATTCAGTAAAAGGATAACCCAAACCTAGAATTTTGTGAAATAACTTTGCAATTTTCCTTTTTAAACTGAATGAAAAAAACCAAAACTTACTGTGTGCCTTAGTAATAACTCTGATGTTCTTCATTAAAGGTTTTCCCCAAAGTATTCAAGAACTACAAACTTTTGGGGGTAGGAATCACCCATTTGACTCACTACATGGCCATAAAATAATTTCTGTGGTCAAGGATGCTTTATAAATTTAGTACAGAGTGTATCTTGCTCAAGTCCATAAGATTTTCTACAATTTTCTGTGGAATGGTAGTCATAGAATCACAGAATTGTAGAATCAATGTAAGACCATGGAGTCCAAGCATAAACCTCACACTGACAAGTCTTTGACTAAGCCATGTCCCTAAGCACTACATCTACACATCTTTTAAATACCTGCAAGGATGGTGATTCAACCACTTCCCTGGGCAGCCTGTTCCAGTGCTTGACAACCCTTTCAGTGAAGAATTTTTTCCTAATATCCAACCTAAACCTCCTCTGGCACAGCCATTTCATCCTGTCCTATTCCTTGTTACCTGGGAGAAGAGACTGATCCCCACCTGGCTACACCCTCCTTTCAGGTAGTTGTAGTGAGGGATAAGGTCTCCCCTCAGCCTCCTTTTCTCCCGGCTAAACAACCCCAGTTTCCTCAGTTGCTCCTTGTAAAACTTGTGCTCCAGACTTTTCATGAGCTTTGTTGCCCTTCTTTGGACAGTGTGGAGCCTTCCTACCCTCAAGCAGACCAACATTCCCACCCAGCTTGATTTCATCTCCAGACTGAAGCTGGACTTGATCTCCTTGCTCAGATCACTGATAAAGATAATAAACAGAACTGGCCCCAGTGTTAAACCTTGGGGCTCACTACATCCAAGACAATTGATGTGAGTATATAAATAGATGGTTCTATATGTGCATTAATATTTATCTTTCCATGTTCAGGTCCACAGTCAATACTGATACTCTTTGACAACATCTAATCTTAATTCCTTGTATTCCCATTGTTTATTTGCAGTCTCTGGCCTGACTCTACTTGCTTAAAGCCAGGTGGGTTGTCAGACAAAGAAACAACAGGAGAGAAGTGTTGTGTCATGCAGGAAGCAGTGATGCAGCTGTCTTAATGTACTCAGGTCTGCAAACTTAGCCTTGAAATCCAGCACAGAGCACAGTGTGATCTTCCTTTCAGGAGTTCCCAAAGCCCTCTTAGCAACTGGAAGAACTTTAAACTTTTTGCCATGTGTTTTTAATTTTTGAAAGACCTAATAAGACCATCTCCCCTAATGGCTTGAGCAATTCTTCCACTTGCTGCTTGACAGGCTTTTTCCATGATTAGCAAGTATTTGTCTTTCTAAAATAACCTAGGAAACAATTTGTCAAATTATAAATGAGCAGCAATAAATGTGATCAGCCCCATTTGGAAAATCCAAGAACTGAAAATAATTAGTGGGTTTTCATCAATGATATAACACCTAATTGTAGACACCTTTTTAGGGAAACTTGCATAGGCAGTGTGCATATTCAAGCCTTGAAAGACAGGAAAGCTTCACAGAGGATCAAGTTAGCAAATTACACTATAGAATTGATGGAAAGAGAGATAAGCCTGTTTCTTTACAAACTTTTTTCTTCACACTAATCTATTGAGCCTTTTTTCTCCCATTAGGTCTTAGATTTTTTCTTTTTACAGATAGTGAAACCATTAGCTCTAATTGGCAAATTAACATGACCTCCCCATTGTCTGTTTTGTGTAGTGTGCAGTCTCTCTCCAATGCAGAAAACCCTTTATTCCACTCCATTAAATTACTGTTTTGTGCCTACAGTGATTCCTTTGTAATTTGGTTTGAATGCTAAAAATTACTTCCTGAAGCAGATTGGCTTAAAGTAACCAGGAAAGTCAGGAATTAAGGATTTTATATTCTTTATCGCTGCTCTGGTACTGACTTACTAGGAGTCATTTCCCCTCTTAGCCACTTGTACCTCTAAAACACACAAGTACTATTTCGCTATTTCATGTGGACCTTTTGTAAAATATCAGCCAATATGCGCACAACATTTTGAAGACCAAAGGGACTGAACATTATTACTATTAGGTAGCAGGATTTTTTGTCTTGTTTTGTTTTGAATTTGAGCTCTACTTTCATTCAGTGGGTATGAAGTGACTTGTTAAACTGTACTCATGATTTTGGAAATCTTTGCATGGACTTGGACTGTTCTCTGAAGTTAATTGAGACCTCTAGAGAAAACCTTACTGATAAAAAAGTACCATGGACGAATCAGGCTGTTGGAGAGTTAACATGACTGTGCTTTGAAATGTTTCTTGTGAAGTAATGATATCCACCCATACTTTTCCAGCTTTCCTGTCCACAGCACAGGAAGTCTGTAGACTACTGAGATAAGAACAAACACTAACCAGCATGAAATTTTAGACTTGAAAGGATCAAAACCGAAATCAGAACTAAGAAAGCAATCCATGGGAACGGAAATGACAGAAGAAAAATCACCAGTCAGAGGAAAAAAAAATAAAATATATATATATATATAAAAAAGAAAAAAGTTCAAATAATTATAAAATAGTAAGTTTTAAGACATAGTTGCTTAATCTCTGCAAACTAAAGATTAAAATTTATCACTGGACAGATCCATCATATTTGAGAAGGCCTGGCAGTTTGGTGAAGTTCCTGCAGACTGGAAACATAACCACCATTTTTAAAAAGGGAAACGAGGAAGACCTGGGGGACTACAATTTGGTCAGTCTCACCTCAGTGCCAGGCAAGATCATGGAGTAGATACTCCTTAAAACTATGCTAAGGCTCATACGAGAAAGGTGATTGGTGACAACCAGCATGGGCTCACCAAGGGCAAATCATGCATGATCAATCTGGTGGCCTTTTATGACAGGGTTACAACATTGGTGGATAAGGCTAAAGCAACTGATGTCATCTACCTGGACTTGTGCAAGGCGTTTAACACCGTCCCACATGACATCCTTATCTCTAAATTTGAAACATGGGGGTTTGATGGATGGATCACTCGGTGGATAAGGAACTGGCTGGATGGTCGCACTCAAATAATTGTGGTCAACAGCTCGGTGTCCAAGTGGTGTCCCTCAAGGGTCAGTATTGGGGCCAGTACTATTCAACATCTTTGTTTGAGACATAGACAGTGAGATTGAGTGCACCCTCAGCAAGTTTGCAAACAACACCAAGCTGTGTGGTACAGTTGACAAACAAGAGGGATAGGACATCATCCAGAGGGACCTGGACAAGCTTGAGAGGTGGGCCTGTGCTAATCTCATGAAGTTCAACAAAGGCCAAGTTCAAGGTCCTGCACCTGGGTCGGGGCAGTCCCAAACGTAAATACAGACTGGGCGATGAGTGGATTGAAACCAGCTCCAAAGTGGCAGTGGACAAGAAACTCAACATGAGCCGGCAATGTGCACTTGCAGCCTAGAAGGCCAGCCATATCCTAGGCTGCATCAAGAGAAGCGTGACCAGGAGGTCAAGGGAGAGGATTCTCACCCTCTACTCTGCTGTCATGAGGCCCCACCTGGAGTACTGTGTTCAGTTCTGGAGCCCCCAACACAAGAGAGACATGGACCAGTTAGAACAAGTCCAGAGGAAGCCATGACTATGATCCAAGGGCTGGAGCACCTCTGCTGTGAGGACAGGCTGAGAGAGTTGGGGCTGTTCAGCCTGGAGAAGGCTTCAGGGAGACCTTCTAGTGGTCTTCCAGTACATGGAGGGACTCCAGGAAGGCTGGGGAGGGACTTTGGCCAAGGGCAGGGAGTGACAGAACAAGGGGTGATGGCTTGAAATTGGAAGAGGGGAGATTGAAATGAGAAATGAGGAAGAAATTCTTTCCTTTGAGAATGGTGAGACAGTGGCCCAGGTTGCCCAGAGAAGCTGTGGCTGTTCCTCCCTGGAAGTGTTCCAGGCCAGGTTGGATGAGGCTTTGAGCAACCTGGTCTAATGGAAGGTGTCCCTGCTGATGGCAGGGGGGTTGGAACTGGATGATCTTTAAGGCCTCTTCCAACCCAAACCATTCTGTGATTCTGTGATTCTATGACAGACATGCACAGAGAAGAAATTAAGTGATCTGGAGGAAACAAATGCTATCAAAGGACTGTGTACAACCCTGTTTCTTTAGCATGTTTCATACACATCTGATGAATTTAATTCTTTTTTTCATTCCATCTTATATTCTCTTGTATAAAACTCCTCATTTTTCTTGTATTTGTTATTGCTGGTTTTGTTTCCATTTAAGACACACTCTATTTGTCAAGAACATGGTGATTGTTAAAGAAATCCTATTTATATGTTTCTTCTTTAAATAAAAAAAAAACAATGAAACTATTTCCTTTTAATATTCTAGTTATTTAAATATGTGTTTCTGTATTGACAAAGACTGATTGCTTTCCACTGCATTATAGAGTGTTAAGAGCTTTTATATTCCCTAGCTTCACTGAATTGTGAACCTCTTGGCTGTGTATTGCCAGGACAATTTCTATACAGTTGGTCTGTCTTAATCAGACCAGGCACTTTGCCATTCACCATTTACATCCATTTTTCTATTACTTTATGCATCTCCAAAGACAAAAATATGCTCTTTAAAAATGCAGCAAACTGTGGTTCTCCAGATGTGACAGATCCAACTCAAATTAGGCAAAACCAAGGAGTTTATTTCTTGCTACGTACTCTACACAAAGAGAGACTTAGAAAATGAAACAGATTAAATCTTTAAATATGGAAAGGAAATACTACATAAGACCAGCTGAAAGTACAATCATACCATAGCTAGATGAAAACTGGTCTTTTTCTGACATCATTATTCAGGGAGAATTTGGGTGGAGAAGAGGAAAGCAAATCCACCCCTGACATAACCTCTTAAGTCCAGAGGTTTTCCTCTGCACTCAAAAAGACATTTCCAAAAGCTCTGTGGATGTAGGCAGCCCTGATACAGCCTGATGCTAAAAGGAGTCCATGCAGATGCAGATGGTACAAAACTCACAGGAAGGCCAAGGCTAGATTTAAATCTGGACAAGGCAGGTGCAACTCCCACAGAAGATATTAGGCCAAATGCAGTGCCAGTGTGGGGAGGAAGGAAATTGCTCTTGAATTTATTTTGCCTGTGGAATTCAGCCCAGAAGTTAATGGGGAAGCACCACCTGCCCAAATCTGCTCTGAAAACCTACAAGATGTTCACAGAAAACCAACCTTACTTGATACAGGAACTTATTAATACTGCTTCTTTTTCACTGGCCACCCTTCAGAACAGAGCCCTGCTTAAGTCAAGGGGAGTTAGTCCAGTAACAGCAGATTTGTGTCTTACTTCATTTTATTTCATGCTACTATTTCATGTAAGCTTGTGAAACATTTGGGATTTTGGCCTTGAAAAGACTGTCATGCTCAATACAGAGCCTGAAAGGAAAGGGGAAAGCAACAAAAACCAAGCCACCATCTGTTAGTACAAATAATTGTCCCAACAAAGTGTTGGTTTGATATACTCTCTAAATAAAATGTACTTCTAAGTAAACTAAAATGTTGTAAACAGACAAACATATTAGCACTTGTCATATTTTATAGAGAAAATACTGGAATCAATTTAATGTTATACACCGATAAAGGACTTGTAAAGAAGTCTGGAAATATAATAAAAATTTGTGTCTTACAAAAAGAAGACACTTCTTTTTGTAATTACACTTCAGTTGTATAATTTATTTGGAAATCTCTATGGTCGTAGAGAAAGAACCTGTACTGAATATGGAAAGCATAGGATTAGTTTCCCTGACTGGTAGATCTCTTGTGAGCAAATTACAGATCTCTCTTCTGTACTCACTATATTAGAAAGTCAGAAATTATGTGTGTGACTATAATATGTGAGAAAATTGTGCTAAAAGAGTTTAAATAGCCTGATCTTGTACAGGAGTACCATATAAATGAGATTAAACTCTTAATTGTATTAGATAAATGGCCAAGACCAGGAATAAGAGAGTAAAAGATTAATTTTCTGTCTAAATGTTCAGAAATTATGTTAAACTAGGTCTGTCTTAAAATAATTCAGCTGTCACTACCCTTTCCTTCTTTGGTCAAGTTCACATCCTGTAGTTTTAATGCTTTGGCCCTTTTTTAGGCATATGTCCAAGCCATCTTGCACCCTGTAAGTCTCCAAAAGTCTTTGTCTTCACCAAAGAGTTAATTTAGAATAATGGCAGTTTATTTTAGATACAGCAAAGCAACCACTGTCAATATCATCAACCTTTATCTCCATGTTGCACCTTGAGACCCGCCACCGCAACCACCTCAAGACCACTCATACTACCCACACAGACAGTAGGACTGGAAATAGGTGATTAGATACATCTGCTTGACACTTATATCTGTGTGCATCTCAGCACCCTTGATGCCTTAGCAAGATGCTAAATGGTTTAGGTCTTGCCACACAAACTCAAATAGTTAATCTGCAGTATGTTCAAGAGGCAGCAAATTTTTCAGAAGACAGATAAGCTATGGGTCATATAATCACAGATTCAGATGCTCACTTGAGTTCATCTGCATGGATAGAAGTGAGCTATAATCATAAGAACTGTGTAGCCAACCCCAAATCTGTATAAATCTTGTGTGAAATAAAGGCATTTCTCTTTCAAGTGGACTGTAACAATACACTTATACATTTCATACTTCAGATAGCTAATTACTGGAAAGATTTTTTTTTTTTTTTTTTTTAGATATAACCTCAATTTTACCATTTCCCAAGAACTTTACACATTTTAATTAATTTACTTTCCAGATTTATGACAATATTGAGACCCAGGTTTAACCAAAAAAAGGATTTAATGTCAATGAAGAGGACTTTTACTGAATTTCATCAAGACTAGGATTCTTAGGCAGAGATTATTATTCCATCCTTTATATGTCCACCTACATAATTGTGCAGTTTTGTTTTGTTTTCCTTTTACCTGTCTCTGATGGAGACACCATTGTATCTGAAATGGTCACATTTTGTTCTAGTTATTTCCTGTCCAGGAAAACGGCAGAGAACAGCCACACAATAACGATCTTCAGATCTTCCAGAAAGAGAAGTTGCCCAGCAATAAAATTCCACAGGCTATAAACCATCCTCCTTTATGCAAAGATCCTTAATTCTCCAGAATCTCCAGATTGCCAAATTTAATTACGATTTTACAGTTGCTGACTTTGTATGAGCACACAAAAAATATGACCATTTACAGCTGTCTATCTAGAGAAGGACTGTTAGTGCTTTGTAGTCTAATTGCTGTATACAATAGCATAATAGCCCGTGTAACTAGCCTGAAAACTATTTAGAAGTTCTCACTGTATTCTGTTTTTCTGTATCTGCCAGAACCTAATCAGAATTCTGACACATCTATATTAAAAAAGTTCTGCAAACAAAGCTTTGCCATTTCAAAGCATGACAAAGTCACACCACTAGTTGACTTTTGTACCAGAAAAGCCTTTTTTTGTGCACAGTTATGTTTACAGAGAAGTTCTATCAAATTACCTTGGGTTATTCAAACAAGTAGTGCAGAAATTTGGCAGAAAACAAAAACCAAAAATTTCAGAATTCTCTGTGACTGTAGTACAAACAAAATAAATCAGGACCTGTTTTTAAATCCAGGGACAAAAGGCATAGAACAATTCACATCCACATTCTTTAATCTACCCTCCTCTGCCCAAAATATGATTACCATATCCAAATTGCCTATTATGAACAGTTTATAGTATTTGCTTCTACTCTCACCATTTGTAAACATTGCCTGCTAGTTGCTACTGTCCATAAATAAGATGTAAAATGAAAAGTGAATTGTCTGGACAATTATGGGTCATTACCTCACCCACACTTTATTTACTAGTATAGGTATATTTAGTGACTGTATTTCTAGTGGATGTACTTTGCCAAATAACCTGGCCAATTTAGTTATTGGGATTAGTATCCTATCCTGGAAATTATTCTTGAGGATAGCTACCCTATTGGTTCTTATGTATGCTTAGTAAAGATGTTTATTTAAGATTAAACTATACTTTTATGCTCAATACAAAATTTATAGCTAATCTTCTTTGTCAACCTCTGTTGTTAGTGTTTCTGTCTGCTTGCTACTCAGAGTATCACAGAGGTGGAAGACAGACAGATTAATGCTTTCATTTTAGTGTCAGAGAGTTTTGTGGTAGTGTTACTAATGCAATTTGATCCCAAGCAAGGAGGTTAGTGTCTAACTTTGTCTTGAAAAAAAAGAAGAGGAAAAAAATAAAAAAGAAACAACTAGCTGATTAATTCATTTTAATTGAACTAATTTGCATGGAATTATGCTTGTGGTAATTCAGAAAACAGTCACCTTTGATTAATATATATTATACAATTAGAAACACGAAGAAGCTTTTCAGTACAGCCTATTAATCTAAATAGTTTCTTCTAAGTCAAGGCACGTTTTACACGGACATTTTAATTTAAGGATCATTTTTAGAGCACTGTTTACATTCAGCAAAATTTAGCTATGATAATTAGTGAATTTAGTAAGCATTTTAAATAGGTTTGGTATTTCCTGTTTGATTACTGTAGAGACATTGCAGACATAAATACGTTGTGCACTTGTTTTGGTGAGGACGCTGTCAGGTTACCTCTGGATATATGGCTTTGCTCATGGCTAGGTACAATTTGGGATCTGAAACATGAAGATATATCCCATGGCTCACAAAGCCCCTGAGCCACAGTTAGCTGGTGTCTAGGAGCATATGCCAGGAATATGGCATGGTTTCTAATGCTTATATCTTTTCTGGACATCCATTATTGGCCTCTGTTGAAAGCAAGGTGCTGAGCTAAGTGAGCTGTTACTACAGCCAAATATAACCATTCGTATGTTCTCATGTCCTAAAAACAGTACAATCACAGAAACATTGCTCTGCTTGAGCTAATAAATCTTCCCCTTCAGCAGGGATAATTAGTTTGTCTTTGGCACTACGCTAACACAAATATATTACTTCTTGTTCCAGAGCTGGATTGATCAGAGTTAATGTGCTGCTCCTGCATCAGGCTGTGCTGCTCAGCGTATCTTTATGTTCACTCAACCTCCTTTAACAAACAGGAGTGATGGTGATATCTAGGAGCTACAATTTTCTTGTATTCCCCCCCCACCACCACCCCCCTTTACACCACTAAATGTTTCTTATTACTGTAGCTCAGATGTTACCATTTTACCATGAGATTCAGAGTATTAGAAATATTCTTTATATTTTAGATGTAGTGTTGTTAATATCACTGATAGTAGATAGAGGAATACAAATACAAGAGGATCTTGAATTCATGTACTTTTAATTGTGGATGGTTTTTAGCTGTGGAGGGAAAAAATGAAAATTTATAGTCCTAATAAAAGAAAAAAACCCTAAAAAACCCTACCCCAATCATACATATTGAATAGTTCATGGCTTTCAGTGATTTTATGGTTTTCAGATTTGTGATACTGGGACTTGGTTATCCCAGTTCATTAGCTAGTAAGCTACTTGAGGAACATCTTCTTTAGCTGGTCAGCCATCTGAACATCGAAATAAACAGGCAGAAATTCCTGGGACTACAGGAAGACTAAAGGATCTACATTTTAGATCACTGACACTCACTTCACCTACATTGAAAAGCTTAATAGTGGCAGATAGTAATAGATTTTAGCATCCTCTATTTTGATTAACAAGCTTCTAGGAACCAGGTATCTAATATAAATCCTTAATTCAGGTTTAAAATGGAAACTTCAATTTACTTGATTTCAGCAGTTTCGCCTAGTAAACACTAAATATACAGAGAAATAGCAAACATGCACTTATTATTACTGTTGGTGAAAAAAGACTAGGAATTATTTTTCTGGTTGTTCATCATTTTATCTGTATTTTATGCCATAGTTCTGTTTTCTGACCCTTGGATGAAGATTTCAATGTGAAGTATTTTCATAACCTTTCATTCCTTATATATTTATTCTATTCAAAATCATCACCTAATTTATTTGCTTTCCTAGAAGTCTTGATTAGAGAAGTCACTCCGTAGTAGACCCTAACACACCAAAAAGTGGTATAAAGACATAATAATCTTGTAGGAAGCCTGAGGCACTTCCAGATGGACTGAATGATCTAAGAGGTAGTTTGCATCTCAGTCTTGCATGACACTGTGAATGGCAGATGGAGCAATAAACAAATAGGAAAAAGTGTTTGAATTCATCAGCAACCTGATTTCAAGACAGGGACTTTTATGTAAGCCAAACAGTTGTGATTTTTTAATGTGGATAATGGAAGCAAATAAAAGCAAAACAACAAAAAATAAACAATAAAATTTAATTCACCTTATTTGTACATTAGCAAGAATTTACTGAAGGAAAATACTAAAATGTAATACAATGACAGATGAAATCTGTAAGTGCTTCAGCATACTGTTTTATTCAAGTTCATAAGCCCTATATGAGGTTAAGATAAATTAAAGGACAAGAGGAAATGGCCTCAAGTTGCACCAGGGGAGGCTTAGATTGCACATCAGGAAGAATTTTTTCATTGAAAGGGTTATCAGGCACTGGAGCAGGCTGCCTGGGGAGGTGGTTGAGTCACCATTCCTGGAGGTGTTTAAAAGATATATAGACAAGGTGATCAGAGATATGGTTTAGTAGTGGACAGGTATGGTTGGACTCGAGGATATCAAAGGTCTTTTCCAACCAAATGATTGTGTGATTTTGTAAAGTTCCTATCCTGTAACACCAGCTTACCTGTAAATTAAGCTTTTATATATTGTTGCAAATACATGTGTTATGGTGATGTGTTTTGAGATCTAGTTTCATTACTTGACTACTATCAGTAGTCAAGTAATGAGAAGAGCAAATTTTTAAGAACATTTCAGATACTAGGAATAAAAAGATTTGAGTTTAGGAAACAAGATTGAACAGATCAGGAAAGTTAATCATACTAGTGAGAGCTGGGCACAATAGTAGATTTTGTTTGTTGATTATCCTGAAATAATTTGAAAATGAAATCATCTTTGATGAACTGGCATTGGGATCAATATTTACAGATTAAGATAATTGAATCACAGAATGGTACGGGTTGAAAGGGATCTCTGATGATCACCTAGTCCAACCCTCCTGCCAAAGCAGGTTCACCTAGAACTGGTTGCACTTGATTTCATCCAGTCAAGTTTTGAATATTTCCAGAGAAGGAGACTCCACAGACTCTCTGGGCAGCCTGTTACAGTGCTCTCTCACCCTCCAAGTAAAGAAGTTTTTCCTCATCTTCAGAGGGGACTTCCTGATATAAAACTGAAGAAGAAATGGGGGCAGTTGATTCCTTACTGGACATAATCTGATAAGAAGAAAATCCAAACTTAAAGTTAGCCTTTGTCTAATCCAAATTCAAATAAAGACCTGTAAATTCTTGAGTTAGTGTCTTCCCATCCTATCCACCAGGATTGTGACATTAGCATTTATTTTCTTTCTTGGAGTCATGCTTTCATTTTTGAGAGTAAAGGGGAAATGCTCTTGTTCTGAGTGAGTACTGAAGCATCACATAACTGATGTTCCCAGAAAAATTAAACAGCTTTTCATCTGCTATGTAGCTTAACTTTGTAGTTAACTTTGGCTAGCTGCCATACGCCCACCTTGCCTCAACTCCCCCTCTTGTCCCAACTGGACAAGGAAGAAAATAAAATTAAAAAGCCCATAATTTGAGAGGGCAGCCCCTGACGTTTTTTCACAGACACCCTTCCTGTACCAAAATTTTGCCATGTACAGCCAATGTGACTTGCTGCACTGGTTTTGGACAATTGAGGTTCCCATGCTTAGACTAGCTATTCAAATCATGGTCCTCCCACTGTCACCTCATGCTTCTGGCTGATTCTAATGAGCAGTGTTCACAGGCACTGCGTAACAATTTGTTCAGCCTGAATTGGGTTATCCTTTTTTTTTTTTTTTTTTATGAGGACCTTTCAGGAGCATACTGTAGGCTAAGCATATCATTTCACCATGACCATACCTTCTGTTGCCCTACATTAGAGATTTTCACTGTCAGTAGAAGTAAACTTGCAAGACTCAGGAAAAAAGAAGAGTGACCCAAACATTTCCATAGTGCACAGAGGTATGGATTTGAGTCACTCAGAACAGATTAGTAAAGCTTATTCTTCTACATGTGAAGAAAGCCACAGAAACACTGTTGATTAGGAAAACAGGGAATTTCCTCAATTTTATGACTCTCATGTCACAATTTGTGTTATTTACCTGTGTCACAGGTACCCAAGAGATTAAAAAAACTTTTTTTTTTCCAGGAGAAAAAAGGAACATGTTCTAGGATGGACTGTTATTTGTTTTGTATTATTTCTTTAGCTAATTTATCCAACCTGGCAACAATTGAAGTGGAAAGAAAGGTATATTAACAATAAATACATGAAAAAAATATTGATAAGGCTTAAAGTTAGTCTGTGAGTATCTAGAGGTTTGGTTTGGGGTTTTTTGTATCATTCTTTGTTCTGATTAGTAAAGATACATGTGTTTTACCAGTGTGAAGAGTTCATATTTCCCTCTTGCTCACTCACTTTGAAAGCAAATTATGAGAAATACTTGAGCAGTAATTGGAAAATGTACAATATGAAGATGACAGAAGGCCTCAGATATGCATTGTCAATTCAAATGTTATTATATTATCAAGAATATGCAAAACATTGACTAAGAAGAAATAATTTCAGGTGACCGTTGTATATTAGTAGAATTGCGAATGAAAACTATCAAAGCTACCTCCCATAATGTAGTTTAGCTATTATTATTAATACTTGATTTTAATAAACATTGAAATTTATGCAAACACCTTGAAATACTGACAAATGCTACAAAAAGTCTTCAGGGTCTGAGTTACCCAAGTTAACATAAAAACTAATAGATAGGTCTCAAGCCAGTGCAAATCAATGTGACTAGCTTGGAGTCAAAGTGATTATGCATAATTACACAACTTGAGTTCATAATTCTTTCTTTTCCCCTTGAGGGATTTATTTTTTCCAATATCTAAAAACGGATGAGAACATCTTGTCTCACTATAAATATTCAAGGAAAACCAGGTACCTTAAGCACTCAGATAACATGACTAGTAGGCCAGGTTCTTCAGTGGTACAAACTAGGGAGATCTGTTTGAATGCCTGTATTTTATGGAAAGTAATGTAATTCTTTGACTTTTCTCTTACTCATGCAAACCAGATCTTACCGCAAATAACAATTGGATGCTAAGCTTTGCATATTTGCAGAAACAATCTCAGAAACCTTGAAACTTCTTCAACTCCAAGTAAAACACAGGGGCTCTGTGTTTTATCCAACTATAGCAGTACAGTTCCCACTGATTTCCTTGGCAGTAGTTACATATGTCTTGAGGTAAATACGGGTGGGAAAAAAAAAACAACACAAAAAAACCCAACAAACACCTCCCCAAAAACAAACAAACAAACAAACAAAAACAAACAAACAAAAACAAACAAACAACAAGTTGAAGAGAAAGGTACTCTCTAGTTAATTTTTCCACTGTAGGGTAACAAGTTTCACCATAGCTGACCTACCTCTGCTTATACAGTACACTTACAGTCCTGGCTAGATAGACAGAAAGCTCTCTTGCTATTTCTTATCCCGTGCCTGAAGCATTGCATGCTTCTCTTCTATACAGCCAGGCACAGCATAACACAACTCCTGCCATAAGCACTTTTGGGCAGGAGAGGCAAAGCTGGTGTCTCTGCATTGCATCTCTCTCCTCATACTTCTTTATTTACACATCTCAATCGGCAGTTAGTCTATGGCTGTGATATAGACATACTGTAAGAAAGCAGCGGACTGCAGTCAAACTAATTACACACAGTGTTGTTTACATAGTGATATATTTTCCAAGTAATAAGGTATTAAGAATGGAAACCATTATCCTGTATAATTATGGGCCGGCTATGCTGACTCCATAAATGAATAATTGTGCAGCCAAATAGTTTGACCACTATGTATATATTATACCAAATATATTTACAGGTATAATTAATAAATAATAAGATTGTTAACGATGGATTACCATTCTTGTGTTTGCTGTGTCTATCTCATTCTAAAAAGCAAATTTAAAAGATTACAACAAAAAATTATAATAACAATGCTAACTAATTTTAAACTTGAAGGGCCACAGCTTCTTTAGAAATAAGAACCTGAACTGCAATGTTTTTTCAAATGGCAGTAACACAGTTTTTCTTTTAAATTTTGTCTATGTTTATCATAGAATATTAGATCTCTTGCTCTAATGCTGTGGACAACAGAATGCTGAATAGATGTGTTGAAGATTAAATGATGTCTGAAAATTTTCCAGGACATCTGTTGCATGATTTAAGTATGCTAATTCCCAGGAGATATAGTGTACAGTAATTTTTTTAAACAAATTGAAAATGTGACTGTCCTTGGCTTCTTATACATAAAGAAATAAAAGTAAGTTATATATCACTGAAAGTAATTTTCTTTCTAAAGTGTGTCAGATTATACCCTCAATAACATCACCAGCCTGAGGTACTTCATGTATTTCAGAGACATAGACGTTACCAATAGTTGTTCATCTACAGTTTTAAAAGGAGCCAAAACTTACTCCTGGCATTCCAGTGAAGACTGATACCTCCAAGAGGTATAAGAAAACAGATAGCATCAGCTGTTACATCATGACAATAAGATTGTTTCAGAAGATGATAATTAATTACAATACAATCAATTAGGCATATTTCTATCAGTTTCCTTGGCTCAGACTGTTTACTGAATAACAAAAATGAGTTTACTCATGATGAGTTTGATTAGTGTTGGGCAAAGTGTTTGTTATAAATGTCTTGGAAAAACTTTGTTTTGGTTTTTTATTTGAAAAGGGTGCACAAATGACATTTGTTTCTTTTTAATTGTATTTGTGATTTGTAAGAGCTCAAACATTTAATTGGACTGTAATTCAGTCTAATTGTTTGTTTGTGAATGGTTTTCATCACCTAACTCTTCAATTGTTTTTTGTTCATTGTTTGCATTGTGCAATGATTCATTGGATATCTTAGCATAACAGAAATCTCTATGGATTTTTTGAGTTTATTTTTTTTCTTCTTCATGATCCCAATTGATATAACAGAAATTGGTAGTATGGAACATACAGTGTGCTTTGTTTAACTTTTGTAAAAGGTACAAAAGTACCTTACTCAACCTAAAAAATAAATTTAGTGAGTTTTTTCAATGTAACTTTGCCCTCCATTAGTGACATGAACTTCAGTGTCTTTCTTACATGATGTATAAAAAAGTGACAAAAAAGAATATTATTAAGTGATAGATATTCTTCTTTACATGGGGATAGAGTTGTAGACTACAAAGAATTGAGTATACTAGCATTTAAAAAATGGCTAGATGACTTAGGTAATTATATTCTTGCTAGTCTGATACTGATCCTGGGCAAAATAATGGTGCAGATAGCAAGGGGTTCAATTAAAAAACAAACAAACAAACAAAAAAACCACAACTAAAGAAAGGTAAAATAATTAATGTCAGGCAATACTGAAAATAGGTCATGAAGCTAACTTCATATCTTGACTAACAAGATTTAAAATTTTGGCTGAGGAAGGAAATGGCAGCACTGCAACAAACTGCAATTAGACATTTGACCTTGTACCATGGATTTAAAATATAAATAAAAATTATAAAATTTATTACTCCTCAGGTTTCATAAAGTGAGTATGAAAGAAAACTCATCCATAGTGGGTGTATGTTTCATTTGGTCTCAAATACACCAGGTTTTCCTCGTAGATTGTACCATTGTCAGTGACCTATCAGTGATATTCTATGGTGATTAAAAGTAGATTTTGGGTTCTGATAACAGAGATTTCAATGAAATGAAAAATAGCAAAGAGACAGGTCACTTCTACAGAAATACTTGCATCAGTGGGTAAGCAAACATATTTTAATATAGCCAAATATAATGTCACTTTTCACATGGTTGTTAGTCATTGCTACAGGGTAGACAAATTTATCCCTGAGAAAACTAATTCTAAAGGAATTAAGGATCATTTCAAATTGTCAGATAAACATGAACTTCCAGTAAGCAAATTTGGTTAATATAAACTTTGGATTTACAAAGAAGGGCCTATTGAAAAGAAAGAGAGACATAATGCTACCTCTTGCTTCTGATGACACGAACGTTTTTAGATTTCTGGTTTCAACAGCTGAAAAAACATTGAAAAACTCAGACAGCCCAGAGAAGAGCCTTGACAATAAATGGAAGGGTCCAAGAATGAACAGTTAAATAAACATACTCTCAAAGAACTGAAGTGGAAATGTGGAACATGATAATAAAAGACTTTAACACTCTATATCTACTTGGTAACTGGAAGACCAAACCTGATTCATGGAATACTTCCACCTTTTCTCTGGCAGAGGAGACAATAGTCATGCCAGCAGTAAATTTAATCCATACAGCTAAATGTGTTTTCCCAAATCTGCAAAGAACATGGTAGGAATCTGCTGTTGTGACTGTCTCCCACAGAAGAGAAAAAAAAAGGATAGGATGGGAGAAGAGGGCATCTCCTTGAGATTGTTCACACATCAGTTTATTGGGGCATATACCCTCTTTCCAATGATAGCAAAGTGAGAACTCAGTAAGTGCCAGATACCAAAGCAAAAGAAAAACAATGTTTTTCTCAAGACAAGAGAAGTCTCTACCAAACAAGCTTGACCTGTAAGGATCACGTGGAGAAAAGTTTCCCAGGATACCACATCCAGGGAGATCACTGAGATTTTTCTAAAATTAAGTCTCTAGATCAATTCCTTTAAAATATTGGCATTGATTGATCTGTGACACCGATTACATTCCTGACCAAGGTAATTAACTGCTTCCTGCACTGTGGTTGCAAATCACTAGTTAATGATACCCACCATTGCTATAATCTATCTGACACAAACTCTGGAGACATAAGGCATTTCTCTTGCTGGATACAATTATCTTTCTTTTATTGCTAAGCTTATAAGTGACTCTCATGTGTCCAATTAAGTTCTCATTTACTTCCCTTTAGTTCCTCTGACACCTTTTTCAAAAGGAGTTAGGTGTTTCCCACTGAGATTACTAATATAACAAATGGAGACCTAATCAAATTCTGAATAACAGGCTTCTTTTAAATCTACACCACCATTGCCCTGAGGTAGTTCAAGAAACTATGCTTGTATCAAAAAGCCACATTGAAGGCTCCGGGTCATTGTTATCTTTCCATGCCTGAACACTAGTTTCTGCCTTTATTTCCTTTTCTGGGTGACAGTTCTGAAGGGCTGACATTAATCACCAACAATCTCATGATGGCATGTAATTGCATATATCAAAAAATATTCATCCTCAGGCAGCTGTCAGAGCTAGAACACTAGACATCAATCCAATTAAATCCTAGCATAGAGATAATAGTTTGTCACTCAGTCCAAGGAAGAGAATATCATTAATGTTATGTCCCACAAGTGACCTTTACATCACTCGGCCTCTGTCAACTAATTATAAATCTGAGCATTTCCCATGTCAATCAGATAGATTCAAAATACTGATCTAAACACAGAGCTTCATGTGAAAGTAAGAATGAAAACTTTTATTCCCAGACTTCTTTTTTTCTGGATGATTCTGCTGATATTAACAGTGAATAACAAATATATATTATGCTGATTTAATTCCAACAGCATAGACGGAAGTAGTTGAAAATTACAACAGACATATAGAAAACTGTGTGGAGAAAAAGGACTTGAGAGAGAAACAGTGTGAAAATGTATGAAAATTTGCAAGGTCTGATACAAGTTCCTGACCCTTTTTCTACAGCAATTCAGATACAAATGTGTGTTATACCTAGAAGGGGAAAAAAAAACCCACAAAAAAAAAAACAACTACAACAAACCTACAGGCATGTATCTATGAGTCTAGGAGAGTAGGGTTGCTCTTTTAACTCAAATGACACAGTGATCACAAAGGAATGGATAAGCGACAAAATCTGTTCATGTCTTCCTCTATATGAATTCATTTGATCACTAGATTATATATCTATTTATTTAATTAGTAAAGGGTCTGACATCCATGATTGGTGCATGTGGAAATGAAGCTCCACCTTTGTGTGCATGGAAGAAGTAATTTACATGATATTGTCTTAGTGCTGTAAGAAGATAGTTTTCAACATCCTTGTGCTATAATTATAGGTCCTTTAATTAGCAAAGAATACTGCAATTAGTGTCTTTGCACATTCCAGACATCATTAGTGCTACATTACCCATGCACTTCACTTGCTTCAATAGTTTTGAATTAAGTATAGATCACATTCAAGGTTCCTCTTTTAACTTTTTTAATTCTCCATTATCTAGATTAATATTATGACCTAGTTGATATCACTCTCATTTTTTCCTCTACATCACTTTCTCTAGTCTGCTACTGTAGATCTTTTTCTTTTGATTAATATATTGTATTTTTTAGCACTGATTTTTTCCCACCTTTTTTAATCCAAACACATTTATGATTTGTCCCACCTTAATTACAATTTACTATTAAAATGCAGTTGTTTATGACTGTTTGTAGTTCTGCAATTCAATTTAGACTTTCAATTATTTTTGTCAAACTTCAGAGATCATTGTCGTTTTTACAAAGGAGATAAAAATCTCTTTTGGGTACATGTAGCAAAATCACAGCTCTAGAAGATTCTTTTTTTTTAATTATTATTGCAAAAATCTACTTAAGTCAAATTTTACCCCAGATGTTTTGTGAACAATTTGCAATATGACACATTTTTTGTATTCCTTCACAAAAGATTGCATCTTTTGCTTCCAGAAAGCTGCCTAGCTGCACTATGCTTATATGGATTTTTTCATAAACTTTACATTTAAAAGCTGTGTCTTCATGTCTTTATAGTGTAAGGATCAGAGCTGACTCAAGACTAGCTGATTCATTCTAAAGAAAACCTGATCAGTCAATGAGACTGCAATTATGCTATTGACTTGGGAGGGATGAGGATGACCCCATGAATTCAAATATTTTTTGCCTTGTCTACTGACACAGGCCTGCAATTGCTATTTGGAATAACACCTGAACAAAAACCATATAATACACATATTTACATTTGAACTTGTTATTCAGCCATAGTTTTTTGTTTTGTTTGGGAGTTTTTGTGGTTTTTTTTGTTTGTTTGGGTTTGGTTTGGTTTGGGTTGGGTTTTTTTAAGAGAGGTATAGAAATTTTCAGAGTGCTATCATAAATTTGTATTTTTGGGGAAGGATGATTTATAACCTAAATGCACCTGTTTCCCTCCCTTTAAGTGAAGCATAGGATGTACTCATTTATATCAGTGCCTAATCTGGACAGATTAAATGCACTCAATGAGCTCTAATTTCAAGATCTCATAGCTCTCCTGGCCCAAGCTCACAAGACTGAGGTTAAACGTATTTTGTTTCAGGAATTATTCCCATGAATAATCTGAATATTCAGATGATTTGAAGATGCTTCCCAATATTCAGGAAAGATCACATACTAAAGACAAATTATTACACTTGCATACAGGAACAACAAACATTGATTTTGAATGCTAATATTCACAACCTGAAAAATATTCCTGTTATGAAGTAGAATGTGCACACATAATTGTATTTATTAACACTGTTATCTTAAATATTGAACTCTTATGGTGAGAGAAAGCCCTGTTACAGTAAATCTATAGACTATAAGGACAATTAGTGGAGGAAAAAAATATTCTTTTCACATATTAGATCAATACAAAAGAGAAGAAATTCCAAAATAAAAAGACTTAACAGTGTTATATGTGTAAGAGTCACATTTTGAAACAGATCTCTAAGAGTTTGTCCCTGGGGCTATAATTACACCAGTCACCCCCTATTTCAGCCTGCTTCAAGAAATTAGACCAAAATTAAATTTATTCCTTTTAACTTGATGCTGTCTTATACGAAACACTATTGGAGAGCTTCTGTCATTTTGAGCCACTATTTATTTTGTGCTAATGAAAGAAGACACACAGATCACTATTATAAAGCAAATCCTTGACTATATCAACAAAATCCATCTTGTCGCAGCAGTATTTTGTAGCACAGCTATTCATTTTTCCCCTTCATTAAAACATTTTATCATGTTAATTATCATTGTGACAATTTTAATATTGGAACACATTTTACTACCTGCAAAATGAAGTCCTGGAAGGATTGCCTTCCTCAGCCATTACTTCTCCTGAGGTTGCTCAAGTACAACAAGTACAACTAGATTCAGAATAACTTAAAAAAAAAAAAAAAAAAACCCACAAGTTTTCTGTTCACTGATACTAAAAATTCAAATTAGTAAATAAAACATAAACTTTCAGTAACTCTGCTGCAATAAACTAATCAATAGATGTTTTCTCAAACCCTATAAACTCTGCCATTTTCATACAGTGAAATTTACTGCAATAAAGCAACGGTTTTCCTGATGTGTAAATCAAATATTTTTTCCCTATAATTGAAGATATAACTGCTTAAGGATATGTTCTAGAGTGAAAAAAAAATGCATAATGTCAATTTCAATTTAAAGCAGCAACTGTTGTAAATTTTTGTCCTTTGCTGCTATGAAATTTTGAACCAGGCAGCAAGGGGAAGCAGATGTATCCAATGCAGCAAGAGCTTCCTTGGTTTGCAGAATCTGAATAAACAGTTCAGACACGCTCATTTTAGTGAGTTCCACCTCATATGATCTGCTTGGACCTTTAATACTAACATTTAACTGAGAGGGATCCATACTGCCTTAGAAACAGAGGGAGCATCCCATTCTGGGAACTGTTGCCATCATGTTCCAATATGTGTTGTAATTCTTTCTAAGTGCATGTGAAGGACCAGGTAGAAGAAATTCAAAGGGAAGATGTATTCCTATGGCCTTTAAAAACACTTTATGTCTATATAGTGAAGTCAGTTTTGTTTGTTTTTCTCTATGGTAGAAAAATGCCAAATTTCACAATATAATTGTTGAATCCCAGTAAGAGTTTACAGCACAAGTGTGATGGGGAGTGGCTGAGGGAACTGGGGTTGTTCAATCTGGAGAAAAGGAGGCTGAGAGGAGACCTTGTCCCTCTCTACAAAGACCTGAAAGGAGGTTGCAGTGAGGTGGGCCCCAGTATCTTCTCCCAAGTAACAACCAACAGGACAAGAGGAAATGGCTTCAAGTTGAACCAGAGGAATTTAGATTGGATGTTAGGAAACATTTCTTCACTGAAAGGGTTGTCAAGCATTGGAACAGGCTGCCCAGGGAAGTGGTTGAGTCACCCTCCCTGGAGGTATTTAAAAGAAGACATCCTTGTCTCTAATTTGGAGACACGTGGTTTGATGGATGGACCACTCAGTGGATAAGGAACTGGCTGGATGGTGACTCTCAAAGAGTTGTGGTCAACAGCTCAATGTCCGATTGGTGACCAGTGACGAGTGGTACCCCTCAAGGGCCAGTATTGGGGTTGGTGCTATTCAACATCTTTGTCGGATACATGGACAGTGGGATTGAGTGCACCCTCAGCAAGTTTGTCAAAGACACCAAGCTGTGTGGTGCAGCTGACACACTGGAGGGACAAGATGCCATCCAGAGGGACCTGGACAGGCTTGAGAAATGAACATGTGCTAACCTCATGAAGTTCAACAAGGCCAAGTGCAAGGTCCCGCACCGGGGTCGGGGCAGTCCCGAATATAAATACAGACTGAATGATGAGTGGATTGAGTCAATGTTATGCTTGTATCAAAATATGCTTAATATTTCTTTGGAGCATTAAGTCCATCTTACAATAATATTTTTGGAGATCAATGTACTTTATGTCCAAATGAAATGGGAAAAAAAAAAAAAAAAAAAAAAAAGAGAAGAAACAAAATAAGAAGCATGTGAGAAAGGAGAAAATGGAAATTTGAGAGTGAGTGAATTGGGGAAGCTAACGTTTTAAAGTCAGTTGTTGTTGTTGATAATTATCTTTAAGTGGGAAAGGGAGTAAATGTTTCTCTATATCTGCTATGGATAAAAAAATCTTATTTGCAAAATGAGTTATTTCAGTTAAGAGGAAATCTTTACCCACTACATAATCATGTTCCTTCAGTAGTAAAGTCAGCACAGCTCTCACAGAGAGCAGTTCCTACTAATTGGCTATAAAATTGATCTGCCCTATCCTTACCCAAGGCCATGTGCTTCAGTTATTCCAAAAAAAGGAATTGTTGCTGTGTTGATACACAATGGCTTAACTCACACTTGAGGTGTATATGCCAGGGATTTGGCAAAATTTAGAAGATGGGATTTTTAGGGACATCTTCTCTGGGATGAAGAACAAGACATTTAAATACCTTTATTTGACCTGCCCATGGTATGGGCATACTGTAACAAATAACAAACCCCTCTATTAGTCCTACTCCTAGTCTTATTTCTACCTTCAATATTTTAATTCACTAACAGAAACGTCTGTGAAACTAGTTCAGAAGGACAGAGCAGAGAGGCTTATCAGCAAATCTAACCTACCTTTCATAACAAAACTGATCTCTCATTCAAAATCGGAGGGATTACAGAGGGGAGCAATAACACAGCAACACATCCCTGGTGGCATAGTCATACAACAGTTGTGAATCATATTACAACGGATTTATTTCTGCCAGTTCTCTTCAGTGTTGTTTTGCTTGTTTCACATCTACTGCATGCATGCACCATTTAGAGCAACAAAATGCTATATATGAGCAGAGGCAGACTAATCCCACCTCAGGTCCAACAATTCCTCAATCTAACTTCAATATTTTTCTGTAAAGTCCTTATGGAGAGTTACTAAATTTCAGTCTATGAGAACTATTTGTTCCTGCTGAACGAATAACACATACTGCTGCTGAAGCACGAGCCAACAAAAGTATTTTCTGAATGAATTTGTGAATCAAATTTATCTACTTGGAAACTTAAAGATAAAAGAAACTCAGAACTGAAATATGACTTCTGGGCCTTGGAGAGACAAAAAAAAAAAAAAAAAAAATTACAGTCCTCTGTGACAGTAGCTGATAAAAAAAAAACCAAAAAACAACAGATCCACACTCTGCAGTAATTCATTAGAGCTCTCTGGTGTTGTGTGTTCTGCTTTTATAGAGAGAAAGGTTTACTAGTATTAGATGAAAAAGACTTGTAACTTTTCTATACAGTGTGCATATTGATTTTTTTTTGTGCTTTGGGTACAGGGATCAAATTATAGTATTGAGTTTTGTACACTGCTTGATGCTGTGTTGCTTCTCTGCAATTCACCACCTTCCTGGGGTACACAAGTTGCTTCATATGGTCCCTCAGGAGGATCCAACATGTTAACAGGCATGAAAAATCCTGCTGAGACACACAAACACTTTATTCTTCAGATTTTGCATCACATGTGATGTGTGGATAGCTTTAGACCAGTGAATGTTGTTGCAATTTTAATATACAGTGAGATTTTAGGTGTGTTTCTAAATATTACTATTACCTAGATCCCCTCTTCTTAGAGAACACAAGCATTCCTTCTTATACTTTTCATGCATGTTTTTAAGGACAAGTAATTATGTTGGCTGTTTTTCCAGATGGGTAAATTAAGGCATATGCACATCATGGATGCAATTCTACTTCCAGTTAAGACATTTAAATGTAGGAGTGAAATGCATGTGTTTGTATGTGATCTAAGTCTCTAAACTCTCGTTACAGCTGATATTCATTTAGCCAGTATAGATAGTTGGGTCTAAGAGCTGTTCAGATGATCAAATGTAGGCATCTACATTGCCTAAAATACTTCCTTAAATTCCACTGTATTGACTAGATCTCTACCATAGGTAGTTCACAAGAGACACCTACAAGTAAGCATCTACATTTAGAAATTTTAATCTGTGAGTTGAATGCCATAAAATTAGCCTGTCTCATAGGACATATATATATGACATGGGGCAGAACTATGCAGAAATACTATCATTATTTAGCCTAAATAGCTCACTAACATAGCTGTGCTAATTCTGCTATTCAGCTCAGATAATTAATCACGCTAGGTAGACCTCTTCAACGCTACAACTGGAAAATCTCTTTCTTCAAGGAATATCCCATTCAAAAAGTCATCCTCTAGCTTTTAAGACATGTTAAATGCCTTTGGTATAGTTTTGAAATTCATGCCTACTGTTTTGCATGCATGTAACATCTTGACATCTTGGCTGACTTTTCCCAAGGATACTTACATCACAAAGAGGATTGAAAAAGAACCAGGAATAATACATTATTCAAGAAGGTTAGTCAAAATAAAAAGTGAACTTCCTTTTTTATTCAATTTTATTCAATCTCCACATTAATACCTAGAAGACAAGCAAAATGGTATGTTTGAAATGAAGAAATTAGGGAAGGGTTATTATTTTCTGTTGTCTGCAAAATTTTTTCTGCATGCCCCAGGCAAAAGTGTATGAATGGTCCTTACATTATCTCTGTGACTTTTGTAAGATTAATCTCATCCACAGTTAAATATCTTCAAAACATTGAACATCTCAAGTGTTTTAACACCTATAGAGATAAATTTACACTGTCTTTGATTAATTAATCTGAACTATTTCTGCATCAAAGTTAAGACCATGTTAATTGTGCACAGAATGACCTCTTCACTGTGTTACTTATAAAAAGAGCCTTGGATGTCAAATTCAGATGTACAGTTATACAATCAAGACAGATATCTGCTCAGATGAATCTTCACCCATGAGCATAGCTCTGCCTCCTCCTATTTCACATGTACCCGAAGGCAGAAATCTGGACCAGTGTTAACAAGCAAATTGCAATGATGCACAATCACTAGGATGCCCCCCAGAGATGTCCAATTACCCCACCATTTTGCAGTCAGCATACCTCCAATGTACAGCTGAAGCAGTGTCTTCCCTATTTCAAATTACTTGATGTTTACTGGTGCAGTGACAGCTCTCAGCTTCTCTGTCTTATAGGAACAACAATTACAAGCTGACCTTTGCCATATTTTCCAGTACTATAATTTATCTCATATATCTTAGGCTGAACTAAGAAAACCTCAAGTTGAGGTCACAAGGCAGATGATGAATTCTCAAAATTGGATATAAGCCCCTCAAGCTGTAGACCAGGTCAGAGGTAGTTCTCTATTTCTGAATTATTAATTCCTTTAAATAATTAGCAGACATGCCACTCAATTATCCTTAATTTTCACATCCCATTTAAAGGTCACTAGGTTTTAGAGTCATCCTTAATTTGGCATAAAAATTATCTATCCTTCCCAGCTTTGACTTTACATCCCTGCAATCTGAAAAGCACAAATTAACTTTGACAACATTAACTCTTTCACACAGAGTAAAATGGCTGTGTGCATCCTTTCTGTTTTCACTTATAGCAAAATGCATTGTTCAGTTATTTAAATTTAAAATAAATTGCATTTCCTCAGCTAATTTAAATAAAGTATGCCTCCTCCATTCTCTCCTCTCCTCTCCTCTCCTCTCCTCTCCTCTCCTCTCCTCTCCTCTCCTCTCCTCTCCTCTCCTCTCCTCTCCTCTCCTCTCCTCTCCTCTCCTCTCCTCTCCTCTCCTCTCCTCTCCTCTCCTTTCCTCTCCTCTCCTCTCTTCTTCTCGCATATATTTCAATATTTATACTTATTTAATATATCTGGGCAAAAACAACACCAGAAATTGTAATACAGTGAAAAGTCCTGCCATCCTGGATTCTCTCCTTTATGCTTGTGACAGTTATTTGACAATAGGAACTAATCTGATAGTTTTCTTTATGATGTCCTTTGGGTCACAGAGAAACGTGATTTCTCACAGACTAACAGAGCTTTCAATATGCAGAATAAAAAGCTGAATAATCTTAGCTATGCTGCATGACTGATTGTTGTCCTTCCTTCTTTCCTCTAGGCAACTTCAAATTAAATTGTCTTCAGTAAAAACATATAAAATATAATTAACCTTAGTGACCCTGTTATCCTCAATGTTCCTTAATCCACCTAGTACAAAGCAGAGAGAAACATTTCTTCTTTGTAACGACTAAATATTCTATTAAAAAATATGGAGTTATCCAAGTTTTACTGTATCACAGGTAACAATACTGAACTGTTGTCAAACTTGCAGCAGTGGTATGGTGTGGAATGACAAGCCTTTGTGACATTGGCTTGTTAGTTCAGTATAGCCTTGTGAATTTCTTTTGTAGCTTGAAACAAACTGAATTAGTTTGAGTTGTAACTCTGTCACAGATTGGGCTGGAGATTCTATCCACATCACTTTTCTTCTATGTCTGTTACCCTACCTGTCAGCTGGGATGATAATTCTTGCCTCCCTTACTGGAGAGCACTGAAGATTAGGAAGGAATTCTATGTATAAATTATCACATGATTTTCTGAGCTTACTGGTAAGTACAAAACACCTAGATGCCAATAGTTGGGCATCTCTAGAAACTGATTATACTAGTCCTTAGCTTTACTGTTCATGAGAAGATAATTACTTATTTTCAGAGTAATGTCAGGCTAAAAAGAGCTGTGCAGTTGGTCGTTATCTGTTAGAAGGAAGGATGAAGAAAGTAATTTTGAAATTGTTGGTCTATGTGTAAAAGCTGAGGTACCAGTTATTACCACATTTCCTTATTCCATTTGATACCTTTCCTAAAACATAATAGAGTAAATCTTCCATCTTCAGTCTTAGAAAACCCATCACCTTAATATAGACATGTTGCTATAGGACTAGGAAAAACAACTGAAGATCCCTGTCCTTTTGAGTTTTTATTGTTATGTTTTTAACTATCATTATAGCAAATTTTTTCTTAATGTTTTGAATTCTTTGACATCTGCAGACAACAGTTGTGAGAGTGCACTCTTTATTTGCGCCATGTTTAGTGTGTGAATTTTCATAGGACTCAAATTCAATCAAATACTCGAGTAACACTAAATGAAGATGGTTGCAGAGAGCCACAGGTGATTCTAAACTTCTAAGGAGATTATCATAACCATACCAGATATCAGAAAAGTCACTGGTCTTATTGTAACTGAAGCCTAGTTGCTGTTATGGTTAACTTTCGTGCAATAAAGCAAAGAAAACTTTCCCAGACTCTTTTGATCACCATATTGTTGTGAGCCCACCACAAAGTTATCTTTGCAATTCACTTTGAAACTTGAATTAGTAAAATTAATTCATTTGCTGTGTCCTTTCATAGCTGTCTTTGTCATTTGTCTTTTCTATTGCCATTGAAAAGACAGAAAGAGAAAATCCCATCTAAAGGAGAATTCAGAGCTTAACTGGCCTATGGATGCCTTCTTTAATGATATCAAGGTTACCCCTAAATGATTAGATTCTTCAGTTGCTGGGAAGGATGAAGAAAAGAATAACTAAAGGTAAGTAAGTCCTATGTTTCCTGCAGAGAACTTAATTCCTGTATAAATCAATAAGAAATAATTTCCAATAGGATGTTTACAAAGTCATTTATTTTTTCACTCTCTACCCAAAAACATATACAAGGAATTCAAGCAACTGCTGTGCCCATACAACTTAGGCAGTTATAACTCAGAAGCACAAAGGTTAGAGTTACAATTAAATCCTCACTCTTACAGGCACTGCATAAATAAGTAGATGTGGAAGGCACGTTACAGAAAACACAGATGAAAGAATGAAAGAAGGAACAGATACAATCTCTGTGCCTCCTTTATGAGAGTAAGCCAAGAAGTTCGGAATATTCTCTAAAGCAGCTCCATCTAACCATCTTTCAGATTCTATCTCTCCTTTCCTGACAATATGACAGCCCTTCTAGGAAGAATATGGTAGTCCATTGGGGAAAAAATAAATAAAATAAAATAAAATAAAATAAAATAAAATAAAATAAAATAAAATAAAATAAAATAAAATAAAATAAAATAAAATAAAATAAAATAAAATAAAATAAAATAAAATAAAATAAAATAAAATAAAATAAAATAAAAATAAAACAACACAACACACACACACCAGCATGTTGCTGCTTGGTTGCAAGACCTGTTTTCTGCATTTGAAAACTGTACATGTTTGTGAAGTTTGACCTTGAGCCTGACCTCATGGGCTTGCTCAGAACACAGTGCAGATGCAGAAGTAAAGAAACTAATTTATTGTCCCATGGAGATCAAAAGCAGCAGCAACATATGGGCCATGCTTCCAAATTCCCTTTCCTTGTTTTATCTATTGGCAAATGCTGCCTATCTAATATCTCTATCTGTAATTTTTGTATTTCATTACCCAAAGTGAAATCACAGCTGGGACTGATGGGAAGGAAAAAAAAAAAAAAAAATAAATCAGAACAAGTCTGCCAAACATGTGTGTTTTCAATCCAGGCTAGAAGAAAGGAATAACTGTGATAGCTAAAGGCAGCAAATATCTGTACATAGCTCTGCTTTCATCATGCTTCTCTGTCAGAACTTGTTTTGATTTCTTTTCATATTCTGCTATGAATAAAGGCTATGCATTGACTATTAAATGTACTGGGCTTGATTTTGAGACTTTTCCTTGCGCTAGATGAGAAGACACTTCACTGAAGCTGATAGAGATAATCTAGTAATTTAATACAAGAATCAAATCACGGTCTTTTTTATGCATATATTAATGAATAGTTTCCAAATATCAGTAAGGGGGTTTTAATTTGTTTTGGGGATTTTTTTAGGGGGTTGTTTGTTTCTTTTAAGAGAAATCCATATAATAAATACTGAGCAACTGGAAAACTTTGAAAAGCGAATGTAAATCAAGCAAAATGCATCCTGATAAACTGAAATGGAAAAAAAAAAAACTTATAGATGGGTGAGGAAGCAAGAATTGCTCTTTAAAAGAAGAAATGTAGTGTAGTACTATATATTAACTCTATTTTGGAGTGTAGTTCAGTATTATAACCTCCCCAAGTATCTGGAAAGAGGGATTCACTAATAGAGATCTTTTTATAGCATTGAGTCCTAGAACACCATTAGCCCATATTGCAGGATGTTTTCTCAGCTGTGTGATTATTCTGTTTTATGAACCACCTTTATATGAGGGATGCTTTCTGCACTCAGTTTCACTGTGGCTTAGGCTCTGGAGAATTTCCTTTACATTGAGCATCCTGGGATTTATTGGGGAGAGAGTTTTGCAGAGGGTAGGACTTTGGCTTCTTTTTCAATGCTGGAAGTAATAAGGTGAAGCCCTCACTTCCATATAGACTGGGGCTGCATCCACTACTGATTACTCTTATTATTTATGACTTACACTATGTGACTTAGCAACTTTAGCATCATATTTAGCACAGTGCATATGGGGAAAATGAAATGACAATCTGCTCTTTGAGTCACAGTTCTTGCAAAGATGTATCAGTCCCAAAGGCAGGCTTCACTGAGACATCTCCACCCTCAGAAAGAGTGAAACAGTGATAGTAGTTTCTATAAACTGATGGGAATTAGTTTAGTAAATGTTTATTTTTTATGTCCCTCAAATATTATAATTTTTCCCCGTGGCTTACCTTAAGGAAAACATGCCATTTGTATCAAGAAAATGGATCTCACAGTCTTCTGCAAATGACATGCTGTCAATAATATATATATGCTGCACATGTTCTTCCAATTACTTCTGTCCATGCAATAACATCTTCAGGGTAAGCAATCTTTCACAATGTCTAGTAGAAAGAGTTCCCAGTTAAAATAGGACATACTCAACAGCATAAGTAACATTCTAAATAGTAATAATAATAGTTTTATAGGTTTACAACAAAGTAGAAGGTGACAGAAAATGAGGATCTGAAAATCCGCTAAATACATAATCAAAATCAGTAGCAATCCCAGTGGACTTCTTTGGTTTTCAGATCAAGCTGCAAATACAGGCCCTATATTTTTATTTTTTCAGCAATCTCTGACACAGAAGATATAAATTTAAGGGATTAGAGCCTCTAGTGCTGGATACGTAGATTCAAATTTCCCCAGATTAAAGCAGTCTGCCAATAAATAAAAATGTTCAGGGATGACTTCAGATTAGTTTCAATTAAAAGTTTCAATTAAAAATATTTATGTTTCTTGAAGAAATTACTTATTTTGAAATTATGTGGAAAATGTCATTTAAAACTTTTTTGTGACATGCAGTTTTATTTTGTTTGTTTCTTTTCTATTTTCTAACTAGCAACAATATATGATCAGCAGAAATGAGAAAATACTACAATAACAACAATTAAAATGCTGGCAAGTAAAATAAGTCAGCTTGGTAATTGCAAATGATAACAAGTAAAAAAATGCTTTCACTTTTCTACTCAGAATTTAAATACTAATTTGCTTGTTGTTCTGAGGGCTTTTTCTCCTGATTTTCATCCTTCTGCCTTCTCTAAAACATAAACAAACCAAAACAAGGATGCTCGTTTGGGATGAGTATTTACTACCATGTGAAAATTGAGCTTCAGTGTATCACAAGTGTGGCATCATTTATTCAGAAACACTTTGAAAAATTGCATTCTCCAGATTTTCTGCATAAATAAGAAGGATCTACTTGTTTTATAACTGAACTGAGTCCTATGAAACACAAGCCATGCTCCCAAACTGTCAATTCAAGGGATTCATTTAGAGCCAAAAAGCTTTAAAGCTGTCTTGTTGACAGGAAGCATATTTTATAGTCTTTCACTTCTGCTGTTGTGTAGGAAGCAATTCTACACTGGTAGTTTAACCTTCATCTACAAAGAGCAATTGTTCCACCCATGAAGTCTGTACTGTTTTCACTTCAGGAATACACCAAAGACATTATTAATGGCAGAAGTTACAAAAAGAATAGTATTCTTATAGCAAATACTGTCAGTTTAAATGCAGACAAATATTTCTTTGAAAAGTGTAAAATTGCTAACCTCTGGCAGATTTTGTTTTGTTTTGTTGTTGTTTTGTTATTCTTCCTGCTTCTCTTTTAAGACATCCAAATATTTGTTAAGTCTCTTCAGATCTAACTGGCCAGACCTAAATGACTACATTCAAATGAAAAACATGCATCAAATCTGTGTTTGTTGATTTGTTTCTGAAATACAATCCCTAATATTGTATTTCCAGACCTGCTTATTAGTGGTAGGGGGTGGTAGTAGCAGAAGGAATAAATATCAAGTTCTACAAGATTAATTGGGTCATTCATTAAGAAATTGCAAGATCAGTATTGAAGCAGTGTTGGGAAATGTTTCAAATCCCAGGCTTCTTTATTCCAGGAGAATATATTTCTCAAGGAGATTTACATCAAATTATATTTTCTCTGCCCCTATTCTGCTGAACAAGGGTGTCTTTCAAGAGCCGAGCCAGTTCATGAGAATTAAGTCACTATTTTGGCAACTCCTGTTGCTTTTGTCACCCAGAGTCTTGGTGTACATATTCCTAGGCAGATTTCTCCATCACTGAGCTGATATGCAGAAAGTAGATAATAATTTTGCCACATCCTCCTCCAGCCACTTTATGAGCTGACCCATTGTCTTCCTCCATTAAAGAATGAGTTAAGTGTTTAACAGAAATGAGAATTTAAGCCTGTGACTCCTATTTTCACACAAACATCTTACTCCTGATTGCAAGTGAGTAAGCAATGCGGTGATAGAAACAAGATTTAAAACGTACTCTCCTCCCGACCATTTCCCATAGGGTACCCTTGGCAGCTTTCTGCTCTCTGTGTACCTGTTGTAAACTCTCCTGAAAGCCTTAATTCTCCTCAAGCAACGTGCAGTTAACCTAAGCACTAACTCAGCAGTATAAATTACAGTCCCAGAGTTGAACTACAACTGTGCACGTGTCTGTACCTCGGCAACTTTGTGAACATAGACTGAGTTGTTTAGGACAAAATTATGCCAAGAAAAATTGCATTTTGGAAAGACCTGCCTGGAAGATGAGGTATGCCAATATGAAAGCTTGAGAGGAATATCCACAGAGTATTAAACAGAAACATATGGGTGACAGTAAACAAATATTTAATTTAGTCTGCAAAGCATTTATACTTGGTAATTAAGGACAAAGAGGGAAAGATTCAGTTTCATTTACATCCAATTGTATCCTCTTGGGAATCTGACATACTAAAATATACACTTTGTGAGTCTGGTCACACTTATAAGATGAGGGCTAATATTCTCTGATCCATTTATACCTCAGCCATCATGTTTTCCTGCACAGGCACTGATGTAATTGGAAGTGCAGGGTTCTTGATCAAGTTCTGGCTCTGTGCAGCCTGATCGTATCTCTGCTTGTGCTATGTGTAATTGTACAAGCAAGCAATGCAGCCCAAGAGCATCTATGGAGCAAATCTTACTATTGAAGATCCAAACAAGCATTTCACGAATGTCTTTTGGAATAATCATGAGCTGATGCCATGGACAAAATACCCACTATTGGATGGACACTTCTGGAGTGGCTCTTTCATTTATTTTCATCTAATAGAAAGCTGTCGTGTGTTCTGACAATCCAACATAGGATAAGAAGAAATGATTGAGAGAGTCACTTCAGAGGCTCAGCCCTGAGCCAAACTATAATAGTAACAGATACATCAACTGCATGACTGATGTTTCTTTAACTATGCACTATAAATGGGGAGATATAAATTGAGATGCAGTAATTGCCCTTCACAGAGCATAGTAGATGTCAGCAACTGCCCCACAGCTGGGTTTGGGTCTTAGCCAAAAGGTAGGGTAGAAGCACCTGTACTCTCAGCACCCTAGATGGTCTGAAGACCTTGGCCAGGGGCTGGAAGGACTCTAACTCAGGTTTGGTGATATAAAGTAAGTGAATTACAAGACAAGTTTTGACACAACTATAAACCAAAAATTCTAAGCAGATGTAACATTTGTAAGGGAAATCTGGTCTCAGAATTCACCCATAACTGAAAAACTTTAATGGTTAAAAAGATGTGATTACCAGGCAGCTTGACACTTTTGATGACTGAGAACTTGGAAATAAGCATCTGAGTCAGTCAGAGAGATTTGTTCTCTCTTCTCCTTCTACTGTTTCACATAGAAGTTCCAGGGCTATTAAGTCCAACCTCTTGATGCATCACAGAATCATAGAATTATAGAACGGTCTGAGCTGGAAGGGACCTTAAAGATCATTCATTTCCAACCCCCCTGCCATGGCAGGGACACCTTCCACTAAATCAGGTTGCTCAGTCTCATCCAACCTGGCCTTGAACACTTCTAGGGAGGAGGTATCCACAACTTTTCTGGGCAACCTGTTCCAGTATCCACCAGCCTCAAAGTATCAGTATCATCCCACCATAAAATACAATAAGAAATTTATTGAGATTTGTGTTAAAAATAATTAAGTGGTACTCTCCCATCTCTCTCTCTGCAGTTCCAATGGCAACACTCTCCCAGAACCTCAATGTTCTGGTAGTCAGGAGACATTCTACAAGACTCAGCTTAAATATATTCTTGATCAATTAATTTCTCTCAAGATAAACTACTCTCTGCCAATCTCTTGAAAGAAACAAATGACTCATATAACCTTATCAGTGTGTCTGTTCTTTGAATCTTTTTGAATAAAGTAAAGACTTTAAAGTACTGTTCATTATTATTATTTCCCAAAGGCAGTCATCACTCTGAAAAGTCTGGGAAGCTCTGCTCTGGAATTCTTATAGCAGCATTTTCTCACTTCTGTTCCTCTTTCACTCATGCCCACAAGAGTCACAAAGCAATTTTGCTACACCTAGCAAATTTAGTTAATTCACCTGTGTGATATGCAGGAATAATTAATGTTTTTTAAATTTTTTTTCATTGAAAAGTAATGTATAAAAGAATTACAGTATTTCAGAGGAAGTAATTCACTTGTCATCTAGGTGACATTAGTAGAAATCTCTAAGACAAGATCAATTTAATTAATTCAAATTAAAAGTAGTTTAAAATATGGTAATGTGTTTGGGTTAAAAAAAAGCTTAGAATCATATCTGTCTTCACGCTGTCACTTTGAGCACTGTAGATACTAGAGTAGGTGTGAAAACTAAGAACTGGGAATGCAAGAAATGCAGGCACATGTACTAGGCATTTACAAAAAAAAAAAAAAAAGTCTGATTTGAAATGTCAGAAATTTTGAAATTAGATGTTAATTATATTAAAGTAAGGTAATGGCTAAACAGAAGTAGCACAAATCCCAGAAGACCATAGTATACAAATAAAAAGTAAATGAATACAGATGAAGAAAATCTGTCTGTATATCTCTGAAAACAAATAAAGGATGATGAGAACAGATAAGAGATTGCTTTTAGCAGAGGATTTTGTCAATTACAGGACTAACCAACCATGGCTGAATAACATCCATGCTTGGATGAAAGATCACTATCACAAATCAAGCACTGTAGAAGAGCCACAAATATCTGTGTGCTCAATTCATTAGTTATTTTACATGAGCTGAGCTCATCCCTCCATTCTCTTCATAGCCTCCACACAAATTTACTGTTTATGAAGCACAGATGCTGCACTGCAATTTCCTCATTGCGTAGGAGCAGGCTCTCACCCTGCTATTTGTACCTAACACACTCTTTTCAGAAGGAATTAGCTGATGAAATGAGTACATTAGTCTTGTTTCTGTGTTTATTCCCTGCTTGCTGTTTGTATGTTTCTACATAAATATAAATTATAAGTTGCGGGTAGAGACTTGCAATAGTATCTGTGTGGGTACTTTCTGCTAAGGTAATTTCCTGCAAGTACAACAAGCCTTTTAAAGTATTTTCTTCCTAGGTGTGGGTTTTGAGGTATTTAATCAAAGGTTTTGGAGACCCTCTTAGGTGAAAGAAGATTCCCTGCAGACACTTTATAGCAATTGTGAAGCTCTAGAATTACTATAGAGTTCTCCTGAGATCTGTGGTGCTTCCTATTTAACATCTCCCTCTCTGAACCTGAGGAAAGCATGTGTAACCTGTTTTACACAAAAGTATCTGAACATGAACGTATTTCACTTATAATGAAACTGCAGATGCACACATTTTCAGGAGGCCAAAGAATACCTGTGTGCAAAATCTCATCTTAATTATATTTGTTTTCAAGGTAATGTTTTTGGTCCTGCTAATGTAAGTCAAAGATGGTGCCACAGTGTCCGTTCTCCCTCTGCATGGTTTTGCCTGATGGTTCCTCTGCATTCAGACATGTAGATGTAGTGTTTAGGGACATGGTTTAATGGTAGACTTGACAATGTTAGATTTACAGTTGGACTGAATGATCTTAAAGTTCTTTTCCAACCAAAATGATTCTATGACTCTATAATCATTCATCTTCATATGAGACTACATGCCCTAGCCATGCCACAATCAATATCCATAATGCTGATGCTCCAAAGTTTGTCTAACAAATTGAAATAACTTCAGTCAATTATGAGTTTAAAATCCCTACAGAAAATTTCTAAATGTATTATTCTATGCTTACCCAGGGGATCCTGGGATGGATTCCTTCACTAATTTACTTATTTGTAAAATAGAATCCTTTTCCTGATAGTTCTAGTAAATGACCTGTCAAATGGAGTAATGGCATGACTATTTACTAATTAGTTTGCTCAATTTGCAATGTGACCTAAATTGTGGTTTGAGTTTTAATTGTATCACCACACAAAGACTTAAAACTCAATTTTTTATGCATTTTTTTCAGATGAATGGTAGAGAGGGTAAAAACACATTTATAGGTATAAACTGAAATGGATCTGTGGACAGATCCTTTGAAGGATTTGGTTGAGAGATATTACCATGCAAACAACAGTTTAAGAAACATCTAGGAGTTTCTCATATTTTATTTCTAGCCTTTATCAAGAGCAGAGTGATCTATTTCTAAACTTTCAGGACCTCAGCAGACATTGATGCCCCTGTGGAAACCTTCTTGTTATTCTTATACAGTATCAGACTCTTATTTTTCATCTCCAAGGAGCAAACAAAATTACTTCAGTAAGACCACAGAGACACAGATGCACAGTAAATGGATGTGGAATTCACACCTCTGTTAAGAGAACTCTAACTCATGACACTAGACAGTATCCACTACAGTTAACTTTACGCATCTGACATGTGGACTTCTATCTCTGAAATATTTGTTTACGTTATCTTTCTAAACAATGTAATAAAGAATTACTTTTAATACTTTCTTCTCCTAACAGACAAACAAAACAAGTTGTCAGACTTTACTTGTGCTATCTTTTCTTCAATGGTTATGGACAGAATCTGGAGAAGTAGCTGAGATATCATTCTGGACATCTGAAACCGAAAGAAGGCTATCCATCGACTTCTTTCTAAAAAAGGTTAAGGTCTTCCAGAGGAAAATGTTACCTCCTGCCACGTCCTACTTCTGCTTTCTCTAAGGACTTTTAGTAACAAAAGCAATAACCTTGACTTGTTTCAGAAAGACAAGAGTTAATATTACTTGGAAAAAAACCAAAAAAATCCTCCTCCTAGCTTGACACCCCTGAACGCATGGCAATATGCTGCATCACTAATTGCAACTCTATTGATGGTAGCAAAAGCTTTGCTTCTATGTCTTGCTATTACCTTGCTGCTGTGTAGCCAGGAAACCCATGAAGATTAATTGAGTCAGTCAAGTCTGTTATTAAGCATACCCCTGTTTAATTGACTTGATCCTATTCTTGGTTCTGCAAAAAATTAGATGGATACATTGTGTCTATTAAGGATGCCATCTTTCCTTTCTGCAGATGTGAGATACAATATTTTTTTGACTTTATAGAAAAAATATAAGATTTGTTCATTAATAGACCAGTTTTCAATATTTACCATGGATCACCCTACCTTTTCTTATTGTACTGCTAATGAGTTCCAAAACAGGCAATGTGTTTCTATATCCGTGTATATACATGCATTTTTATATTTGCAATATTGATAATGATTCATTTTCCTGAAGTCACAAGTGCTCTTTGCAGTGTTTTACTGAAATTCATAACAATATGTCATACACTAAGAAAATGCTTGTTAAAACAACTCGAGAAAATACTAATCTTGATTCCTAGTGGCAAGCATTTTGGAGTGAATATCATTGTTTTGGCCAAAGACAAATCAGTAGTAAAGACACAATCTGTTCTCATCTTGTTATCCAGGCAAAATTAAACTGTTGAAGAACTTTATTCTTCAGCTCTCAATTACATTTGGGAAGATTCAGGCTATATTAATGCTTTATATGTATACTAGTTCTATCACCTGAAGTCCTAAACATGGAAAATACATTACCTGTAACATTAGTTGGTTTTCCAAACACATGAACTAAGTAATTCAAATTTAGCTTGCATTACAAAAAGACTCATTAGAGAGCTGAAGAAAAGGAAAAATAATCCCTGCTGATTTACTTCCTTACATCATGCCACTGCATTTCTTTTAATTATATTCACCTTCCATCTGCCAGCTTGTCAAAACATCTTCCATGTGAGAAAATAGTTATGTGGTTTAACATCATTTTCTTTTCCTTTTTTCCTGAAAAATCCAAGAAAACGAGAGAATTTTTAACATTTTTTATAGCACTGCTTATGTGCATTAGATTCATGTGAGTTGTGACCGAATATAATGCACCTATTTCACTAGCATTTGTCCTCCTTCAAGGCACCTGTGTGAATAGAGAAATACCAATATATGACATTTCCCTGTTCCATATGTCATTGAAACTAAAGAAAACCCCTGCCTTATTTAAGTGTTGTGGGCAGGAGAGTGCAAAAAAAAGATGCAATTATGAAAATAAAAATTACAATAACAATAATAATAATAGTTTGTAATGCAGTTGGTAAAACAGATACTGCTGGATGGATGGCAGGATTATACTTAAAGTTGTGGAAAGAAATTTGCTAAAACCTTAGGTGTTTCTAGAAAGGCAAGTTGCTTTCAAAAAGTAAGAATTGCAGATTATCAGAGGTATAAAGCAGCCTAAAACTCTCCTTCCCCTAAAAAAATATAATGCCCTGCAAATTCTTTTTGTCACATAAAACTGAGAGCATCTCCATTCTGGTAAGATAAGAAAGATTTGTCCACTTTTAGCAATGAAGATAAGATAGATGTAAGGACTCACCAATTGGAATTTGACATTTTTTAATCCATGTCAAACACTGCCTTCAAAATTGTCTGTCTTTAATAATTTGGTTTTACTGGAGCTTCCATAAATAAGTTTCTATGAGAGAAGATGCTCAAAGCTCTAGAAATTAAGTCAAACTGACTCAGAAAAAATAATAGGGGGAAAAAAAGTCGGTCTTAACTGTTGATGAATGTCCCTCTTTGTAATTGTTTCTGAGGATCTTATTCATCACTCTTCTATGAGAACATTATAGGGAAAATGGAAGGCACTTCATCACCACAGCCTCCATTCCAGTGTAGATGATCCATTTCATGTGCCATAACAGAGTCATAAATTGGATTTTAGCCTAGGAAAATACAAAGAGAAAGAAGGCTAAACTTCAATTATCATGATTAGACCAAAAATGAAAAATAGATTTACTTTTTTAAAAAAATGCTGGCTCTTCATTTGGTTTTCTGAATATTTACCAAAAAACCCCACCAACTATAAATACTTAAGATGTGTTGAGACATGTAATATTTTTGTTTCTCCAGTATCTTGTCCTAAAATCCTATTTAGGTCAGGGTCAGAGACAAATGGTCAGTTAAGCCACTGTCTTGCAAGGAAAAAAAAACCACTCTGGAAATCACAGTCCTACATGCTTAGAATAAGAGTAATCTGGAGGAAGTCAAATGAGTCTAATAGATGCAAAGCTTCTCTACAATTAAAAAAAAAAAAAAAAAAAAAGAACAAACAACCAACAACAACATTGAATTAGGAGCAGAGTTATCTGAATGCTGGAAGATCAGATTTCAAATCAGATGAAAAGACTTTTTATTCTCTAAAACCAGTAATTTCTCATTACTGACTTGTTAAGCACACTGCTGGGTCCCTGTTTATATAAACGGTATCGTGCTTTTGTGGCCTGTGTAACGGGAGCAGCAGATAAGAGACCCCTGTATTGCAGCAAATTTCCTATATCTCTCATTCTAGGCTACTCTTATGTTCCCAGATGAAGGACTTTTATTATGATTTAGCCTTATTATTAAATTTTTAATGCTTTCCATAATGTATTTTCCTCACAGTTTATGAAGGTATCTATTTGCTGTGAAATTTCATCACTGGTTAATGTTGTGAAAGCTTTTCTGAAAAAAATACCCCAAATTTAGTCTACTTGTTAGTTTGTTTTGGCAGGTGCAATAACTACGTTAATAACAATTGCTAACTGTCTTTCATACCCATCTTGTATTGCAAATTGTACATCAGATGCACCCTTTTATTGACAAAGACCAATGAACTTTTTTAAAATAGCAAAAATCACTCCACTAGAACCAATACCTTTACAATGGCAGATGGTGGCAATGAAACAGAAAAAATATTTTCTGCTATTTGCAGTCACGTTCAATATGTGGCAAGTACTTCCCAAACATTCCAAACTGAGGATCTCTGTTTAGAATAACACCTAAGATAGGCAAAAGGTAAAGCATGAGATCAAACAGGTAATGTGTGAGGGTGTTTTCTGTGAAGTTCTTGTAACCAGAGAAAGAAATGGATCCTTCCAAGAATTTTAATACAGAAAAAAGGGAGATTTTGGAGCTGAAACCAAGACATGGAGAAAGCGTTTGGTAGTGGTGAAAAGGCTAGAAAGAGCAGTGAAACTATTGAAAGACAAGGAGAACTAGGGAGACACAATACTATGTAAAACCCTGAAAATGATTTAAGTAATATAAAATTTCTCAGAGAGCTGAACTCCAGACTTATCAGATGTGGAAACAGTGCCCAGACCACAGAATTTCCTATGTGAAATGGGGTGATTCACGTAATCTATCCGTATCTGAGTTTTCTATCTGTAAAATGAAAAAGAAGGGATAACAGCCAAAGAAATTTAGGTCAGATGAAAGGAAAAGTTGTATCTTGCAAGGCACATGTAGTAATCTTAGTAATCCTTCTAATCTACTCAGTGGCTTTAGCTCAAATGTTTTCCTCAGTGTTGCACAACATGCTTTAAAATAGTTGTGAACAGTTGGAAGGAGGCCAGAGAAGAGAAGCTAAAATTATTCTAGAAATCTAGGTAATATCACCCTCAAGAAAGACTGGAAAGAATGTAGCTTTTGAATCTTCAGAAAAGAGGGAATACAAAATCCAGGAGAAACAACCATACAAAAGTATAAAGGTATCTGAAAAAAGAAAAGAATGTGTTCTCCATACTGTAGTGGATAGGGCAAACAATAATGGTATAATATGAAAAGAAGGAGATCTAGAAGTTAAGATAGAATTTCTAATGATATGGTTACTGAAGCACAAGAAGAGGTTTTGTGAAAATGCTGCAAAATATATATTATAGGAGACCCTCACATAACAGTTTGACACATACTGACCAGGAATTACACGATTTGGGAGCTGCCATTGGTGTCAATGTGACCAAAGCTAAATATTTCTATATTAGAAAATAATGTTGCAGTGATGATTCAAGGATTCAAGATCCAAGTGCTGCATGCCAAGAAGATTCTATTAGTATTTTATTAGTATTCTATTAGTCAGGAAACGTCAGTCTACTGAAGTTTCGGTAGACTACAGAAGTAAGGTATTCTTCACTTCATTTCATTTCCATTTAATTTTTAAATGGAAATTAATTTAATTTTCTTATAGAACTACTTTCTTCTTTAGTATGTTTTGAATGCATAGCTATTACTGAAAGAGATGCCTCATTAAAATCTGCCTGTTTTGTTTTAGAGTAAAACTCATAAAATTTTCAAGATTTCTTTTAATCAGTTAAGTTGGAAATTAATATCAGATAAAACTACTTTCTCCCTCCTGTTATTAAAGGAATTGGACTATTAATAATTTCTTCACTATTTAAATTTAATCTGGAGGTATCTTCAAATACACCATCAGAGTTTTCAATACAGGAAAGAAAACAAGCTTTGAATTTCAAAGGTGAATGATGCAAATAGTAGGTCATCATGGTCAACACACTTTTTATTTCCTTTGAGAGTTTAGTCTACATGACACATGGATTTTAATTATAAAGCATGAATTGAATAATAGAAAAACTATTTTTTATAAAGTGAATTGCTAACATACTTTTAAGTCTCTGTTTCTGAAAGACATAAGGACTCAGCTATACCTTATTTGTACATGTAGGAATAAGAATATGGAAAGAAACACAAAGGCAACAAGACCTTGAGAAAGTACATACAGAATAATCTTTTAGAAATAGCTCCTCTTCACTGTGAGGCAGCTCTTTGTGCAGGCTGCCTCTTTCTTAGGTTCTCTATTGTAATGCTGAGAAGTGCTTCTTTTTGCATTGTCAACCACTCTCGACGTGGAGAGGGAGCGCTCCCTGGGCTGAGAGTGATGTGCCAGTTACATTCAAGGAGGCATTCTCTTACTTCTTGAGGGGTTAATCATTTGCTATTTCCTTAAGTATGACTGATATTAGCAGCCACACCTCAGAGTCAGATCTCCTGCCAAGTTTTCAGTTTCTCAGTTCTTTAATTCTATTTAATCTGATTTCAGACTTCATATTAATTGCAGTAATCAGCATATCCAAGACCTAGATAAAGATCCACAACAATTCTTGTTTCCCTGTCCTTCTCTCCACCATTGGGACAAAAATGACTTCATAGTACCTTTTCTCTCAGAACATGCAGCATTCAGGGAAAACTTGCAGAAAAAAAAAAAACAAAACATCTTAAAGATTCTACAAAACCAAAAAAGCCAATGCACAGCTAAAGCTAAGACCTTTTAGCAGTTTCAGAATTTTTTCAAATTTTGGCTAGAGTTTGTAGCTGTGTCTGCTGTTTGACAAGGAATTAGTTATGTTGTCTGGTTCTGATGCCAGGAAGAATAGCTGAGCTGATGCCCATTTGTCTAAACCCTCTTTCCCTCTCCAAAACCAAGAAACCCAAATCCTTTTAAGGTGTCGTGTCCATACTTCACACAGGAATTTCATTCTAACCCAAGCATTTCCAAAAATGTGTTTGTTGTCATCAGCCAAAATCTTGCTTGGGAGTGTGCCAATAAATAGACGGAATGTTTGTCCTCCAGTGCACAAAGCTGTAACCATGCTAATTTATTAGCATAACTTAGACTTTCTGTCCTGAGCTTGTCTGTGTTATTCCTTTCTTTAAACCTGCTTTGATTACTTAGATGATGAGCACTTGTGACAGTACTTTGTATTTTTGCTTTGTGTTTCCTTTACACACTGACATAATAAATAGTAATTTGGAAAATAACCATGAGATATACTGCCCATAACTGTCAAATTATATTAATTAAGATATCTCCATAATGTCCAGCTTTGTCAGTGCTACAGATCAAATGACCCAACATCTGTTAGAAGCTAGGATTTACATCAGAATAATTGCTTGAGGTAAATAAAGTAAGGTTTTGTTAATATGGAAGGCTGCAGTGAAATGCATTGAAAGGAGCTCAAGATGTGAATAGTAGTAGAGATGCTTCTACAGGTCATCAAGAAAACATCTTAGGACTCTTATTAGAAACTGCTTGTTTGTTTACTATCCCCAGATATCCATGCTGAAAAACATACTTTGATCTCTGGGCTATTATGACAAATATAATTTTGTATTTCCTTTGTGTTTCCACTCATACTTGCTAAGGTGATGTCCATTTAAATATTAGATTTCTACAAAATGTCTGATTGTCCAAGATCTGAATATAATGCACAAAGCAGGAACAAAAGGAACTGTTTCAAACAGATCACAGAACCTCAGCACTTTACAAGCCATGTCTACTGTCAGTGGCCTTACTAATGGAATTCATCTATTTTCTTCTGTGTTTTTAATTTTCATCAGACTGGGGCAGGAATAGATTCCTCTTATGCAATTCTGTCTTGTTTCCACTCAGCAGAAGTATTTGAAGTAAAGTACCTTTGAAAGAGAAAATGCTGTTCTCCTGGAATAGCCCTTTGGCTTTTTGAGTAAAACACTACTGTAGTCAAATCACAGCTAGGATTACTTCATCAGTTAGAAATATTTTCTTTCATTCATGTGGAGGGCAACCGAAAGATAATCTGGGCACTTTGACTCTAATGTACCAATTCGTAGACAAACAAGAAAAAACAGTTAATAAGCCTCTGTATAGAAATTACTGTCGTTGCAAAACAGAGATTTCAAATGTAATTTTACTCTACTCCTCAGTAATATACTGACCTGAGCAAAAAGAAGTCCTATCTATTAACTTGTATGGCATTCCACAGAAAAGTATGGAATTATTTACTATTTTTCAGCCTGTACTTTTCAGCATTACTTGTTATTCACAGCAATAGAAAATCATCCAATTAATATACAGATATACTGTACCTAACAAAGGAAATAAATCTATTCAATATGTTAGTATACTGCTTGTCCCAATGTCTAACACAGAAGCTCTTCTACAAATTCCTGTATGGCTGCCTACTTTGACTTCATGAATCCCTATATTCTTCAAAGTATGTCTTTGTAGTACCTTAGCTGCCTAGACCAGACTAATGGTAACTGTTTATTGCTGCTTTTCAGTGAGTTATCATGCCTCATCTGAGCTATGGTAACCTGCTCTGAAGGTGTTCTCTTGTCCTAAACCCAGAAATAATACATATTCTCTCACATAAGTCATGGCCTAAGAATACAGGTACATGCAACCATTTACCACACCTCAGCTGATGAATGGTAACTCATTAAACAGCTGTAATTTGGTCATCACTCTAAGCTTACTTTCTATCTTACTTTCATGTTTGTGAGACAGGACAATTTTGTCTTTTGTGATTAATAGGATGATGGTTCACCAATGCAGGACCTCTCAGGTACACAATAGGATCTGTGTTACAGGTTCTGTGCTACAAGGATGAATCTCTCAGAAAGTTCAGTAGGTTTTTCACTTCCTAAAATTAAAAGTAATTTTACCCTTAATCATTAACTCCTGACCTAACATGTGGGCACTGTCAGAAGGAACAGAGAAAAGAAGGGGACATGAAGACGAGACAATTCAAAAAGCTCTGGAGGTGACTTTATTATATAGGATCCAAAGAAGATGAAAGAATTTGCTGACCTAAAAATGAACTTAAAAGAGTGAAGATTAACAATCCACAGTCACACAAAAGAGAAATAAATGCCTATAATGTCTTTAATTTGTAACTATGAATGATTCCAAATAAGAGTAATTTCTCTTGACAAAGGCATGAGTCTGTATTGCTATCAGTTATTATTAGCCTCTTTATTTGCTTGGTACTAGGCAATTTGCATTAAGAGCCTATTTTTCCATCTTCTATTTTGTTTGTTTTCCAAATGAATTTATGTTCACGGTGGGAGGCAGCATAAGAAGCCTTGGATTTAGCCACAGAGAATAGCAAGTAGTCGGAAAATTTCCTTTTTGGTCCCCTGCTGATTTGCCAGAAGAAAAAGATCGTTTAGTTACCGTGCACATTCAGTTCTTCTCATCTGTGGTCCCAACAGGGCAGGTCAGTAAAATGTTAGCAGGATTGCCAGCTAGTGCTAAACATGCTGCTGACTTTTTGGGGAGGGTTGTGGATCTGTTTTAATTCTCAGTTCAAAAGCCTCACTGCTGCCATACTCTTTGCAGGCTATCTCACTGATTTGTATCTGGTTGTCTTGCTATCTTCTCCTGGTCCCTTAATATTTCTGTCTCTTGGGAAACCGCCAAGGCAGGGATGACTCTACCTATATGCCTACAAAGTTCCAAGCTTATTGTAGGATCTCTTTTAAGCAAAAAAAAAAATCCCAGATCTCCTTCATTACTCATAGTTACAAATAGCCTTTACCAGAGTAGAATTATCAGTAGGAGTTAGCCCCTGTTTAACTACTTTGTCCTTTCACAATGCTGCATTTGTGTTGCTCTCAGTCTCAGCAGATGTGACTCACAGGCATTGTTTGTTCACAGTCTCAATAGAAGATGTGTCTGTCAGGTGGCTTTGACAGCAGTGATCACGTCTCATTCACTTCTTTACCTCTGTACACATGTAATTTTTTGAGTCTCCCTGTTTTTTAGTAAACATTAGTTTGCTCAGGAAGGTGATTTGGTAGGACGGAATATGCACCTGCAGAGCCTGAGACACTGAATACTTGTTATATAATACTGATCTATTCAGTGTGGCCATAACTTTTGTAGGTTGATAGTATTCCACAATGTAAAACAATGTCCAACTTCCCTTTAGTGTGCTCTAACAAACAATTGATCATTCCTTGCAAATGAGAGCTCAGATGAGCAGATAGCTTATGGACAGCAAAGTAAATGTACCTGTGCATATTCTCTCACAACAAAGCATGCTAATAAATCCTCTTACCACTTCCAAACTTCACATCACCACGCAAGCTACCTATGGGCTAAAACAGTGACAGAGGCAAACAATTTCATTCATTAGTATAAGTGTTAATAAAGTTTCTACCACCTGTAGGGGACTCCAGAATTTTGATAATAATTTGCATAAAATAATATGTCCAAATACTCTTAGATAGATTTGGGATCCAAGTTTTCTCAACTTCTAATCAAAGCCTCTGACTAGTGAGCTTTTCAACAAATGAAGGCTGCCTGTAGTTGTCTTTAAATAGGTGAACTTTCTAAATTTACTGTAGTGGATCCCAATTAGAGGGTAACACTTTCCTCCATCCCAGAAAAATACCATCTTAAGACATACACTCCAGCACAGGTTCAGCCATCTGATTTTAGGCATTTTCCTAAAGTTTTGTTTTTTGTAGACTCTTTCCATAGTCACACAGCCAGTATGGGACATAAATCTTCACCTAGAAGCATGATCTCCTATTAGCTACTTGGAGAGAGCCCAGATTACCTCAGTTATCCTCAGTTATCAATCATCCCAGTTTGATATTAAAACCTAGATGCAATGATTTCTTAGGGCTTGTTGTGACAGGACAAGGGGCAATGATATTAAACTAAAAAAGGGCAGATTCAGACTAGAAAAAAAGAAGAAATGTTTTATGATAAGGGTGGTGATACACTAGAACCGGTTACCCAGGTAAGTGGTAGATGCCCCATCCCTAGAACCATTCAAGGTCAGGTTGGATGGGGCTCTGAGCAACCTGATCTAGTTGAAGATGTTTCTGCTCATTTCAGGGGAAGGGTGACCTTTAAAGGTCCCTTTCAAACTAAATGTGATTTATGATTCCTTCTTTTATGGATAAGTGTCACAGGGAAAAAAAACTGCTCACTCATGAATTCAGTCAAACCAGGATCAAAGTGGTTTGTTGGTTGATTAACAACACATAGTTAACAGGCAATCTGTAAATGATTCATCTGGCATCGATATCACCAATGCAGTAGATAAACCACAACCCTAGTCACTTCACTTACAGAATGTTAATGAATATCTATACATTTCCAAATAGTGAGAAAAACCCCTTGAGGTCACATCTGCATGTGGAAGTGTGATCCCTACATGCTGCACCCTGCAAGCTGGGGCAGACTGCTCCATATTTAATTGCTCTTTTCAATCTGACTCCTCCTTTTTACAAAAGTATCTTCATAATTCCCTGTTTTAATTTCTATTTAATCTGTCTGATGGTTGTCTTGCTTTTTAGGGTTAGCTGTTTGGGGGCAATTTGATGTTGTCTGTTCATTCCTGTCTCATCAGTTTTTGTTTTCTAGGCTACATCACTAGGTGGGGGAGCAGGTGAATTCCCCTACCACGCACGTCACCCATTTGCTGATGTGACTTGTTTGATTTATGCTTCAGAAAACCATGTCCCAGACAGTAGTGTTTGGAAATGGCACTGTTGACATTACCAGAAGAAATCCAACAATAAAATAGATGCTGTATGTACAAGATGGTAATTTTGGATCTTGGTCATATATTGTTTACACACTTGGGCCGTAACAGAATGAGAAGAGATTAGTCCTGACTGTTTTCAGTGAAATAACTGAATAAAGAGAGTCAAAGCTTTTGACAATTTTATTGATATTACATATATTTTTCACTATATCAAAATGGATCACTTTTTATTTAGTTTGTTCTGAATAAAATGTAAAAATTACTATATAAAGAGATTTCATTTTAACTACATGCTTTATTCTTTGTATTTCCAGACAATACTTGCTATTGATAATTACGTGGTCTATTCTAAAAGTATTTCAGGACAAACAGATTATAATTCCAGTTTTTATTTTAAATTAAATGTGAATATGTGTTCATGTGGTTGTATATGAATGTATATGCACTTGTATATATAAATAAAAGAATCCCATTCAGAGGATGTGATCCGCTTCTCTCCCCAAAAAGCTACAGTTACTGAGTCTATCTTCAAAGATATAAAAGAGTGTGAATTTGAGGTGCAACATAAAGTCGATGACATTGCTGGAGGAAAAGAAATAAATAATAAGCAGGTACAACCAGAATATCAGAAGTGACTATTAGGCAACAGTGCTGTCTGCTTTAAAGTGCCTGAAGTCCCTGTCAGTTTAGGAGAAAACAAATGAAAGTACCCATTTACCTGGTTCTCTAGAACAAACCCTGAAAGACTTCACCCTGCTTTAGCTCCTCAGGCAAAACCAGAAAATGTCAAGACTGAAGAAGATGTGCTAAGACTCATGACCAGAAGGTTTTCAAGCTGAAAGGCAGAAAAGGATCCTTTTGTGGTTGAAGAAACAGAATAAATTGCACATGCCTCAGCCTTCAGAGCTTTGGGTTTGTTTATTTCTGAATTCAAGAGGCTCTAAACACAAACGGCTGCCCCACCCCCCCCAAAAAAAAAAAGAAAAACAAACAACAACAAAACAAAAACAAAACCAAGCTTTGTTTGCTCTGATTTTGTTTGTTCCTATTGGAGAATAAAATTGAAACTATTTTCATTAATCTAAATGGTCAGGTTTTGCTGGCTTTGTGATTTGTTTACCAGAAGTTGGGATAATGATTCACTGTTTGGGACTACGATTTATGTCCAAGTCTCTAATAAATAAGACTTTTCTACCTCTTATAAGCAAAACACTAAGGGGATGGAATTTTTTATATATAGTATTATTTTGCATGGTCCAAATTAGAAACCACCAAAATCTCTAGTCTGCAGAGGCCAGAAGAAAGTTGAAACTGAGATCACTGAAACCCCACTAATGCTATGGGATAGAAACTCAGTCTCTTTGCTCTGCATATAGATGTGTTTACATCCTGTTGCACAGAGTATTTCTGATCACTACGCTCTTCTTTCACCAAATGGGCAATAATTCAGAGATAAAATAGGTATAATGTCATATTTGGAACTGGTACACAAATTGACTGTGTTAATTGTGTTATATTCAAGTAGCCACTCATTCCTCTTAAAACAACTGGCTAGTTGTTTCACAAGCCATTAACAGCCATTAATGAAGGCAGTCTGGTACCTTGGAGATTCTCAGTTTTAGACAGATTTTCCCTGAGAGAGGTATAAAGGAAGGATGAAACACCTCTCATGCTCCTGCTTTTCTTGTTCACATAAGATACATTTGCGAGGCAATGGAAAAGTTTCATGTTTACTACAAATACTTGAGTGTTAGAGCTTAACTGTTTGATTTAAATATTGATATTGAATAATCTCTCTGTCTCCCAAGGATACAGCCAAGGTGAGCTAATGATTCACATGAGCATACAGGGAAAGTTTAGTCCACTGAATAATAATTGGAGAGGCTAGTCAACTGTTGCATTTTTTTTTTTTTCTAAATCTACTAGTATAGGCAGGTTGTTTTCTATCCTAGAAATAGCAGGTCCTCCCAGAACTCATACATCTTGTCCAACTGTGGACCCAGTCACAGTATATATTTCTGCCTGTAGGCAGGGATGGTTGGCGAATGGTGGATGCGTGCACTGGTCATGTGAGGATGAATTTGCCAGTCCTTCAGTCTTGCCAAATGGAAACCTGCCTGGGATAGTAAATGTCCTAGAGCAAAAAGCATCATAGTCAACATCTCCCTGCAGAACTGCTGAGTTTTCATTTCTCTAAATTGCAATGATGCTGATGTTTCATCTGGTTAAAAGTAAATTATTTGCTGGAGTTTAAATTCTCTATCATTATGGGTTCACTGGGGGATAGTGAGAAGGCTGCAGTCAGATGTCAAACTACAAAGTCAATTTAGATGAAAGCTGGAGGCTGGTGATACACATCTCAAAATCTGCTACTGGTGGGCGATTGGAGGATTATTGTTTCAGGCAAGAGATCAGTAAAAGGTTTGAGATTATTTGCCTGGTGGTAGCAGTAATTATACTGATCGGACTGGATTGACTCATAATCATGGCTGTAAGCCAGACCCTCAGTGCTCTGCAGGGAATCTAAAGGTCACCCAGTTTTCAATTAATTGGTTTCTGGGGGCTAACACTTTTCTGTGGCTCCCCTGAACCTTTAGGAGGGCTTGCTATCCTCTTACCACTCTCTACCACTGCTTTTGGTTTCTTGTTTTTGTTGTTGTTTTGTTTAAATCAAAACATACCCTTCCTCTCTATTATATCTGTATTTGCCTTTCAATAGGAGCAAAAAGGCTACTTTTGGATGTCCTTATTTAGAAACAGATGCACTTTATTTTTCATTCTCAAAAGTCCTAAATAGCAATATTGATTTAAACATCTCTTGTACATCTTGGTAAGATGAGGTACTTGCATATTTCTTGACAAGGTGATGCTGGAAGCAAACACCAAGGCAACACTAGGGGACATAATTCTCCTGGTTTTAATGGATTTCAGATTATTCAGAAAAGCAGAGTAATCAGTGTTTTGCATTTCTTACGTATGGCAATATGAAGAAGTAAAATTACTAAGGGGTGGAGAAGGGGTTGTCTTGGTTTAGTCAGTTGTTCTATTATCAAATTACCCCTCTCCACCTCTAGAATGGGAGAATTGGGAAAAAGAAAGAAGACTTATAGGTTGAGGTGAGAACAGATTTAATGGAAAAACAATAAGAACTAATATCAATATTAATATAAAATATATTTTATTTTAACAGTAACAATAAGCAGGAGAGTAGGCCTTGAGAGTAGAATGATGAGTGAGACCCTCCAGGGATGACGATCATTGAAGAAGATGTTTGTCCCTATCAGACTTTCAGATTTATAGTTATATGGAACACTTCCATGGGACAGCCTGGGTCAGCTGCCCTGGCATTCATTCCTCCTAACCTTAGCACTCGTCTGACTCTAAACTGCTAGAGACCTTGATCACTATGTAAACCTACATACCATCGCTAGCCCCAAACTAAAACAAAGCATCTTATCAACTTTGTTCTCAACAAATTGGGTGCTGCAGTTTTCTTAAAATGTAGATTTTTCTCACTGAGAATTAGTTATATTATTCTATCCCAAAGAAACCAGGACAGGGGTAATTTACCTAGCAACTTGACCCATTTCAAAGTCATGTTCTCTGTCTAAATCATGCTACATGGTATGACATCTATCTCTGTCCACAACATATAAAATAATTATGATAAATAGTTTTTAAACACTTACTTACCTTTTGCATTACTGAAGGTAGATGTGAAAACCACACACAATAAGCCAAGTAAGCAAGTATATTTGAATCCTGGCTTCATAGATACCAAGAAAACAATAGAAAATATTGTTGAGAAACTGTTATCAGACAATAAGAAACTTTATTGAGGAACTGTAATCAGCTAAACACTACTGGCTTCTGCTGCTGAAATAAGGAGTGAGTTGAATCTCAGTGTAAAAAAACTTCCTAAACATTGGTCATTGGGGTTTTCTTTTATTATTATTTCTTTTGGTACAAGTCAATTCCTAATTAGTTTTTTTAAAAAAAGAAGGGGAAAAAAAAGACATGTCACTTCTTTGATTCCACTGAATCCAAAGTCTTTCATGTATATACTTATATTCTAATGAGTCAAATGCCATAAAGGAAAGAAGAAGTAATCTGATTGCTTCATAGAATAACATTCCTTGTACTCTGCACAGATGGAGATGAACAATGTGAATCGAAATGTATTTTATTATTACCAAAAGGTGAGCACTGGACCTTATGTGCTGGGAACCTTCATGATCAAGTGTGAAACGCAGGTGATGGAGCACATCCATCTAGTTAACACCAACCTCAGACTCACATTGTTTTATGTTTGACCCACCAGGGGAGACACAAAACATACAGGTACACCTTGTTTTATAAGCATTTCCAGACATGCCATCTACACTTTTCCAGTGCTTCTGTTTTCTCCATGCTGGTGGGACAACATAGCGTGTAGACCAAGAATTATCCAAACTGAACCACTCTGTTAATCCACACACAAATTCTCCCCAGTCAAAATAATCACTGTGAAAAAGCCAATGTTAATATGGTTCCCCAAACTTCATTTCAGAGATTGGCAAAATGTAACATTCGTAAAACTAAAGTGTCTTTCCATGCACTTGTCAAACCATTAAGAGGAGTGGCTAAAACAGAATGAAATCTTTCACTACTCCATCCTGAGAACTCACATTTTTATCAAATCTATCTGAGAAAAATAACATCCAGTTCAACTAAAATAAAAACTGTTGCTTCCCTCTTACAGACTAACCTGCTAAGGCATTAAGAGGATTTAAGAGGATGTGAAGTAAATGGATTTTTATACTCTCACTGGAACAACTCTAGTTGAATTTCAAATTCTTTAAAGGCTGAGTTCCAGTGTATTGTGATCATTGTTTTTAGTACTTCGGGGAACAGTTAAGAGAGGAGTTCTTCCCAAATTTTAATCTAATAATAATAGAAATAATAGCCAAGAATCAATATTGTTCTTATTAGATTAACCTTCACTTGTTACTGTACTGCTTTCCTGGGATTTGAATGTGTAGGTGGTTTCAGATCTTCCTGTTTATTTAGTGAGAAGTCTTTGTTTCTCCTCTCTGTACATATGACGCTTAATCCAGCTCCTGGATAATTCCATTTCCAATATTATGGCACAGCAACTGAAAAAGAGAGAGAAAATCAATGGGAAAAATAAAAATATTAAAATCTTTTGTCAGGAATAACATGACTGCTGAATTGTTAATAGAGCAAATTTGAAACTTATTAAAGGCTTTGAATGACATATTAATAATGGAGTGGAGAGATCCAATCTTTGCAGGTTTTGATTCTAGAGTAGAATATTCCACTATACTACCTCCTCTGTGTGGAGCATGCTGTATAATTTAGATCAATTAAGTGGAAGCATTAAAGGATATTACAACTGAAGTTACTCTATCAAAATAGAGATAAAGGCTGAAGACACTCATGTTGTGAGTGCACATTTGTCACTGTGCAGTCACCTGTTAAAATAGATATATACTTTTTGGACTCAGTGAGTACTCCTAACTATTCCAATATGGAGTTTGGGTTTATTCAGATTAGCCCCAATAAAATTATTTAATTTTTCTGAACTTCTTTCAGGGTGAAGTTAATCGGTTAATCTTCAAATAGATGGTTTCCAGTTTAATTTTATTTTCTGTTTGCTCTGTGACAATTATGAGAACAGCTTGTTTCGGGTATTTTGGGACTTTAGTTCTGCATTGAAAGGAGGAACTTGAATATAAGCAACAATATGCAGCTAGAAAGGCCAGATTTCAGGTGCTACAGTGATAAATTATTCTTACAGAGAAAGGTAGACAGGTAGATAGTTACCTGAATACCCTTAAATATATCATATGTATCCTGAACAGGGAAGTATTTCTGCAGGAAACAATCTCAGCATGGCTCTATTGTTGTAATAAGCAAACCATACAATATCCATAGTACAACGAGACACAAAAAACCAAAGTGATTGAATGTAACCTTTTAAATTCAAGTGAACAGGATTTGTTTCTGCATGTGGTCCACTTGTAATATCAAGCAATACCACTTAGTTCTTAAAGAGCTGTTTTCATCAGAACATCTCAAAGCACATTATAAAAAGGTATGATATCCCTTTCTGTAAAATTGAAAAAAGATAAGACTTGTACAAGGGTACTCAACAGTCTCTTCGATCAGGCAATAATACAATCTGCTTCCTGAAAATTTTCAGTGTTCTTGCCATTTGGCAAGGCTGATTCTCTCTTTTACTTACTTACAAATAAGCCAGGAACTACTTCATTGAAATAATTATAATTACACATCTGAAAAACAGTGTGAAAAGAAATGTGGTCTTCTATCCTTAGAAGCATAAGCCTTCTGCTATGCACACCAAAATGATTCAAAGAGCAAAGGGGCACTGTGGGTGCCCTACTAATTTTTCCTAGAGTTTCCCATAAATAAAGGCTCATATGGATAGCCAAAAGGACTTTTAAAAGAGTCTCCCAGTGGAGCAGATAATGCTACTGTGATCCCACTGCCATCTCTTGTGCTTGCCCCAAGTTCCCAATTTCTTTATCAGCTGACACTGATCCAGCTGGAAATAGGGTGATGATTCCTGCCTGCCAACTGTGCACATCGACACTGTACAGTCACTTCCCTGTTACAGGTGCCCAAAGTGACTCCAAGAAAGTCGATGGGTCTGTATGCAGAGTACACAGTATTTGGAGGTAATAGATTGGGTCTGAAAAGCTATATAGTTCTTCAGTGGGCCTGAAGCTTTGATTTTCAGCTTCCACTTTTAGAGCTTCCATTTTACAAAGAGTTCACCCTCTGTTCTCTGAGGCAGCTCGGTAATGTACTCTTCTAGTTGCTATAAACACTGAGCCTTAAAATACAGATTAAATTCCTGGGTTTAGGTACTTTGGGGTTACTACAGACGGTGTATAGTAAACATCACAGCCCCTATCATCAGACCTTGCTCAGTCTTATGTGAATTTTTGTAGGGTGATCCTGCAAGATTTTTCTCAGAAGTCAATGAATTAATTAAAGATACAATCTAAGAAAAATGTGAATTTGGGGTACAAGTTGGGGACTTCACCTGCCAAGCCTGAACTCCCATGCTTACTCACTGAGATTTTATTTTTCAAATGTTAAAGTATAAATATCTATAGGTAGTTTGAACTAATAAGTATAGATTACGGTCCATACTTGAAAACCAGAAATTGCTTCTACCCTATAAACACAATAGCCCCATAATTTATGCCCTATGCATTTTAGTTAACTTCACTTTAAGCAAACAACTTACTTCACTGTAAGAGAATTTGATAGCTTGAAAAAGGCCGACTTTATTTTTCTGTGAATTAGTGTCCCCAGTTGTATTGCTTAGCTGGATCACTTGATTCTTCTTAAAGCTAAAACATACATTGAGAGCACAGTTAATCAACCACAGATATTAACCAGCAAACCATTCTAACCAGAACTGGAGTCTTGCATTTCTCACTCAGCCTTTAAGAGATTGCTCTGCAACTCTTTCTTTCTCTTAAATTGTATTCCCCTCTTCACAGATCTGAGGATGGTATGTATGCAACAAGAAGGGAACAGATGATGTGGGATATGGAGAGCATGACACTGCATAAAGCTTTCAAAATGAAAGATTTGGAAATCTGGCTGCATGGAAAGCAGGTAAGAGCATTTCCAAGTATCTTTTCAAAGCCCTTTTCCTTGAAGAGATCATGAAATCTACAACACAGGAGTAAAGAGGAGGTGCTTTTTATTTCATGGAAATACATACCTCTACCTTTCAGATGTCATCACCTTCTTAAAGGAAAAAAAAAAGTATCAGGAAACAAACAAAAAAGAAGGGCAAAATTGTAACGTGCCATTAAAAATAAGGAAAGAAAAAGAAAGAAAGTGAAATGTTGAGTTTTTCCTGGTGTATAGAATGTGAGTTCTTATACCTGATTTCTTATCACTTGGGCGAGCGACACTGTAAATTTCTCCCAGCAGGCACTATGTCTGTGTATGTGTTTGCAAGGCTTTCTATTCAGTTATGGTGCTCTGGCAATAATAAACTGCTTCATAGAACAGCAGGAAACTCTTCAATACAGAAATTCACGCTTGTTCTCGAGTTATATCTAGCAAAAGAAATACGGACCATTATGCAAACTGCCTCAATATGTCCACTCCAGGGGAATGACCAAAATCTGTGGTGCCAAAATGATATTACTTTGGTGATGGCACAGAAAATTGCATTCAGGGCAAGAGCCAATGATTTTAGGTGAACCTAGATGAAAGAGGGTGCCCACTGAACTTTTTGTTTATTTAAAGTTGGTGATTGTTAGGTTAAGAAAAGACAAAGCTACCATTTGCCATGGAAATAGGAGTTTGTGGACTCAGTCACCACACTGTCACGATAGCAGTAAAAATTAGAGAGATGTAATCCATGGGAAGCAGGGAAGTAGGGAAGTTTTCTTACTCCTGATAGGCAGCCGAATCATACCTGCTGGAAGACTTGTGACATAGAGCTGACTTTCAGTGTCAATGTGAAGGGACATCTATGGGAACCCCTAAATTTCACTGCCTACGGAGCTACTTTGGGAGATACTGAAGTTTAGAAACACTCCTCTGGTGACAGCTCCTTCTCTACCTGCCGTAAGGTAATAAGTAATGTCCATGTTGATCATGGAATTGGGTTTTTTATATCAAAGCAATAAGGACACTCTACTTGGCTGAGGGATTCTTCAGTATAAGTTACATTATCAGTGTGTAAGTATTTTTTGGGAGCTGCCTGTAGTGTTGCCCATTATCCCCTCCACAAACAAGCTTATCAGGAAGGGAAAGATATAGATGTTGTTCTTCATTCTTTATCATCTTTTCTAGAGATTGGTGAGATTGGTCATAATCTTGTTTTTTTCCTAATATTCATTCCCAATATTTGATTTAATATTAGAAACATTATTATCTGGCACAAGCCTTCAAATTTTATTCTTGTAAATTAAGCAAAAGACAAAAAAATGGCAGATTAATTACAGCATGCAAAGCACATAGTCCAAGTCAGCAAGTAACTTAGAGTTTATATAAAGATGAACAATTAGCCCTTTGTATCTTCCTACAGAAGAGTTTTCATGTTTTTCCCCAGACGGTTGACAAAAAAATACAGACAGGAATATTTCAGTCTGATCATTTATGTCAATCAAAAATTAATAATATAAATCTAATTATCAGTCTATTTACTAAAAACATTTATGATTGACCAGAGATATAGCAAGCTATTAATCTCCTAGGAGATGTAGTTCAGTTTCTGTACATATCTCAGTATTTCTATCTGGCACTATTGATTATCTCTCAGGAAACACAAGCAGAGTGTTTTCTACACTGTATTGGTTCATTGATCCCTCTCAACTGCCTGTTGTCACCAGCTCAGAGTACACTTGTGAGCAATAAGCAAAGAGTGAAATTCTTCCTCTGACAGAGAATCTGTGTTTTTGTTGGGTTCTTTGTTTTGTTGGGGTTTTTTTCTTCTTTTTGTTTTAGGTTGGATTTTTGTTGTTGTTTGTTGTTGTTTGTTGGTTTGGGGTTTTTGTTGTTGTTATGTTTTGGGGTTTTTTCCTGATAGAAATTAAACCTATGTCCTGGGGGTAACATAGCCAGTTTAACTGTGTGGCTCCAGTCATGACATGCAATGCAGAGAACTATACTGAGATAGGAGAACGTGGTATGAGCCTTCTATGTCACCCTACCTCTCCTGACTAAATCCAGGTATTTTTAGACCAGTGCCTGGATATTTCCATAAATCTGATTGTGAACAGGAAGGCAGTTCTGGCTCCAGAGAGCTAGCAGGCTGCTTTCTCTTTGGCTCAGCCCATTTAGGAATCAGGCAGCTGAGATACCAGCTGTGTCTTCTCTGTGAACCTTCTATAGATTTTGCTGGAGTAACTTGGAAAAAGAAAGTCTGGAGATGATAAATATGGATAATATTGTTGCCAAGACTTGGTTAAAGCAAGTATGCATTGGAGGGGAGAACAAATGTAGAGGAGATACATTTTGTTAATGGTCTTTATTTCAATACCTGAAGACATTAGTGGGACTAATACAATTTTTCTAAGGGAGGACCACCCCAGCTACCCCAACAGTCAATTTAATTCCCACTTCAGTCCAGTGCTTGTAGCACTCATCAGTGACTGTGGACAGAAATAGACTGAGGTCCTACTCCCTGCTGCAAGGACATTATGTATTTTACATGATCTCACAACTGGGAAAAAAATGCATAAACAGGCTTTGGAAATGGAGCTGAAGCCTCCCTGTTCTCCCAGAGGAGGTCCCCAGCCTTTCTCCTAGATCTGGCCTTGTTTTCGTGTTCTCTTTCCAGCCCAGTGAACTCTTTCTCTGCACAAGGCAAGGCTTTTCATCTGGCACTGCTGATGCTTCCTACCCTCCTTCCAAGCAGCCTTGAATCTGCTGGCTGAGCAGCTTGCCAAAAACACAAGAAGCAGGGAGTTAAGTTCTGTTAAGAAGAGGAGATAACCGAATACAGATCTTCGAAAGTACTGCTCGCTGTTAATCTGTTGCATAAAAGCATTCTCATCATGTCAATGAGTTTGCCCTGGATAAGCAGCCACTATTACATTTTATGGGGCACATGGGAATCAATAAGGACTTTTTGTACATGGGTTTACAACTGTTGCAACATGGGATTCTTTGAGCAACTTGGGTAGTAGAAAGCTTCCTTTGGAAACTCTACATAGTCTTGACCATGACTCAGGTGCTGGGCTGCTCATTGCTTTCAGAAGTAAGTGAACAAATGGAAAAGTTATGCTTAAAATGCAAAATATGCTGGAATGTAGCCTGAGGCAGACCGGTAATTTTCAAGACTAAAAATTTGAAATTATGGGCCAAAGTCCAGTTTGAATCTCACTTTTTGGGTTGAGGTCTTTTGAGTCATATGTCAGATGTCTTGCTCAGTGTCTCACAGGGAAAAACGAATCATAGATCAAATTGAATGATAACCACTGAGCCTTTCTTTCCACAAAGTCTCAGATGTAACCTCTTGTTGTGCTTTTTGTTTTTTTTTCACCTTACACTTTTTCTTGTGCCTAACATTACTGAAGGTAATTAACCATTTATGGAATCTGCAAGAGCAGAAAGCTGACCAAGTTTCTTATTTTTGTTACAGTAAAGGAGGAAAGACCTGGCAGATGACACCCTACTTCGACAGTGAAAGGGTGCAGTTGGAAATAAGCACTAGACATATTAAGGAACATTACATTACCTTATGTGTGATTGAACAAAAGGTTGAATACAATATCATAGTACTAACAGCACAAGCTCATAATCTTGACACCTATGAGAAAGATGCTGCCAATGCATTGCTGCAACAAGCAGGTACAGGTATCTAGATGACAGATAATTTAGGTGAACAGCATTTACCAGACATGGCAATTAATACATCAGCATAAATACTGTAACAGTCACATGAACAGGCTCTCTGTTGTCAGACAGCTTCTGAATTCTCTCTGCATCTTTGGCTCAGCTCATTACACTATCTCAAATCACAGTGAAGTCTCCAGTTTATGGTTACAGCATAGCAGGACTCTGGGTTTGGTATCACCAAGTCATGAACCACGATTGTGGGGAAAATCTGCCCCATGAAAGGGAATTACACCACCTCTTGTGGGGTTTTTTTGTGGGTTTTTTTTTGTTAGTTGGATGGTTTTTCTTTTTTTGTGTGTGTGTGTGTTGTTTTATGGTTTGGTTTGTTTTTGTTTTGTTTTGTTTTTTTAATAAAAAAACAAAGTAAAACAAAACAAATAAGGAATAGGCCTAAGTCAAAGCTTTGGATGCAAATTTGGCAATGTAGATAATGCAGAATGACTAAATTACAGAATTTCACATCTAAGAGCCACAGACTATCTTCCATTAAATTTTTCTCCCTTTTCTGGTGACTGTATTAGACTTGTAATCTTGAGGACAAGGGAGCTATGATTAAGAAACAGGTTTTTTGAACTTTGATCTATCTCATATGAGGTAGAAAAGTTGAAATATCTCTCTTTCATCCCTCCTCCCTTCTCCTTGACTTTCTTTTCTGTCAATTTGTTTGAAGTATTTAATTTCACCCATTAAGGTTTACATGTTGACATTTTCTGAAGCAAACACATTTAATAATATTCCTACTCCAAGGCTACATAGTTTCACTTGTGAATTTCCTTTTTTGTGTGAGGCTTTCCATTGCCTTTGCAGCCTGTTGCTGGAAGTAGCCTCATAATGGCAAGCAGAGCAGCCAAAATGAAACAACAAAAAGTACAAAGTCATATGCTTTGTTCTATGTAGAGCAGTACTGTCATTCAAAAATCTTGAGATTCTCCCATATCCTCGGATTCATAAATATTCTAAAATGCTTTCTGGATAAAATGGGCAGAGGTACACAGAAACACAGAGAATTTTAACATAAATACTTCAAAACAACAAGATGGGAAGCCATCAAGTCTAGCCAGGAGCCAAGGCATAAGCAAAGTAAGGAACAATTCATAGTGCTCTCAGAGATTGTCATGATCTCTTTTATATGTGATTGAAAATGCTGAAACTCATCACAAAAATTATTAACAAAGCCCAATTGATCTGCGGAATCAAACTTTCGCATATCACAACTTTTCCCAAAAATTATGACCAGAGAAAAAAGGGGTGATGATAGCAGTGTTCCTTCTTTGTCCACTACTCTAAGAAAGTGTGAGCAACAAGTTCAAATCTCTTCAGTGTTTGAGGGACTTTGAAAATTAACATTAGGTGAATGCTCAAAATACTAGGACATTCTGTGAAGACACTTCCTCCTCTTGAAATTTTTCCTCTTTTAAGGCATTATTAAAAATTAATTCAGCTGAAAGGCGAGAAAATTATGATTCTATAGGTAGGTGATTAGGAACTTGCTGTTTCTGCTCCAATGAGTACTTCATACAAAATTATGTAAATATTCATTAGAATGTCAGGATCTCACATCTCCCCTGCCACATGAATACCCTAATCACTAGGATCATAGAGCCTTTTGCTCAATGAATATTTAGTTATTCTGTAAAGTCTAGCAGTTTCAGCAGGAGGCTTAAAAGAATCTCTTCTTGAATACCTAAAATATAGGTTTTGAAATATTTGATGTTTGGGTTTTAACTCTAACCAGAAAAGGATGGAATAAAAGCCAGATATCCCACAACCAGGGACACCACTACTATACTGAATTAAAGGAGTAATTATAGTCTCTGTCTGCAATAGTATTTGTGCCAGATGCACTCAGGGACTAACAATCCTGTAAATTTAAGATCTGCACTGGGAAAATTAATAGTAACACTAAGAAATTATAGAATTAGTAGATGCTTGGAGGTTTTGGGGGGTTTTTGGTTAGTTGTTTTTTGTTTAGAAGAGTCATCATGGTTTCAGTGGAAACTATTGTTTAAAGTGGTCAAGAAACATATAAGTTAAAGTGGTAGGAAACATACTGTCTATTTTAATTTCCTATGAAATTTTAACAAAGGCTTCCACATAGACTGCAAGGACACTATCATCTTTGGTTAAAAGAAAGGAAACCAAACAGTAAAAGGTAATTTCTTGCAATGCAGGGTGGTCATCACGGCAGTTGTGCAGGGGTCTGTCCTGGAACTCATTCCATTTAACATATTAAGAAATGACCTAAAGAAGGAGGGTGATTCCTATGGTGATAATATGATGTAAATGATGATGATCCAGCATTGTTATGAGACACCTAGGAAAAGGACAGACTGTGAAGAATTTCAGAAGGACCTCAGAAGCCAGACTATCTAGGCAATAAAATGTCAAATAAAATTAAACATAGATAAATATAAAGTGATGTAATGGGAAAAAATAAACCACAACCAACCAACCAAAAAAACCCCCCAAAAAAACCCCACAAAAAACCCCTAAAACAACAGTCTTTGCATGACACATATAGTGAGCTAGCCTTGACTTACAGCCAAACTCCCACCCTATCGTTTACTCACCCCCACTCCTCAGTGAGGCAGGAGGACAAAAATAGATGAAAAAGCTTGTGGATTGAGATAAACACAAGGAGATTGTTTTCCAATTAACAACATGGGAAAAACAGGCTTGACTTGTGGAAAATTAATTTAATTTATTGCTGATGAAACTAAGTATTTAATTATGATTATTTAATTATGAACTAGGGTAAAAAGAAACAAAAAAAACATTAAATAAACAACACTTTTCCTTCCTCCTTACTGAAACTCAGCTTTACTTGCTCACTTCAGACTCCTCTCTTTCTCTCTGGCACTGAGAAACCCAAGAGGGTGAGGAGTGAGAGGTTAGAGTTGGTACCTAGGGGTTTCTTTTTGTTGCATGTTTGCTGTCTCAGTTTTCTTCTGCTCTGATGTGGAGTTTGCAAGGCCTGCAGTCCTTCAGAAAAATCTGTTCCAGCATGGGCTCTCCACAGGCCACATTTCCTTTAGGAATATCCATCTGCTCTGTTGTGGGGTCCTCCACAGACTGCAGTAGGTACCTGCTCTAGTGTGGTCTCTTCTGTGGGCAGATTAGACAAAACCTTGGAAGAAAAAATCTGTTAGGGATCTGAACTGTGGATTTAAGCAGTTTTAGTGATACTTAGGTGTGAAATGGCAGAGACATTTGTTTACACCTGAACACTGCACAGAAAATAAATTTGTGAGTTCTTATCCATTGTTTTGCTGTAGCAAAAAACCAGCTTGTTTGGAATAAGGTACCTACACAGCTCTGATAAAATGAATCCCAGTATTTTTCTACATAAAAAAGCTGAGCAACTACGAAACCATTTTAACATCAAACTTTAAGAGGAAGACTGATTGATTTGCATATGTTGTATATCAAGTTGTAGGCACTGGGATCTTCAATATAAGTGCAAATTAGGTTATTAGGTTTCTTTGCCCTTGTCACCACCTTGTCTTATGCTTTTAATTTTTGGGTGACAATTCAGCTTACTTATTTGCTGAAGTTTTTGTGGTCTTTCTTGAAATTTGGCTTTCTTTCCTTTTGTTTTATATTTTATTTGTAAGGGTAGTAAATTAAGTTGGAAGACAAATGAGAAACAAGTATCATATTGTGAAAGAAATTTCATCACTTACTAGTTGCAAATACATTTCCAGTATGTCTTCGAATCCCATTACTTTTTAGGACTATATCACAGAAGTATATACTGGAAGATGATTAAATAGCCAAGGTCAGTGAGAAGAAAAATACTACAACTGTAACATTTGTCCTAGAATAATCTCCATGTTTGTTCTACCTAATTTGGTGAGCATTGTTGAATTTATTTCTTGGTTCTTTCAGGTATATTTCAGAGTTTAAGTCATAATGTTAAAAGAGTGCATAAGTCTCTTTTAAGACATGTGTCTTAGAGTCTGAAAAAAGAGACAAAGAATTATGAAAAAAAACCCAACCCTAAACTCTGGACCAAATCTGATGTAGTTAATAATTTATATCCTGATGAAGACTATGAACACCTGTAATATTTGGAATGGATTGTACCTAAACATTTTAGAAATATTAATAATAAAATATTTGACAGCTAGTCAATTAGTATCTCAATTTTAAGCCTCAGAATTGCAGAATATTTATCAAATATACTCCAACAATACTAAGTATTGAACCAGAGAGCTGTTCAATTTTTTTCATCTCTTTCTTTTTCTCTCAAGCCTCCAGAATAATAGAGCATGTCATCTTACAATTAAATACTTTATTAAAGCACACTCTCTAGCTTTCATTTATTGGATAATAGATAGTATTAAGGCAAGTCTTTCTATTCTTCTTAAAACTTCATTCAAAAGACAGAAATTACCTCAGTATTTGGAAGTAGAAAATTAGATACCTATCTACAGGAGATGCTCTGAGGCTATAAAACCTGTGCAGTCCAACACCAGGTGCCTAAATCCCAGGAGGAAGTGTTAGAAATACAGTCTGTCCACACCATTTCCTATTGTCTGGATTTGAGTCTCAGCAGTGTCTGATGTGATTTGAGTTCAGTGTACTATTCTGAGGAGATTCATTCTACTGCAGGAAAGCCCTTGACTCCAGATTCTAGATTTAATTTCAAGTGCCTAAACTTTAGCTGTTGTGGTGTTGGTGTTGTGCTAAATCCTTTGTGTCTCAGTTTCATATATGCAAACATTTTATTGCCATTGCTGTCCTTGCAGGTGCATTCCCACTTATTCTATATTCTGAGCCATTCAGATGCTATCTGTACTAATCTGTATATGTTAGATTTTTATAATAGTGTCATATACTTTCTATCTGAAGGACTATTTTGAAAGAAAATAGGAAAGGAAGACACAAAAAGCATTCTCATTTTAAGATTCTGTCATACATCTTACAGGATTCCTTTGTCAAGCACAGTATTTTATTATGTTTTCTCATATCAATGGCTTAGAAAATGTTAATAAATAAATTTATGTAAAGGAATTAGAGGTTAACGGTATTACTTTTGAGATATTGATAATACTGCTATTCTTTGCTTAGATAGTCTCTTTCAGAGCATCTAACACACTAATACATAAACTGCTGACTGAAGGAACCATGGTAATTTTCTTATGTTCAAGAGCAAATATATGAAATAAAGATGCCATTTTGTTGCATTTTTCAAGGAAGGATAATATTTAATTCTTTGATATCATCTCAAATCAGCAATGCACACTGAGGCAAAGGACAAAACATGACTTGATTCACTACTGACTACATCTTCAACTTAAGACTGTTTGTTTAGATGTCTAAATTTAGTAAACCAATTTGGTATGCTTGGTATCTTTGGTGTAGTGCAGCTAGTAAGCTTGTACAATCTGATAAAACAACTCAGAGATCCTTGGAAAAAAATGTTATTGCTACTAAAACTCAGTAATAGAATTGAAATTTTCCTGAGATAAAAGTGTAGACCCATGAGTAAGGCAAGGTCTGCATCCTGTCACTGTTACTGTTTAAAGTCAGCATTTATGGGGTGACAGATAATCTGTATGGGGAACTGTAATACTCCTAGAATTTAATACCATCTTGCTGTGAATTCTCGGTTCTGCCAATAAAATCATCTTACTGGTTGAGTTTGTTAAGCTACTGAAGCTGATCGGCAATCTGGTCAGACAAGCAGCAATATTCAAGAGGGTAACAGATATGAATTAAATTAATTTCCTAATATCATAATAACTATTGAACTGTCTTAAATAATAGCCAGTCTCATCTTAACTTAATAACTACATGGTACTAAGCAGGTGTAAACTGTCAAATGTTATGCTGAATAACCAGTAGCTGTGACTACTCAAGGACAATTAGTTTCTGATATATTGTGTTTGATTGTTCTTTTATACATTTATAAGGAATTATCTTTATACTGAAATGCACTGGAATAGAAACTCCATGAAGGATGATGAGCAGCACAGTGAAGTTTCTCTTTGTGACATATTCATCAATGCAGAAATTACTGAGAGTAAGAACTAACTCTTTCAGCACAATTTCCATTTTTGTGGCTTTCTGAGTAGCTGAGGCAATGCAAAGGTGAAAGACTCCAGATTTGCTCAAGGTGATTGCCAAGACACAAAGCTGCCAAACAGAAAAATTACCAAAGAAAGATCACTTGGTCCCTGAAAGTTTCAAAGGTGCAATTATAGACACCAGTAGGCATATGAGGAGAATAAAGCCAGAGTATTAGACTTCACTGGTTATCAGATGGCTGTATTAAATGTCAAAGGTGACAGTATTTTGTGGAGCTTCATTCTGGTGAGGAGGATGCACAGGTTGTCAGAGATTATTATAAACTATATTTTTAAATAAGACCATGACCTATTAGGTTGTATTCTTCATATAGTAATTTTAAACATTAATTATACATACATTTTAATGCAATGCTTCTCAGAATTCCCATTTTGAGTCCTTTTTTTATGAGGTAGTAGAAGACAATGCAAAATGGTTAAAGCATTTTAAAGTGCTGCAGTTTTTACCTTTAACAGAAACTTTGACTTGTATCAGTAAATATAAATAAATCATATTGTTTGACTGCAAAATACAGCAACTAGGATGGAAAAGTGAGAAAGATGAGATGAATCATTCATGCAAAATGCTTATATTTAATCAGTGACTATCAATTCAAATATATATATATATATATATGCACATTATAAGAGATGAAAACAACAACAACAACAACAACAACAAAAACATTGGTTTTGAGGAACTAGGTGCAGGTGTCATTTTCTTAGACTGGATTATAGACCAGCATATAAAATCTAAATATTTCCTCTAATAAATTCTGGGGTGACTTTATGCTTCTGTGTTTTAAGGGACTTCAGCTCTGGAAGACTTCAGGGCTCAGGGAAGTTTTTCATCCCAATCCAATAGAAACAACATGCAGTGGACTTTTGATGGGGAAATCCTCACATCGCTACTCAGTAAAGCCACACACACACACAAAGGATCCTCCAGTAGCCAGTGAACCCCCGGTCTCAGCAGTCTGGATCCCATGTTCGGCTTGACCCATGCTTTTCTCTGCCTTTGCTGTCAACAAAATAATAATAATAATAATAATAATAATAATAATAATAATAATAATAATAATAATAATAATAATAATAATAATAATAATAATAATAGAACTTATAGCGGTGTAAATATAACTAAAAATAGGTTTGTGATAGTCCTCTGTTGTATAAAAATTAAGATGAAAAAGCTGACCTTCACTACTGTGTTTAGATGACAGTTATTTCATGCAGAGATAGCTTTCATTTTGTCTAAGATTTTACAACACCTGCTGGAAACTGCAATCTGGATAGAACCTACATTAGTGTCTTCCATATAAACCACCACAGTGCTTCATGAATGCTATGTTGGGTCATTCATTTGTAGATATTGGTTTCGGAAGCTAGAAGAGGAACAATGACATTTTGATGGAAGATTCTAGAGGTTTTTTGAACTGAACCAGTTAGCTGTACTCTCAGTTTATTGATTTGCTAAATACTGCTTGCCCTTTCAAAAACAATCTTACATATTGATGATACACTAAAAAGTATCCAGATGCTTTAACACAAGTGATTTCTTTGTCTGTTTGTATAATATACTCAGTTGTCAAGGATATCCGGATATTCTTATTACTCCCTACTGCTTTGAAAAGATAAAATAAAATATTATACTTTAAATTTGCTTTTGAGCAAAGAAAGAAACAAAAGACAATATCCCAAAGGACTAATCCCAACTGAAAGCTCTTCATGAAGAGAACATAAAAGCCTTTAGGTTGTTTGCATTTTCTTTCTATTTTTTAAATTGCATTCTCACTTAAATAATTTATACATAGTAATTGAGAATATTTTGTTGTCTTTAATGATGGTATCCCAAGAGTAATATCAGTAGTCTTGTAAATCAAAATATTATTAAGAAAAAAAAAAACCAAAAAAACCCACAACCAAAACCACAGGATTTGTCCCACTTTTTCTTTTTTTCTCTGTCTGTGCTAAGAATAGAAATAATCCATGCTACATTGTTACTTAAAACACTCATTTTTTCTTTCATTACCTATGAGTTCACATGGAGAGTTCACAAGAGATAAATTATAGCCACGATACTAAGCAGTAAGTATGAGTAAATTAGGTTCATTGCTAGTTATCTCCTGATCAAGGAAGCATATGTGTTTGATATTTCTTATGCAAAATGAATACACTTTTGGCATTACCAGGTGTTTCTTTCCCCCTCCTCTCTCCTACTCCCTTCCCCCTTGAAATAAAACCTTTTCGGAGGTTGTCCTGCCAGTAAAAAAACCTCATTGTGAATTCATATGGGTAATGCACAAAAGCCAGTCCACCATCTAATCTTCAATTATTTCAACAGTGTATACAGAGATTAACAAACAAAAGTGCCTATAGCTTCACCCATGGCTTTTCACTAATCTTATAAAGAGAAACATCTTACAATTTCTTGCCAATAATGTTAATGTGGACTGTGCACTGAATTAATCTTTACTTAACAGTTAAACCACCAAGAAGCTCTGGTTAAAGCTGCGGTAAGTGTCTACCGCATATTCATGACAAAACATTTTATGCCATCTTCTGTTCTTCATCCAGAAGTAGATGTGGATCATTTAAGAAATTATAAAAGAAAAATACATTCTGAGAAATTAAGTGTTTCTTTGAGTGTTTTATTGGAGATATTTATGAAACAAGTTAATGCAAATGAACAGATTGATGTGGTCAGAGTACAAACCAACATCTAGAAATTTGATTTTGTATCTTGCACCTCTGATTTCCAATGAGGTTCTATTCCATGCCCTGTTTTCCCTGACTATTATTTGGACTGTTCTTTGGCATTAAGACTGATACCAGCATCATGACAAGCATATGCTCCAGAAAATGATTTAACCTTATATTTAAGTTCTTTTTCCTCCTTAGCTGACTCCAGTACAAAAAAACGTAATAAGGTCCTCCTTATTCTCTTTCTACAAAACCTGAAATTAATTTTGTTGCCTTCACTAAATATTTTAAAGTGGTATATTATTTTTAATGCCATGATGACCAGAAATAGAAAAATATTCAAAGTTATTTCCTTCAGAAAATCATTATCTTCTAATATATGGCTCAGAATACTTCCAGATCTTTTACATTGTTATCCCATCTTGATGGTTCAAGCATTTTCAAAGATATATCAATTGGTAGTTTAGTTTCCCTCAAGAAATTTTCTCATCAATAATCTATATTTCTCTATTATTTTAATTTGTTTCATTAAAACCACTCTGTGGTCAATATTGAAGGCTAGCAGGGGGTAAAGTCAATTTACTATGATATAAACAGAGACTTTCAAGTTACAGTGACTGTTGGAGCTCCTTTTGTCTAGTGCAATCTCTGAATTCACTTACATTATTTTGATGTAAAAGTTTTTTATAGAGTACAAGTCAGCTGCAGTAATTACTCTCTTGGGCTCTTGATATAGAGAAATGGCTATTTATTTTGGGAAAGCTGTTTGACTGTTTTCTCAGGACTGCAGAATATAATCTGCTCCTTTTGTCTGCTTTGTCTATTTGCCTTTCCAGGCTGTTATATTCATCTCATCAACCTAAGTGAATCCCACTAAATTCACTAAGTGAATTGTATTTATATTTCCAAACCCTTTCAGTAAGCACGTATGATCTTTATTTTGTTTCTATTTTATTGGTGTAATAAGCTGGGCAGAAGCATGTCTTCAACTCTGAGGAAGTAAAATCTGTATGTACTGTGATATCTTCCAAATCATACTATCTTTCAAAAATGAATTTCCATTTTAGAGAAACAATGATGAAACTGCATCACCTGATCACAAAATAATTTTCTTTATGTTATAATTAATCAGACTTTGAGATTTAAAAATAAGCACTGCAATGAAGTCATCTCAAATGTAACATTATCTTGAGCCTTTCTTCCTCTGAGAAAATTTTTCCAGCCAAGATTTTGTCCTGTTCCTGTGCTCACATATGGGAACAGGTTTCACTATGGCTACATGGCTACATCTACACCAGCAGATTAAATTTATTCAGAGACATCTTCAAGCAATGAGGCCAGCTAGCACAGGACATCTCTTATCTTTTCTGACAAACTGTTTCAGCCTCCAGAGCAGGATGTCTGTGTGAAAACTATGTGCTGGAATGGCTCCTGGGCTGCTCCAGCTGCCAAACCATGTCCAAAAGTTGTTCAGGGAAAGAGCTTATTGAAATGGGCCAAAATCATGCCAGGAAACCTTCTAATGCTTTATTAGCATAAATGATCATGCTCCAGTGCCAGGAAATCTTCCCAAGCACACTCAACTTTGCTAGGATAGATGCAGACCATGAGGTTTTTCCCTGATAGGTGTATTTCTGCTAACCATCTGGGCCAAAACAGCTCTTGTTTAGTTTTCTTTCTGTAAGTACTTTTCTTTCAATGGCCAAAGAAATATAAGAATGACTTATCCCAAAGTGAGTGTTAATATACGTAGGGTAAAGTAGTATTTCTATTTAGTTATCTGATACTGTTGCTGAGGTAAGAGAGAAGGAGAACAATCAGCCACCATGCAAATATATTTATATCAAAATTTCTCTAGGAGTCCTAAAGAATTCTTGAATTACCAAAAGCTTTCCAAAAACAGACAATGTCTGTTCAGATAATTTATAACCTTTGACCATCATGGCTACAAAATACTACTCTTCTAAACAACATCTTTAGTTACCTCAAAAAAAAAAAAAAAAAAAAAAAAAAAAGCTGCATAGCAAACATAGATAATAGTAGAGACATCTGGGCTTTTCCTAGCATGGACAGTTCTCCATGTTGATTTAAGAAGACTCTATTTACCTCAGTTATTCTTCACCCAGAATCAAAGAAAGAAATCCTGTGCATGTTCACTATGCTATGCAAGGGACAGGTACACTTGCTTCTCTATGTGCAAGTCCATTTTTTCACAGTTGAGATATTTTATTTCCTCCTGCCTAATTTATTTGTATGCCTTTCTTGTCAGACTGGCTTATCCCTTCACTAGTGTTGCTTTCTGCCTTATCCTTATTATTATTTTGAGCTATATAAAGGCTCTCCTTCATTCTGCATAGTTTTCTGTGGTGTTATCAGTGTGGCTTTTAATATATTGCCATTATGCAAGGAGGAAAGAATGACTTTTGCATTTGGACCAGACAGTGATGAAGTTTGTGTTCATTTTCAGTTCCAGTGGGAAATAATTTTATTCTTCTTGTCAGCCCACTGAGATATCTTTGTGCTCTGAATATGTTAGTTTTCCTCTCTGTGAGCCAGCAAATATTCATAGAAAAAATGTGCTCAAATGAACTTTTCTGCTGTGTTAACTTGGGAGTCTCTGACATGACAAAGGACATAAACTCCTTATGGTGCTGTAGTGGAACCTGCATTTTATTGATGGGGGAACTTTGCACACTTGTATCAGAGACAGTAGCAGGTTGCCTGCTCTTACTGACGTATTCATATTAGTCACATTAATCCTAATTGTTCTTCCTCTACTTTTGTCATACCCAAGGGATATGGTTTATCTTGAATGCATCTTCAGAGTTTCTGTTCACATAATGAAGACAAAGTCTTGCTCAGTAGGCAAAAGGTACTTTAATTTTGTTCTCTCTTGTGTCCTAAATGAAAGACTTTCAAGTTTTTGTAATTCCATAATTATTTTTAACCTTCTGAATTCCTGAAGGTAACTTCCATCTATTGGAGTGGGAGTAAATGAAAACTAAAGCCACAGTAATTCAAATAAGTGGTAGCAGTAAAAGCAATTATGTGTTAGATGTAAAAAATCTGGCATAGATTTCTATCTTTTAAGACTGGATATGTTTCATCTAACTTTTAATGTATTGTATGTACAATAGATGGCATATATTGCTTTTGTAAACTTCATGTATCTCTCCATGAATAATAGAAGGGTCACAGGTGATTACTGTATCTGACTGCTAAATTTTTAAATGAACAAAATTATATAAATCCCACTTAATTAATTAGCTGGTATTTTCCCTGTTAAAATCTGTGACTGTGAGGTTCAAGTCCTGACTATACATATTAAGAGGTTGTTTTGGGTTTTTTGGTTTGGTTTTTTTCCCAGCTCATTTGTAGGACAAAGTAAGCAAACAAGAAATTGAGGAATTAAATAGTGGAACATAAATTGGAACAAATTTACTCAAGACTGTGTGTCAGATCAGTAGGAGAATATAAAACCTGAGTTTCCTGTTTGCTTATTTAGACCCAGTCAGTAAAATACAATGCAAATCTAATGGATAAGGGTGTGATCCATCTCGCCTAATTTTAGATATAACATGGATATAATTGTCTAAGTGTTCTCTACACTCAAGAAAAAGAGATCCAGAAAACAATTCATTCTATCTATTTTAGACAGCTATCCCAGGATAAGGTAAATTACTCTGTGGAGTTACCTATTCCCCGTTATTGATGATGGAAGAAGCTGACGTCAGCAGACAGCTACCTTTTAGATGGCCAAGTTGTGGTGGTAGAATATGGCCCAAAAGACCACAGTATATATACGATCACATGTGACAGCAGCCAACAAGAAGTGTCTACTTACCAAGGGATGAAAATTATTTTTCACAAAAACTTTCAAGATTTCAAAGTTTGCTTTTGAGCTGCCCTCAAGCAAACCACCAAACATTCCTAATGTTTTCACACATAAGGAAGTGTTATTTTCCAGTGGAAAATAAGAGCACTTTGATTCAGAAGGGAATTTGTGTGTATGAGTTGGAGAATAAGTGGATGAGAACTCCATGTTGTGCAGGAAATTCAATTTGACGTCTCTGCTCAGCCTGGGTCAGAGCAACATGTACCATCCCCTATTGCGCTGAATCAGAAGAGAAACAGTTCATCTTTATGGAAATTTTTTTGCTTAGCTGAAAACTAGTTCCAGGAAACTGCCTTTGCAGAGAGAGGTCAAAGATAGGCATTAAAAAAGGAGGTTCTTTTCATATTTGCAAGCAGGATTTGCAAAGCATGGCTGTGGCAATGTAATGATTACAGTACTGCTTCTGCTAGATACTTTCTGTGAAGCAAAACACACAAATTGGGGAACTTTACTGCCAACCACAAAACTCTTGCTAGCATTAGATTTCCATTTCAAAAGAAACACTAAAAAAAACAATATTTGGAAGTAAAATATCTAATCAATAGCTCTCCTCCCGATATCTACTCACTTTAATTTTTTAAAAATATTATCTATAGAATTTTCAATAGCATACATTTCTTTTACAGATACAAATCCAATATATTTAACTATAGCATTGGGGTTTTTTTAGGGATCTGGGGTTGTTCAGCATTGTACATTATGACTGCATAAGCACTAATAGTTTATCTCTGTTAAGTGAAATGCTATGAAATTATTCCATCTAATCATGTTAATCATGGCAGTGGCAAGTGAACAACCAAAATGGGTCTCTCTAGTTTTAGGAAGAGTGCAAGTCCAGAATAGCAAGCAGTCCGTGACTTAAATCACAACTGGCCCTACAATTGCCTTTACAATCATGATGATTGCACAGAGGGGAAAAAATAAATTGTTCTGTCAGAACTGGCATAGGCAATGACTTTATTTGCCCAAGCTAATTGTTCATACAAATAGGGTATACAACTTATCATCTGCCACTCAAATGTGATCTGTGCACTTGAACGTATATTGAAGTCGCTATAAAACTATTTTCCTAACAATTTTACTTATTTTCAATAAAAAGGTAAAGAACTGGTAGTGAAAGTGATTTTCATACATATATTAAAAAGATAAGGTGTCAGAGGAGACAGAGGATTACAGGACATCTAAGGAGTATTAGATTATAACATGGAATGTCTTTGATATGATATTTACAGCAATGCTATTTCATCATTTTATCCTATTTCTTCTAGTTTTCCTCAAGTAGTCCAGTTTTAAATTTAATCCCTATACTACATCATTCTATTCTTCAACTAAGCCTTCATCTGCTTTGTGTGTATGGAACTGAAATAATAAATCACATTAATTGGCTGCGTTCCCACAAACTGTGTTTTAATCTAGTAAATCAAGACATTCCCCTTACTTCATATTAGGCATTGGGAGATAGGTTCCTGATGTAATTTTTGTGTACATCTTCTGACATCAAAACAGAAAGCCTTTAATTCTAGTACCATCACTGAAGATACTACATTGGCTGTACACACCATATGACTGTCTCCAGCCCTTGGAAGAAGTGTTTGGTTTTGCAATAGTTTGTTCAAAAAAAAAAAAAAAAAAAAAAAAAACCTTCCATACTTGATTTTACATTTTTTGAGTTACTTACTTAGAAATATAAAATTATCAACTCTGTAATCTTCCATGATCATTACACATGAATATTCTCTATGTGGAGATATATATACACACACAGGTACACTTATACACATATATACGTGTAAATATATGCTGCAACTGGAAGAGGTCATCTTTATGTACACCTGCAGTTAAACTCCATTTAGTGTACAGACACATTGTGTCAGTGGTAGATGTGAAGTATTTCATTTATTCTTTAGCCCTCCAAAACCATCTCACTTAAAGATGTCACCATTTTGTAACTCTGACACTGCTCTTAGAATCTCTTAGAAAGTCTTTCTGAAAGAAATCTAAATAAATAAATAAAACTTTTGTCTCCAAGGAGACTGTGATTGTACATTGGGAATCCACATGAGCAATCTCCAGACACTGACTGTGGAATGAATACAGTAGATGCTTTGTGCGGGAAAAAAAAATAATAAATAAACCATTTAAGTAACAATTCACTTGTCTCAAAGAAAGCTTTAATTATTTTAAACCCTATTATACTTCTAACAAAAAATCTCCCGTGTTTCACCCCTTTTATTGAATGAATGTTCATTGATTGAATAAACTCACATCATTGCCACTGGTCTAGTATCTGTTTTTCATTAACTGCAACAAGTCACTTTGTTGTGAACTTTGGAAACCCTTACTTCATTCAAGGTGTTTTATTTTGTCCTAGTGATTTCAGAGAGATTCTGAAGTTGGGTAAGAATTTGTAAAATACCTGCCTAATGCACTCCATTTTCCATGTGGGGTTAATCATGGCCAGGATTAATCATGCCCTGATTTATGCAAATATTTTAAGACCATAAACAGCCCTTGTATAAGACATTGAGCAGAAACCATCCTGGAAAGAGAGGAACAATTCTAGCATTGGTATTATTTGAAGGAAGGACATTTGGAATGTCTAGATCAAAATTTTCCTTATAATGGACAAATATGGAGAAAAAAGTCATAGAAGAGGAATGACTTTTCACCAATCTATTTGCAGGAGAACTGTATTCAGCATTCATCAGATCATGCTGCCAAGACACAAACAGGAATTCTATTCTTCAGTGGGAAATTTGTCCCTTTCAAACAGCAACATTTCTGCAGGTTTTGTTTTTCTTGTATTAAATATTACACGTTAACTGAGGGTTAAAGAGTGAAGAAATTTTTTTAACAGAAAACTATGGTTAACATTCTGGATATCCTGTATTTTAAATTCCCTTCAAAAAATCCTTCTCTGGCTCAAATGACAAAGTATGTTAAATAGAAAACCTGAATATTCAAAGTCTGCTATAACAAAAATCACATAACTATTATAGCCTTTTGCTTTTGTGTAGGATACTTGTGGTTGGACTGAACACATAGACTACGTGAATTTCTCTCCCTTCTGTTTTGCAGAAAGCTAAAAATAACTAAAGTTTACTCTGGGGAAATAACTTCCATCAGAAAGACATAGAATTTACAAATCAAACCAGTAGAAATATATACATGCATCTCAGTCAGATAATACTCTCCATAATTTTAAATAACACCTGTAAAATTAAAATAACTCAGGAGTTCACAGTTCATTTTTTAGCCACTTGTAGGCAAGAATCTTGCTTTTCAGGTTTTTATGAGACTGTGATTATATGGTTATAGATGATCCATATGAGAAGATTACTATCCTTAGCAACTAACCAGTTACTAGGGTTAAGTAGTTACTAGTTTAGAGGGTCTCACCTCTTCACACCCCTCAGGTCTGCTGGAGTATGACATTGGGTCAATTTGGTCCAAACCATTTTTACAACAGCTCTAAGGACTAGGATGATGTCTTGCATCAACCCAGAGAGACATGAGGTTGGGAGGATCACTTCAGTGCTCACTGTGGTCCAGATTTTACTATGAAATGACATGTTTGGAAATAGTTACAAACAACCTATCTCACTGATAGGGGCACTCGGTTTTCAGAATCAAAGCAGCTTATTCTATCCACCCATCTTGGACAAATCATGTTTTCAAGCAGTGCTTTTCATATGCAACTGTCCATCATACACAGATTTGCATTCTTTTCTGGGATTTTGGGTCTTGTCCCAAGTTTTATTCACTCTTTAAAGACATGCCTGATATGATCTAGATTTTGACTACCATAAGCACAAACTCACCACACCAAAAGGAATAGGACATTTTGTCTCTCAAGATTTGAGTTAAAAATATTAATAAAACTGTGAGTCAGATGAGAATAATGTTTATGGATAACTTCTGAATACCTAAAAATTAATCTAATTAAAAAAAAAAAAAAAAAAAAAAAAGCCCCAACATTTTGAGGAATCATCTGTCCCCAATCACTGCAGTAAACATTATACTACAGAATATTTCATTAGTTGGTCTTATTCATTACTTGATATGTTTTCCACTTTCTTTCTTACCATAATCAGGAATCTTTCTGTCTCTTTCTACCCTTCTCCCTATCCATCTAAAAATATGAAGTCCTTAATACTTTATTTATTTATTTATTTTAATTTCACAGAGCTCTAAAATGTTGTTATATATTCTTCAACAGCCATCTCCACAAAGGATTACGGCAGCTGTCCAACAGCTCAGGGTGCCACACTGCCTGACATTTAAGAGGAGAAGGAACTATACTTGAAACTACCCAGTAGATTTGTATTCAGTGAACAAAGCTTTTCAAACAGGAAGATAGCCAGGACAACGAAGCTAATCATCTTCCTTTTGCCAAACATAGCATGTGTCCTTTGATAACCATAAGTGATTAGAAATATAATTTTTCCTGTCATGCAAGAAGCATTACTCCATACTTCCAGGGTCAGCAGTGACACAGAGGGTAGACTGCTGCATAATGAACTGCTAAGAGGCTCAGCAGTTTATTCTTCTTCTATGAAATTACAAAGCTAGCCCAGATGAGCTTTTGCTTGAGATCTGAAGGAATCATAGCCCCCAAGAAGTGTGCTCTGAAGCATAGAAATGCTGTGAGATTAGAAGGTAAGAAGGAATACTTGTTAATCCCTTTTTTATGCCAGTGTTATGATTGAGGCTGATTAGAAGCTCGCAGATGCTTTAGACATTCACAGGCAAGCTAAGCCTAAACCTACAAATCCAGAAGAAATCATATATAAATAATAACTAAATTTTGATAGTTTGATGCTTTATAGAAATTATTTTTTTTTTTTTATTCTCTGAAGTACTTAAACTAACAACTAAATCAATTTTGAACATTATTTGATATGGTTTTCTTTGTCACTTCACTGTGTCAACTATCAATTTTACCACAATTATCAAGATATCTGAAGTGTTTATTGAAGCCTCAGATCCTGAGCAACTAGATGGAAATCTCAGCTTCAAGAAGAGGTTTCTTCCTCTCTTGTCCATATCATTCTTTAACATCTGATTTTCACAATTTTTTTTTTTTTTTTTAATAGTATCTTGTTTCCAGAATATAAACTAAGTTGGAGCAACCTCACTTTGAGTACTGCATGCGGTTCTGGGCCCCACAATTCAAGAAGGATATGGAGATCTTTGAATGCACCCAGACAAAGGTAACAAAGCTGGAAAGAATGTCCTTTAAAGACCAATTACAAACTTTGGACTTGTCTAGTTTGGAGAAAAGGAAGCTCAGGGGTAACCTCATTGCTCTCTGCAGCTTCCTGAGGGGCAGTGGATAGGGGGGTTCTGAGCTCTTCTCCCTGATATCCAGTGATAGGACTCATGCGAATGGTTCAAAGGTGTTCTAGGGGAGGTTTAGACTGCACATCGGGAAGCGTTTATTTACTGAGAGAGTAGTCAAACCCTGGAACAAGCTTCTCAGAGAGGTGGTCAATGCCCTAAGCTCATCAGTGTTTAAGAGGCATTTGGACGATGACTTTAACAACACACTTTAACTTTATCAGCCTTGAGTTGGTCAGGCAGCTCGACTAGATGATCATTATAGGTCTCTTCCAACTGAAATTCTATTCTATTCTATTCTATTCTATTCTATTCTATTCTATTCTATTCTATTCTATTCTATTCTGTGATTATATTCTATTCTATTCTAAAGTTGAGTCTTGGGAAGAATATTAGTGCTGTCTTGAGCCAATTGTAAGTCTTGCACTAGTCCAAAGAGCATAATTACTGTGCTTACACAGAACATTCACATACTGTATGTGCAACGTGTCTGATCTCACCGCTCATATGGTATAGAGTCTCATTATTTGTCTCTCCATTCTTTACAAAGAACAAAAGAATTTTTGGGGTGCTATGAATTGGTTCTATTTCCAAAATGTTTCCCAGCTATTCTGAAATTGCTGAGGTTGGAGACAATTTTTCTGCAGGGCATCACCACAAGTGAAAGCAGTAGAAATAGCCTGCTGCTTTCCGTTTTCTCAGATCCTTTGAGATATGAGACCATCCTACTCCAGCTTAACTCCTACCCTCACTTAAACCTCTCCAGGGTCCCACAATCTCTGCTTAACTGCACTAACACTCACACTTTGTTTGTAGAGAGTAAGACTACCACTGAGAGGAAGGAAAAAAAAACCCATGATTTTTCTCACTTTATACTTCTCACAGGAGGACAAGTATGAGAATGTGAGAAGCAAAAAGCAAAGCAGAGCAGGCCTAATTTGGACCACAGGTGACAGAAAACTAGGTATCCTGATCTCTTGCATACCATGTTCAATAGTAACCAATTTTTGCATCATATACCAATAAATTTTTATTCAATTTGTTGTTACATGTCTTTTGAATCATGATACTAATTTATTAACTTTATGTTATTCACTAGACATACCACATATATAGTAAACTGGATGCTCCTCAATCGCTCCAGATGCACACACAGTGTTTATGGTCAATTCAACTCCTAAGATAACTCTAGAAGTAATCGTGGTTAGTTGTTTTATTTATAGAAGGTTTTTCATTTTCTTTATTTAAGAGAAAGAAGACCAGCAACAGGAGTAATCACTCCCTGACTTTTAGCTTTAGTATCTAGATTAAAGACAATCTTCCAAAAGCAGTTGATAGAGAGACATTGCACTTGAACTAAAGCCCTAAAAATCATTCTGTGGCACATGAAATACTAAGAATATGGCTCAACCTTACATCCTTTCCTCTGGTACTGAATCAAATTGCCCAGATGTCTGCTAGCATCTCAAAATTAGACTGTATTACAGAAAGGACCAATGCTTTTACTATGTATTTCACTGCAAAATTCTCTATTGGCATCAGGAAGAAGTAACCAGGTGACCCTATTAGGCTCCTTGAGAATAATAGGATAAAGCTAATGAAGTGTGCTAGTTTTATATTCAATATTTATAAAGCAAATAATTTTAAAGTACCTCATTCTTCTTTGTGTAAGCCTTTGCAAGTTCTCACAAAGGCAATAGGATTTTGAGTTTCACTGAATCAGGATGGGTAGGATCTGCCTTCATTGCGTCACTTTAGTAGCACCAGCTTAGGTAAAGTTCTTGCATTGCTTTACAACACAGGAAAAAAGCTTAGAAATATCACAAAGGTTATTCTAGTAATTCTAAAAAGCTCTCCTGAGTATACAGCTGTATAGATAAACACAAATTTCAGACTCTCTCTTGAGGTCAAAACATTTAATTAACTGATTAGTTACTAGCAGAGTTGGTCTATTAGCAACAAGACTTTCACCAGATGAGCAGTGAGTTTATTTAAACTCTGACAAGGTCTTACAGGTATTTGTGTGGAATGAAGCAAGTAAAAGAAAAAGCTGATCTGACTGCATTAATTAATAGCTTGCATATCTTCCTGTTAAAAATCACAGTGTATGATACAAACACACACACACAGATAACATACTGTGTTACAGCACCAAGGCCTTGGACTTATTCTCATTGCCATCTCTTTCTGTACATCCTGCTTGCAATTCTTGTTCATTGTAATAAAACCAAGCACTCAAACTCATCATATTTTTCTCTCAACCAGCCTCTTTCTTTTTCCTCTGATAATTCTTAAATCAATTTGATTGCTCAAACTACTAACCTAGAACCTTCTCTCACCCAGCTCTCACCGTGTTACTCTCAAATGTTCTTTCCTGACCAAAAGCATATAGATCTAAGCCATGTCCTTAGCTTTGATAACTAAAAGTGGTCTCCTCCTCCAATTGATTTCCAAGGGGTTATTTTGCTCCCATCTCATTTTCAGTGACTTATAGGACAACCTTTCTCTTTTGATCCAAAACTCAACCACTAAAATTCACTTTATTGTTCATTTTCCATTTCCTACTGTTTTATTTTGTTATTGCTTTGCAGTATTTTTCATTCAACCTTTTTGCCCTTCTTTTATCAAATACATTCTAAGAACTACAAGTAGATTTTTTTTTTTCCCCCCTAATGAATTTTTGGCATGCAGTTTTGATAGCCTTCACAGATATCTTTTGCTTTATGTGGTGTCTCAGCTATCATTAAAAATCTTTGCTATAAAACTCAGTGCCCTGTAGAATATCAATCATTTTCAGAGATGATAAAAAAATGGAAAAGAATACATTGAAAACGTTGTCCCTTGTTTTTCAGTTTCAAATTTTCAGTAGTAGTTTTATCAAAATTCTGTATTGATATATATTTCAAAGAGCTCAGTGTTTGTTTCCCACTTAAAGATTCACAGTATTTCTCTGATTATACAGGAGAAATTAACAAAATTAACATGATGGGCTGGAATTTGAAAAGTCAAAATCAAACCCAATTCTTAAATGTGTGAAATCAAGGAAACTTAGTTTGCAAGAAAGATGTGCTGGAGATTTTAAGATCATCATACTCTTCAGAGTGTCTCTATTTTTATTAGCACTTCTGGAATTATTTTGGGAGACAGCTAGTTGTTTTTTGAAGGTCAGAAATCTACTTAGAGTTACTCTCAGTAATGTAACTTATGAACATCTACATAAAGCAAATTGTGACAGAATCCTACAAGACAGATGTACTTAAAATACACTAAAACCAATACTGACTTTTTAATAAAGAAAAAGGGAGAAACTGGCATCAGAAAGTTGCATTTAGTTACTAAAACTGAAGCTTACATATTTAAAAATCGTAATTAGTTTCCTGATGATAAAGGAATATCTAAGTTTATCCATTCAACCTTACAATGTTTTATTAACAGCCCACCATTGTTTTATTAATGTTTCAAAAGAGATCTCTGCTAAATATTTCCTGCTAAATGCCATGTGATAGGCAACCTCTTGGACTATGAACTTGTAGTTAAAGTTCAGTTGACTTTCTGAGCTGAAAACATTGATGTAGGTGAGAATTCATAGTCAGTGACACACACAGGACCTTGTGTTGAATCAAGCAGGAGTTATGTCTTGGGACCTTAATCACCTCATTTGCATTCTCGTAGGCTTCAGGATGGGACAAAGCTGCAGAACAAAAATGTTTCCTAATTTAGAACAGGAAATTAGACTTTCTACAAGGGTGTTTTGAACATTCACTTACAAGGGAGAACTTTTAGAAGCCTTAAGCCCTCAGGGTATCTGTGGAGAGAGTGATCCAGGATGGAGATACCTGGCACAGATAGCATGCATGGAAGAGTTCCAACTGGTGAATGTAGTGACAGCTGTTCTCTGAAGTTGTACTGTTGTTCTTCCTCTTCTTACAGTTTTATAATAATGGGTTTTTTTGTCGTTTTTTTTGTTGTTTTTTTTTGTTTCGTTTTGTTTTGTTTTTGTTGGGATTTTTTGTGGGTTGTTTTTGGTTTTGTTTTTGTTTTTCCTGGGACAAACATTTTGCTGTCCATCTTAAACATATCTCCTGAAGCTTCAGGTACCAGGTTCTCCTAGAGCAGAACTCCCATTTGACCCCCTGCTGCTTCTTCCTGGAGTAGGTAGTGGAGTGACTTATTTTCAGGTATTCTTTAAGAAGTGCCCTCTACTGCAATCCTGTTTAGTTTGGGGTTTTTTAGTGATTTCATGGAAACAATTTGTAAATTATGATCCTGGCAGATTGCTCACTAAAAGATAAAAAAGAGAGTGAAGATGTGAAAAACCTTTTCTAATATCTTGAAAATAAACCACTCCTATTTTGCTAACTGAAATTAACTTTTTTAGCAATTACTATAAATATTTAAAAAAAGAAATCAATGCAAGGTATGTAAGTAGGATGTTAATATTTCACTTTGGACAAATAAGCTGTATTTCTTAATGGTAACAAGATTTTTTAATTTTTTTTAGCTAACAGTTAAAAATGTTAAAATCTAACACATTAAAGAATCAAATGGTTCTGTTTATTATAAATTGAGTATATTGGGTTTTTCCTAATTTTTATTATTATTAATTCTGAAAAATACTGTACATACTATATTGTGTAGAATGTCCCCACATTTAGAAGGGAAGATTTAATTTGTAACACAGGGCAAGCAGATGACTCATGGGTCAAGCATAGGTATTTTCAAAAATTTTGAGGTTTGTTGTTTTTTTTTTTTTTAATGTGAGTTGAGTGAGAAAGGTATTTTCAAATCCATGTATAGTTCTCAGTCAGGCAGATTGGGGCCCAGCTGACTTATCTTTAAATTTAACTAGGTGAGGACAAACCCAGCCTAACTGACTGACACTTACATCACAGACAAATCCTGCTGAGAGAGCCATCCTAGGCCACCTATTCAGTTAATTAACAGAAATAGGTCATTTAGGACATTATTCATCCCACCAATATTGACTTAGACTTTCAGATAAAATTAGGGGCACCCTCAAAAGCATTTCTCAGGGACTTTTAATGAAATGAAATCTGCCTTGAGTTTCAGTTGAAATTCTTCAGTATTCCATGTATCAAAGTACTTTAGGTGTAATAGTCCATTAAGTCTCATGAAGAGAGAAAACAGTAGTAAAACAGTGCTCCCAAAACATATATTTATAAGGAAAAGGGTGAGAAGAAAGCCATTAGATGCTTGGGCTATAACTGGATGTATTTTTCTAGTCAGGAACAAAAGAAAAGCCATATGTAGACAGACAGCAGTCCTTTAATTTCCTTTATATTTTCCTCTCTTTTTGCCCTTTCTTACTCCCTGTTGCCTCAGGACCAGTTCTGCCCTGTAGCCAGTCATAAAATGCCTGTGAGTCCTTCATCTTTTCTGGCTTCTGCTCCTTTGGTGGCATCAGCATTGGTAGGTCTATGAATAACATGCACAATTAAATGTGCACAGGGCTGCGCAGAGCTGTGCTCTATTTTTCTAATGAGAAAAAAATGGCTCACATTCTTTAAACTGGTAAAATATAAAAATAACACCTGATTGTTAAGCATATGAAATAATTTTTCTTTAATCTTCAAAATCCCAATTAATTCTTTGTGATATGTATAAGGTTCACAGTTATCCTTGAGGTGACATAAAAGTAGCCTAGCTGATATTATATATTATATAATTTGAGAAACAGAAGGTGATAATATAAAAACTAAAAAGGCTCCTAAAATCTTGCAAGAGAGCTGCAATTAAGGATGTACAAGAAACTGGCATTGCCATTTTCAAACTACTAAAAACTTCACTTTACAATGGCTATTATTATTTTTCACATGATCTTTGTATAGAAGTAAAAAAAAAATATATATTTTTTCAAAACTGTGCAGAACACTGACAACTAATTTTGCAGAACTCTCTGAACCAGATTGTGTTCATGTTTTAAGGATAAAGTCACTTTTCATTTCTTCTCCCCAAACCTGCCCTATGCTATCAGTGTTTTCTCTCTCTCCCCCTGTAATAAGAAGGAGACATTGTGTGCATCCCTGTCTTAAAGTGCAGGAGAACCTCACAGGTTTGTAATGTGGTTGATACTTGTAGAAGAAGAAAAGGTTTTGACCTTATCCAGCAATTCTAAATCTGGCTAATATCTACTAAAGAGTAGGACCTTGGCATGGTCATGGATGCATCAGAAGTGAGATTTCTGAGTGATACTTGTGTACCTAAAAGCATATTGCATTTGTCTCTCTTCACTTTGTACAGAACTATGTGTCAGCATCAGAAAATAAACTGTACTCAAAGTAACCATGGCAACGTTAACATAGATGCACTGTGGAAGGTACATATTACAACATGTGAATCTGAAAGGGTAGAGATAATGCTCTAAAGTTCCTGTTGGCCCAAACAGCTTCAAGCAAGGAGACCTGAGCCCAGGGAACCATATTCTTGGAGATAGGTCTTCATCCTCCTGAAGATTGCTGGAGGAACCATCCTCCTTCTCCCTTTCCATTTTTGCTCTAGGATGTTGGTTAAATTTGATACAAGCAGCTGTAATTCTCTGATAGTCATGAGTTTTAATCATTCATGGGCATACAGACTTTGCTTTAAATAAAGCTCTATATTTGAGTTTCTGTGTTTACTGAGACAGGTTTCTTGTTTTAGGATGGGGTATGAAAAAAAATAAAGGCAATATGAACAGTCAGGGAGTTTGATATCAGGAAATCCAGTGTTAAATCAGAACATAGCTCAGTAGAAGGACAATGTCAAATGTATAATGGTTACAATGTGAAAGACACAAAAAATCCACCATATTCCTGCAACAAATACACGATCTCTTAAAAGAAAAGGCAGTGCATTTAGGAACCAGTTCTGACTGTGTGCATTTTGGTTGACCAGAGCTTATGAGAAGAGGTCAGTCTTGTTAATAATGCCTTATTAATAGCAAACCTGTCTGTCCAACCTCATGTAGGGCTACCACATGTCCAGTAAGATCTGTATATGAAATCTTTTTCTCTCCAGAAATGTAAGTATTTTGGCTGGTTTTCTGGGATTTCCAGGCATCTGGCAGCTCATATGGGCAAACAAGACCAGCTGAGCTGCAGATACCAGAGACTCTGGATGTGCATAGATCAGTTTTATAGTACATGCATAGTAAAACCCTGATGGGGATATGACAGGTCTAATCTATGGAGATCTCTTATGCTGTGAACAGTCTCAGTCAAGAAAAGATATAGTAGCTGAAATAAAAGCAAAATATGACCTTCATTAAAGATATTAAGAAATATGCCACTGATGAACTTTATGAGTATAAGCATTACAGAGAACAGAGGTAAGTGGAAAGAGTTAATGGTCCTGAGCTGTGCAAGACCTGAAGCAGCCCAGGTAGCTGCCCTAAGTAGAAGAATCAAAGACATGGAATGTATTCAGTCAGATAAATCAGAGAGCTCCTGATAAGAAGATAACTGCTGTTACACAGCCCTGTGTTCTCATGGGTAGGATAAGACACTAAGGAAAGAATGGGAAACTTGCTGCCTTTGAACTATGGCCAGTTTGAGGGCAGTTAAACTTCCATGTTCTAGCTGTGCAATGATCTCTACAGGACACACATGGTATGAGGGAGACACTACCAAATCATGCAGATTCCTGGATGAAGTAAAACTAGAACTAGAGCTGAATGACACTTAGATTTAATAGCATAATCAGATCAGCCCAGTGGGAATTCTGGAAAAGTTTTGTTGTTTCCCATCTCTGACCTAGTTTATGTGATGCCCTTCCTTTTTCCAAGAGCTATGTTATGTGACTTCTGGTAAGATGTTGGGTTGTAGCTCATAAAGCCGATGGTCAATGCAATGGCAGAAGACACATGCTTGCTGAACTTAAAAGCAAATCAAATAGCAAGTAGCAGAGAAACACTGCAAGTAGCTCATATATGCCTTTAAGGTTAGGAAGTTAAAAGGGATAACACAACCTCCTTTTTAGATAGTAATGTAGAATAATAAAAACAGTGGTGCTTAAGGCTGTGTAACAGTCTGTATGCAGGAGAATTACCTAGATAATTCAAAATTGACACTGAGGCATAAGCAGACTACAGTCCAGAGAGAGAATATGAGAAAATATTTGCTTACAGCAGAGCACTATCTTTGGCAGCATCAGTAAAGTGAAAGTGAGTTATGTGGCTGCTGTTTTAGAAAAAAGAAGGCATTAAGATGCACTCTGTAAAGTGAAAATAATAAACCTGTTAAAAGCACTGGTCTTCCAAGAAAATAAGTAGTTGGAAGAAGAAGGCAAAAACTTATTATAATAAAAATGCCAAAATAATGAAACCTTTCACACACTACTGCATTATAATACTACGTGTCAAGCAGTCTATGTCATCCTGAAATTATAAGTAAAAAGGAGGAATAACGCAGGTCTGATGCAATAAAGGGAGAGAGGAGACAGGGATTTAAGTGAATGGCAGGCAATTGAAGACCGACCCAATAAATGGTATCAAATCTGATTATGGAAATACATGTTGGATGCTGAAACCACAGCTGAAGAATATTGTAGCTGAGATCCCAAAACAATTTCCATAGCACCCACTGAGGAAAGAGACAAAGATAGCTGAATTGTGAAAAATCAGTTGCTATTGCTAGCAGACATTATCACTTCACCTGCAGGAAACACATTATTCCACACATGCTTAAAGATGTAAACTCCTAGTGGGATGGCTATGATGTGTCCTAATGCTGTTACTAAGTGGAAAATGTTAATAAAAGTATCTCCAGACTCCTTTGGAGTCTGCAATAATACTGCAATAAATACAGTATCTTAGACAGGCACTGTTCTGTTGGGAGATATCTAAGGAGAGATGCTCGAACATGTCTTACAAATGTCCCCATGGTGATTTGTGCTAGTACTACAGGGAAAACTTGGAGTGGCTCATTACTCATTCATCTCTGCTGACTTTTAAAGTTTGAACTCAGTGTTACCGACATGTGTAGGCACAAGGAATTTGAGGAAAGCTGTGAGTGGTGGGTGGGCAAAATTGCCCCTGCTTCAGGACAAGGGTCAAAGCAAAAACTTTATGTGATAGTGTGAGGAAATGAGGAGAAGTGTAAGCAAAGATGGAAAACCATTTCAGCACTGCTTCTGGGCCTTTTCCTACTTGTTTACTGCATTATCTACTGTGAAAAGGGCACATAAGTTTAAAAAGCCACCAAAGTAGTAATAGTAATAATAGTAATAGTAGCTATAATAGCTTGTTTTGTTTACCATGGCTGTGTGGGCCTTCACTTCTGACAAACCAAAGCAACACAGGAATGAGATTTTGAAATATGCTTTCAAGGTTACAAAGCAAGAACAAGCTGAAGACACTAACAAAGTAAATGTGGAAATAGTTTTGGAACCTTAGGGGAATCAAAGTAATAGAAAAAATAATATTACAGGAATTACACATTGTTTATGGGGGGAGGGGGGAAGGGGGAAGGAAACCAATCACATTGTGATTAGAAAACACTATTACAGTTGAGACTGCGGGGAAACTAAGGCTGATACAGCATTTCATTATGAAACATGATTTTAGTATTAAATATTCCATCTAGCTGTAAGACAATTGTCATAGAGCAGTTTATTGAAAAAAATAAAGCAACCCACAGCCATTGTTGTTCGTGAGGAATACACCAATTTGAATTCCAGCAAGGGTAAAAACAAAAGGAAGTAGGTGTCACAGTGCTGGGCAATGCATTGCAGCAGTAAGGAATGGGCTGGGCTGGATGCAAGATGAGAGGTAAGGATGCTGTGATACAGAAATACCATCTTAATCACTTTTCTTTAGTAAAACTCACCCTGCATTGGCTACAGTTTTCCAGCTTGTGGGCAAGGCAGGGAACACACAATCCACCTCATGGGCTTATTTCACCCCTTCTCTTTCATAGGATAAGGATAAGCCTCTTCCTCTCTCCCTTTCTCCCCCTTTTCCCTCCTCTCTCTTCTCTTTTATTTTTTAAAGTACCATTTTTAATAGATAATAATAGATATTATTTAGTTAGGGAATTTATTTTTCATGAATTTGTTAATCCAAATCTGAGCCTTCTCAGGGATTACAGTTTTTAGGATAGTGGAGAGTTAAAAGCCTCTATGGTTAATTGAGATTCTGAGTGGAAAGTATCGTATAGAAAATACTGATTGAAGCATACTAGGAGACTAAGATTGCTAATACTTTTTTCCTATCAGAGTATTGATAGGAAGTTGCTAGTATTTATTGTTATAAATATACTATTTTATGAAAAATCTATGTTTTATTTGCCTGTTCATGTCTCTATGACTCCACAACACATAAGTGATTTCATTTCAGATTTTGCTTATATCATACTTTTAAAAATTACTTACTTTTCCCTCTAAAAATATTTAACCATAAATCAGAAAATGGATACTATTTCAGTGGAAATTTCAAACAGAAATAGAAGTCTTCTTATACAGGACCTGGCAAAAAATGTAAATTAGTTTTATGGATAACATCATATAACAATCAGAAGGAACATTCCAGTAGTTCCGTTGACTCTTGTAACTGCTACAACAAAGTCATTAAAGCAGCTGAAATTTAATTAGGAAATAGAAGAACTTTAGACACATCAGTATGTATATACATGTGTGGATCTCTGTCATTGTATATGCACACATACACATAGTCAGATAAAATTTTCCATCTGCTTACTCAAGAATAACATTCCCAGCCTAACCAAATATCTCTGTGGCAGCAAGCATGCAGGACTGACCTGAGAAAGGAGGGTTATATTTGAGCAGGCAGAATATTCATTCTAATGAATGAAATACATGCTGCTGGTATTCTTTCTCCTTATAACATCTGAAATTTTCAGACACTGTTTTCTTCTTTGATCTCTTGTCCCATTCCAACATGACCTTTGCCAGATGTTTCCATTTGATTGTATCATTATTTTTTTGCCTTTTTCATTTTCTTACTTCCCTTTTTTCCCTCTGTATTTTTACAGATCTCTGTTCTCTCCTCTTTCTTTCTTCTTTGTTTTTACCTTATCTTTTTCTGATGTAAAATACACTAAAGTCAGTTATTTTGCATGCAGATTTCACAGTGCAAATGCACAAATCAGGAGTCAAAATCTAGCAAAAATAGTTTGACAAAAATAGTATTGTATGACTACTTTTCTTGACATGCTTTCTCAGCTTACCTTCACTGAATCAAAGGTTGTATTCAGAGTGCTTCCAAGGAAAGTTTTCCATATCTCTTGTCTCTGTCAGTACAATTTAATAGCACTCTAAAAGAAGAACTAGAGACAAACTCTTTCAGAATAACTTAACAGTTGTACATTGGCTTACAGTCATCAAAACTAATGTGACTACAGTAATTTTTAATCAAATTTGCATCCCTTTACATCATTCTGAACAAGACAGGGTTTTTTAGAGTTGTCTTCATATGAGACATATAATTATGGTCTATACCATTTTTCTGGAATCTTCTTAGTTCCATTGCAGCACTGATACTGAAAAAGTTTTAAATTCCTGGTAAGGAAACACTGATGTCCATTGTGGATAATCAGCAAAATCCTCTTGGCACTGCTGCTGGGGTAACATGCCTAAGTTTTATGTGGAGCCTGTGTTCTTGTGAAAAAAATGAAATCCTTATTTTGCAGAAGTGGGACGTACAAAAGTCTGCAAGTTTTGACATGAGCTCTGTAGTCTCAGTACTCTACATGGCTACTATAGTTTGCCTAGGGTTGTGGTCAAGTTTCTGGTCCCAGCCAAAGCATAAGAGTACCAGTAACGTATCTCAGATGTCATCTTGCATGAAAGAAGTGTAATGTCCTGACCTTTTTCATCTGTGCAGACCCCCAAATTCTGAAACTTTGTAATGACCAAATAGTTTGGCTGATTAGGGAACACTGTCTGAGGAGTTTGCCTTGCTCCAAACTTTCCATGGACTTCATCTCACCATAGGCAGGTAACCAGTTTTATTTTACAGAACAATTAACTGATGCCCTTATCTATATTTAGTGAATTGAGATAGAAAACAATGCATAGGAGATAATTTAGATCTTATGTATCTGATTCATTGTCTAGCAGTGTCTTTCCCTCTCTTCACTGATGAAAGAAGAAGGGTAAGGGGAACATTCTCTAGGTTAAGTACCTTTGTTTAGGTGCAGTAATCTGCATCTTGCTGTTCCCATTATTTGTTTTCCACATGGAGTTTCTTGCCATTGTCTTCAGTCTCAGCATTCAGCTTTTTCATGCCTTTGAGCATATCCAAATAAACTCACAAAACTTTAAATCATCTGGGTATCATAAGCAATCTTATTAATAATGGAAACTGAAGGAGATGTTCAGAACATAATTTTAATTTAATATAGCTTCATTTCACATAACATTTTCCAAGAAGCACCTTAAATTTAACAAATTCTGGACTAGAGTGGAATCAACAATCATATAAGGCTTCTTGAATGATATACAGTACAGCAACTACTCTTGAAGTTTCAGATAAAGACAGGAGTTGTATGGGTGATCTGTTCCAAACAATTTTATTTGATGAATTTTGCTGTCTTTGCTGTTTGTGCCCTGTGAATACTTATTCATTATGTGAAATTATTCACAAATGCCTTTAGTGAATAATTCTTGGCTTGTAGATGCTTTGAAAATAGTTCATAGCAGATATTTGTCATTTTCCTCTTTTTTTGATGAGGTTTGTAAGCATGGAGCATTGTTTCCAATCCTTAGCAGTTTGATTCATATAGCAAAACAACACAGTAGGAATTTTTTAGTTTCCATGATGCTATCTCAAAACCACTTTAGTGAATTTAGTGAATATTGAAGCTTGAATGTTTTGTTGGGTTGAATTCTCATCAGTAATAACAGAGCTCATAGATCTCTGCAGGAAAAAAATATGCAATAACATGCTAGGATAGTCTCTGAGTCCAGGGTGGGTGGTAGACTCTAGAGGTCCCTTCTAACCTAAATTATTTTATGATTCTAATAATAAATGCCTTCAAACCCAAGTGAGTCCCTTCATCTATTTGCACCCATTCTTCCTTGGTGAAATGGGAGGTGAGTTCATCTTTGCACCTCCAGACACTGAAAAATTGAGTATGTTGTCTAAATTCATTGTCTATGCTCTCTACAATAAATATAGAAATTTCTCTCTTTCAGCTGTCTCAGACTCTGATGTGAAAATGTAGTGAATTTACACTTTTGGGTCACCTGTGATATTCCACTGACTGACAAGAATCGGAACAGCATGTGGGAACACTAAAATTACTTTGAAAACAATATTAATAGTAACAGGAAAAAGTTTAATTCCACAAAATATTAGGCAAGCATGAATTAAGAAAATTATGTCTGTGATAAATTGGGAGCTCAGCATTTGAAAGCAACAGGAAAATAAGCATTTGGTTATATTACCTAACCAGATTGCTGGTAGCTACTGAAGTGATATAGAAGCAGAAATACAGTGGATACAGAAACAAAAAAAAACAAAACAAAAAAAACCCAAACCAAATACCAACAACAACAAAACCTAGAGAGAACTATCAATATGAACTTACAAAGCACTAACGCACTGCAGAGAGTTACAGTCACCTTTATCCAAGAAAGATCAAACTGGAAAAGGAGGAGAGACCAGGATAATGAGGGAGATGTAGAATTTACTTCCAAAAATTCTTACAAGACTTATCTTGTTTAGTTTAACAGAAAATTAGGCAAGAAGTAAGAAAACTGATCTCTGGACATGCATGGAAGAGGGGCATAAAAAACAAGGTGTGTGAAAACTGCTTGAATGAAAGTACAATGTTAGAAGATGGAGTTGTGGGTATTAAAAGAATGTTAAAGGAATGGAGGCTGGATATGAAAAACTCTTTTTCATAAGTGGGGAAGGAGTTTGACTTTGGGAATGGAGGAATAAAGAGCTTGACTACCTTGATGAATTAGAGTATATGACTTAACAGTATAACAATTTCCTTTTAGCCCCATATCTCTCTCTTCTTTTTTTAAAAAAATTTTATTTTATTTTTTTTTTTAATTTTAAAGGACAGATTGAGAATCCAAAAAGTAAGATGCAAGGACTCACTTATCTCTGGCAGTCATGTTGGAATTGAGGACTGCAAATTGTGCAGTAATTATTCACTCATGAAAGTGTGTTCCACTTCAGATTTCTCCTGTGCTTCACTAAACCTCATACTCACAAGCATTTAACAGAACATTTCACCCACGGAACAGCTGCTCAATTGCCAGAGGAAAAATGCAGTCGAGGAACTCTGAAAGACCAGTTTCCTTTTTGTGAATATTGTGTACCTTCAAGAATCACCAGCACTCAGTGAAATACCAGCTTTCTATAGCAGGAAAAGGTATATGGTCCTGTCTAATACCTCCAAGAGTCATTTAAAACACTCCAGATATCTGAGGTCTATGTCTAGAGAAAATAATTACTTTTCAGCTGTTACCTTTTATGGAAATTTGACTCATGCAGGCAAAAAATAATAATAATAAAAAAAATATTACTTGCAAACCATCCTTCCTCAACTATTAACAGCTGCTTACTATTTAATTTCATCTTCTCCAGTCAAGAAGTATCTCATCTAATTTGCTCTTTCTGGCTCTTGCAATTATAAAGGAGGATAACTCAAGCATAGTATGTACCTTTACTTTCCAGACATGTTTATGTCTTAGATCATTTAAAGTCCATTTGCACTGTTATCTTACACTGCATAAGTGTGTCAAGGACAAAAAAGGATATGTCACCACTGCTGTAATGTATGGACTTAACATAATTGTATGTGTGGCCAGTCTGCTCAATGTTTAAAATGGTTAATGGCTTGTTGAGATTCACATCCCCTTGCAAGGGATCTAAAGTTCCCTCACCTCTGTGCCGTGCATGGCTTGGAGTGCAGGTTTTGCCAGACCTCCTTTCACTCTGTGTGGATAAGTGAAGGAGATGCTCTCCTGCCGTCATACTTATATGACTGAGTGAAGCAGAACTCAATTTTTTCTGGGGGTGTAAACCCATCAGGTAACCCAGGCTATCATCCTGGTTTTACTGGAGCCACCATTCCCTGTTCCTGTCTTCCTAACATGAAGAAGCCATAGATTTTGATCAGATTTCAGTGTTCATTTCTTGATTTCCTATGATCCTTGCCTCTTCAAGGTGATGATGCAGACTAACTGACTCTAAGAACAGTTTTCCAGTAGTTTCCCCCACCATAACTCCTCAAGGAAGACTACTTACTGGTTTCTCCCATTCTTCAGACCATTGGCTCAAAGAGAAAGTCATAGCTATGTGGCATCAACAGACATTTATTTATTTCCCCTGCCTTGCTTAAATCACTATCTGGTTGAACAAGGAAAACCTTTGGGGCATAACAAAAATAAACTGGTAAGCAAGGTGAGGAAGAATTGAGTGACAAGTAAGTAAACTCTCCCCTCAGATTCACTCTACTGTCAGAGCAATTTCTCATGACCTTTCTGTCCACAAGCTTCATTCAAGCCCTTCCCGCAGCCATCCAGCCACTTAAAGTGGGTCATCAAGCTGCCCTGAACTTGGACACGATGTGTGTTGCTAATAATCTAAAGTGACAAGACAGCATAAGAGCTTTTTTTAAAAAAAAACTTATTAGCTGAATTTAATAAATTGAAAGGGAGTCTTTTAGACTGCCTGAGGAATGTCCAAAATTTATTTATGTTCCATGAGCTCTAAGTGCAAACTTTAATTAGAACTCAGAGATGTCATATGTTGTTTAGATGATGCAAGTTGGTTTCATTTTATTTATTTATTTACAAATTTCATCCCCCAGGCAGCAATCAGTCATTGAGTATTGCCAGTTGAGTGATATTTTTTTCTCTCTCAGTACTGACAGATGATATACAGTAGAGGAAATTTTTGACTGTATAGTCAAAATAACATAAACTTTATATTTTTGTAAATAATGTAAAAGTATATACAATGAGGCTGGACTTCTTCAGATTAGGATTCTGCTATATGAATCCCAGACAGTGACCAAAGGAATTTAACCTTCTTGTATTTCACCATGGGACAAAAGCTCAGCTATTTGCCCCAACCACAGGCTTATTTTGTCTTTGACTGTAATAACTTTATGCTCTCCAAGGAGGTGTGGCTCTTTGTATGTATAGCTGAGTTGATGCATAACTGTAGATCTGTAAAAAATTGAAGAGATTGTGTGGATTTTTCACATGCCTCATGTAACTTGGTGTCTTATGAGCTGGAGAGTGAGTAGACAACCTCAGCACTACTGGAAGCAGCACTGTGAGAGAGGCAAGTTGAGTGCTGCATGATAGGACTTATCTTCTCCACAGTAAGCTGAAGCATCTGCTTTAGTCGACGTGCAGGTTTTGGCTGGGATAGAGATAATTTTCTTCATAGTAGCTGGTATGGAGCTATGTTTTGGATTTGTGTGGGAACAGTGTTGATAATGCAGAGAAGTTTTCATTATTGATGAGCAGTGCTTACACAGATTCAAGACCTTTTTTGCTCCTCACACCACCCCTCTAGTAAATAGGCTGGAGATGCACAAGAAGTTGGGAGGGGGGACAGCTGCAGCAATTGATCCCAACCTACCAAAGGGCTAATCTATACCATATGATATCAAGCTCAGCCATAAAAAGCTGGGGGAAGAAGGAAGAGGGGGATGTTTGGAGTTTGCCTTCCCGAGTGACTGTTACATGTGATGGAGCCCTGCTTTCCCAGAGATGGCTGAACGTCTGCCTGTTGGTGAGAAACAATGAATGAATTTCTTGTTTTACTTTGCTTGCATGCATGGCTCCTGCTTTACCTATTTAACTATCTTTATCTCAACCCACAAGTTTTTCCATTTTTATCTTTCTGATTCCCTCCTCCATCATGAGGGGGAGTGAGTGAGCGGCTGTGCGGAGCTCAGTTGCCAGCTGGGGTTAAACCACGACATTCTAATAACAGGGAGAAATGCTAACAGGTTTAACTTAATGTTGGCCAAGAAGAGGCAGAGCACAAGAAATATCTAGGTCTGAGTAGTTATATGCAGCTCAAGGTGTAGAATGTGTGCTTATCTGATTATTTACCCATTGCTTTTTTATCACAAAAGGAGACTAATTTTCTGTGGAATAGAAATTCTTCCTTAAAATTCAGTCCTATGATGCTATATTTGAACATATCAACATAAAATTTTTATGATCCTTTTCACCTGATCTTAATTTCCTATCTAAATCTTTTGCTTTGACATTGCTATCTCCTTTTCTCACTGTTGGGAATTTTCACTTTCTCTTTCACTAGCCTCCAGTAATCTAAAGACCACCAAGCTATTTTTATCAGTTAGGCAAACTTCTTAATGTACTTCTAGCAAGAATACACAAATATAACTGTGGTACTGATCAGGTAAACATATACAAAGCAAATGAATCTTCATTATCAACTCATGAATCTGTTCTCTGGAAACTGTGACATTTTAATGGTTTCATATTTTAGTTAACAAATAAAAATATATTTTTATTTATGTATATCAAAGAAGAAGAAGCTCTCTTCATCTCTAAATACAAAGGGAATGGTGTGAACAACCTAGTACTTTCATAACCCAGATGTTCTGTAAGCAGAATATTCCTGCCAGTTTAGGATCCTGCCTCAGGTTTTTGATCTGCTGAGTTGACTTTACCTTATAAAAATATCACAGATAAGGTTTGCAGTCAGTGTGAGGGTTTAAAAGGGAAAGCTAAAATGAGATTTATAGAGGTGATCCTCAACTGAGTCACCAGAATGCAAATAAATGTTCACTGACTATAACACAGGTTTCTTGAAATGAAGAACATTCTGTAATCTCTCCATCCATCTCTGCACAATTAATAAAAAAAAAAAAAAAGCTACATTTTGCTGCCAGCCAGCCAGATGCTCTTAGCATGGAAACCCTTTCAAGCTTTGGTTGAAGTACCTTGTCTTTCCTGGTTTCAGGGGAACTGAAAGTTGTTCTAGTGAATAGCAGGGGCCCACAGTGACAATTGCTTCTAGAGAGTCTTTGACCAGCTGAGATTTATTTTATCTTGCAAAATAATGATATGATATATATACATACATATAGCACACATAAGGTTTTATGTGTATTTAACTGGCTTGTTATCTGTTTAAAAAGTTTTAATATGTATTTTCAGACCAGTAGAGAATTTCCAGCTGTTTGCAGCAAATCCCTAACATCCTTTGGGTCACCGTCCTGGAAAGGAGTTGAAAAAGACTGTACTGATATTTTTCCTTTTGTCTGTGAGCAGATGTGGTAGGAGGCTGGTTCCTGCTTCCCTTGTGTATAAAGACTTCTGGAAGAGGTGAGTGCAAAGACTCTCATCCAAACATCTTTGAAAACCTGTTTTGAAACTAGACTCACTTATTTCTTTCAGGGATGAAGGGTGAAGTGGGAGGGGAAATTGCAGATTAAGAATCTGTGGACACGTGGTAATTTTTGCCTCTTGCAACTTTTATAGATATGCCTTTGAAATCTATACAATCATAAATAAAGTGCATTGAAAATGCCAAAAAAAGAAAATAAACCTTTAAAGGAGAGCAAACCCATGTGTGTTACCTCTATTCAGAATGGAACCATTAGGGCAGGCTTGTCTGCACAGCTTTTTTCATACATTTGTAACATATTATAAATAGAGCAAATAAAATGCCTATGGGACCAGGATTTGGAAAGCAGGACAGGTTCAATGTTAGCCAGTATACTGAAGGACTGGCTCCCTGCATAAGGGAATGAATGAAAGAGGGGAAATAAAATTGAATAAAAGAAATGAAGCAAGAATACAGCCATGTGAGTACAGAGCTTCAGGCTAAAAGGACATTTCACAGAACCTTAATGATTAGGAAGATTAAGGCAACGACCATCCTGGGCTTAAGTTAGGTCCTAAAGATTAGTGATATGAATATCCCCAGCTGGAAAAGAATTGTTCATCTTCCTGTGTCAATAGAAAGAGCCTGTTATAACAGAAAGGCCTATAAATGACAAATTTAAAGAGTGTAAACAGTAAATTCTCTTAACTCTGGAACCACCTGGAAACAGATCTGCTATGAACACATGTGTCAATGTATGCCATAGTGGGACCATGCTCATTAAATGGCTGTCTGGCCATTTCCTAACATTAACTGAGTAAATAGCCAGTTCTGTATCCCTGTAGCTTTGTCACTTCTGCAGGCAGCTCTCCCAGCTTCCTTGGGTTCTACACTTCTTTCAAACCATGTCATGGTTATTCCAGAACAAGAAAAAAAAAATGATGTAAGGAATCATTCCCAGTCCCTGATCCCAATGCAGCTGCAGGATTTTGACCTCCCTGAGAGCATATAACTGCTATGGACATTCCCATTAGTTTAAAAAAGGGAGGGAAGAATACATATTATAATGTATTTGGCTCTTTCAGAGGCAAACCTGAGTGGCAACATACTGCAATCAGTGGCATCTGACATCTGTAAAACTGGGAGAAATGGTCAAGTAGTTAGTAATGTAAAGTTTAATTTGTAAAGCAATTCATGAAATAACAGCTAATATCTGACTAGAGCATGGAAACTGTATCTGTCTCTAACAAAGCATGTGGTTTTCCCTTAGAAATTATAACAGAGCTTTGGGTACATGGTTTCATATTACCTTGGGTGCCATTTAGTATACATAAGAATTTTTTTTTTTTTGTTTGTGAGGGCTCTTTAACTAATGTAAGCATACTGGAAAATAAAAAGAACTAAACTTTTCTTCCCATGACCCAAATAATAATGGTGATAGACCTCCATCACTATTTAAGACTACCCATTCAGGACAGCATTTATTAAAACAATATTTTTATGTGCTGTTTCTCTCCATTAGACTTTAAGAAAAAAAAATCAATCTCTTTTTTTTTTTTTTTAATAAAATACATTTTTGCTCTGAGGCAGAGCTATTTATTTCTAAGTAGGCAAAGACACTAGAACCAGATGAAAAAGACAAACTTTTCCACTAATTTTCTCTCTGGCTTTTCATCAGTAATACTTCCTCAGCCTCAGAGGATACAGGCTCATACTGAGAATGCACAGTAGGTTTCATACTGTATCTATCTCACATTGATTTTCTGGCTTTTCCTTCCCAACATGGAGAAAAAAGGACCAAAATTGAGAATGTCACAGCATTGTTTCCTCCACATAATTGACTATCATCATGGTTACAGTGATCATTTAATGAATAAACACTGTATTTCAAACAGGCAAGGTATAAAGGGAGTCATTGTTTTTAAATAAAAAAGCAATATCAGAACACCAAAAAAACATTTTAGACCTGTGTTTATTTCATATCTGCAGCTCATAAATAAAAAAATATTTGTACCTTTGGACATAGTTTAGGCCTTAGAAAGTGCTAAGTGTTCTAGTAATATATAAAAAATTGCACAGGACTGCCGAGCCCTCAGTTGTTGTTTTGGAATTTACCAATATTTGCAGGATTCAGTGTGCAGAATTAATAGGGGAAAATAAATCTTTCCCCCACTGTGCTAAAAGGCATATGAATAAACCATACTGACTCAAAGAGTAAATGGCTGCATTTTGTATTCTATTTTTTTTAAAAAAAACATACATATATAAATAAATATAAATCTATATATATACAAAGTTTTTAAATAGAGAAAATATATTTACAGGGGAGAAGGATAGCTAGGATAGAAAAATATTGAAGGACTATAATTTCTAATTTAATTCTCTAATTTAAAATAATATAATTATATGCAATGTCACTGTGACACATTTGTCCTGTTCCTTTCAGTGGAAGGAAAAGGGAAATAAAAGATTCAAACTAATGCTTTCAGCCTTTGAGGGCAAAACTATTCAAGACATTTGTACTGTAAAGCAACTGAGATAAATAGAGATTAGGTTGAAATCAAGAGTGACAATTTCAGTTGGCCTACTGAAAGAATAGGTTCTGTAATGAGTTCTATGAAGTAATGTATATTAGTAATCTGGTTGCAATGTGAAATTGCTACATATAGCAAATGTACCTTCTAAATGCAGTCATATCCATTACTAAGACCTTAGCCATGAGAGAACATAGTTTTGATCATGATTGATAACAATTCACAATTCATAGGCATTTAAAGGGAAAAACTGACCATGCATATATAAAAGTACATTTACAAATTGAAAAAAAAAAAAAAAAAAATTGCTAAGCTCTATAAAGGAAAGTTTTGGACCTGAATTTATATTGAAATTGTGACAAGGAAATTTATTGTACTTATATGTGTTGTGGTTTAACCCTAGTAGTCAACCAAGCACCACACAGGTTAGGTAGGTAGGTAGATAGAGAGGTATGTAAATAGACAGACAGATAATTTCAACTGAATGTCCACACTTCAAATCTAAGTTAGAAGCATCATTATTTTCTCTCTGTGCACTCTGGGGATACACTCTTACCTCTAAAAGGATCCAAAGATATGCCAATATCTTCTCATTGACCATAGCTAGAGACTAAGGTAACTATATTTGTAAATTATAGCTATTACATTTGTAACAGAGATAACACATCTCTTTTATTCAAGCAATTATATAACACTTTACTTCCCGTTCTCCACCTCTCTAGCACTGTTCACCCATTTTTTATTTGAATGGTTAGTTGAAATGTGAAATTTTGTGGGGTTTTTTCCTGGCAGAGAGAAAAATCAACAGTAGATGCAGAGCTGCCACTATTTTTTTCTTTATTAATTGAAATAAAATAATGTAGGAAAATAAAAAAAAGTGGATATGATTTGACAAGATCATGCTACCAGTATTTCTGACACTTTCAGTAAAATCAAAGGTAGTGCTTCAGTGTTTGATTTGTGGCATTTTTACTTCATTAAAAGTATGTCCCTTCTTTTCTGTGCACAGTATACTAGGCACTATGCAAAAGTATAAGATGGAGTATCCCACGATTGAAGAGGTTTCAGTCTAAGAATGTGTTCATATGACACCTTTTCTCTAGGACTCCAGCACCTACTCAAAACTGGCTGGCTTTCTGTGACACATGTTTGGGATTTCATCATGCAACATTAACTTATTTTAAGGTAAGATGTAGTATATGAGTGCAGCAAGAAGGGGTGGGAACAAGATTATCCTGACAGGTCATTGCTGTCTAGATCTGTGTTAGTTATGCATATTTTTTTAAGTTACAGCTATTTAAATCCTTTGTGTTAATATGTCAACCTAATTCAATAATTTTAATGATTACTCTTTCCATTTTCACTTATTTGAGAATCTTTTTTGCCTGTGTCTCTATCTTGTAGCTCCCTGTTCAACTTGATTCTGCTTCTAAAGCAAAATGCCTATGTAAAGAGTGGTTGTTTTAATAACACACAGAATGAATAGCATTAATATGCATTAGCTCTATAATAAAAGGAAGAACCTCAGTCCTGAAATATCTGGATGGAGCCTGAAATAAATGACCATCATCATCATCATCCTGGTTTCAGTGATGTCCTGTGTTATGGAAGGTCTTCAAGGTATATGAACTCTTCTGCAAAAATGCTTTATATAGGTAAATCTGGTTCACCCATAGACTTATAGAAAAACAGAGCTGTAAAATACTTTCTCAGGTTTTCTAGATCAGTTTCTCAACCTACTGTTGGTGAACCATTCATGAGCTGAAGGCCAGTCGGAGATAATGCACAAAAGGACTAGCATAATAACAGCCATATGCAGAACAATCAGTAAAAGTGTGCTGCCTCTCTTTGCTGCTAGAAATATATTCCTTTTATCTAATTTGAATCCATTTTGCTACAGTTTATACCCATGAAGAATTCATTAAACACCAGCTTCTTTCACAATTAAAAGCTGTTCTCTCAATCATCTATTCACTCTAAAAAAAAAAAAAAGTCTTTTTCTCTCAGCTTTCTGCCCAGCTCATGTTTTCCACTGATTTCCCACAGACTTTTTCTATTTGCTTCTCCTTTTAATCTTTGTATGTTGTACAAAGATCAGCTCAGCTAAAACCTTTTGAGTGTTATTGAGTGCAAAGGTAAGGTACTTCTCTTTATCTTCTAAGCTATACAACAACAAAGCCAGCATGTCATCGTTGTCTTATTTTCCACCTATGATCAACCATAATCTCAAGGTCTTCTTTGGAAGAACTGCTACTTCCCTGTTTTCTATCTGAGGAACTGATTATTCCTATCTACATGCAAAATCTTGCATTTTACCCCATTAAACTAATTTAATTTCATTTTTCTCTGTTGGAACTGTAAAATTGCTATAAATTCTAAGCCTGTACTCTAAAATATATTCCCTGTGTTTGTGTTTTTGGTAGATTTAGCATAAAACATTGAAAAAGACTGACCTAGAAGAGAACTTTGCAGAACCTCCTTTAATGTATGTTTCTATTAGTATCTACACCTTAGGTACAGCTACTCAATTATTTTTGTACCTGGTTGTTGTATCTAGACCTAGTTTGCTTGTGAGAGTTCCATCTGAGACCATGTCAAAAGCCTTTCTAAAGCCAAGATACATGACATCCACTGCTTCTCTCTATCCTCAAAGTCTGTTACCTTGTCACAGAGGGAGTTTAGATTGGTTTGACGTGATTTGTTCTTGACAAATGTATGTTGGCTGCTACTCATCTCCTACTCATCACTCTGCTACAGGAGCAGAGAGAATAATTCGTGTTGTTTCACTATTGAATTTGTCTGTGACAAAAAAAGTCTGATTTTTAATGTGAAATTTCTACATTAATCCGGTTTCCTTTATAACCAGGTGATTTAAGGTAAAGTGTATGAAAATTCTTTCTAAGTACTTAAATAAAACTATGTTGGGCTGGTTTTCTGTGTGGGTTTTTTTTTTTTACCATGTCAATATAATGACAAGAATGACAAGGATATGCTGGGTTTTCTTTTTCATACATAAAGAAGTAGAATTGGGAGCTAGCTGCATGGTTCAACCAATTGTAACTGCAGATACCTTATAGCTACTTCTTTAATAAATATATGCATATACATTGTTTAAATGTCTGTGAAGCTTTTGCAAAAATATAAAATTCATATTTCCTGAAGTGCCTACTACTCAGGGAAGACACTGGGAATACAAAGTACATTCAAATTTAGGTAGCATAAGGGAAGACTTTCTTGCCAGTATGCTTCAACCTTGTTGTGACAGGGTCAGAGGACAGTTCAATCTCTGCAGGCCATTCAGCCCTTGGTTTCTCTTCTGAGACCGTTAACAAAGATGACAGTTAGCACCAGCTGTGATACAGGTACCTGTTCATGAGACTCTGGACAGAGACCAATAGCCATTTCAAACAGGTCACTGAGCAGCCATCTGTCGTTAGTGATCTGCAGTCACTACCAACATGTGCTGGATCTCATCTAGTCTCGGTCAGTGTAAGACTTCTTTTCCTCTTATCAAGCCACTACTTTTTTCTACCCTTAACAAGATTTTAAAGTACGTTTTATGTTCCCTTTTCACATTTCTGTCCTAATCCTGCTGTCAGGAGCTAAAATGTGCAGTGACATTCACCATCTCTGGTGTCCCAATCAGGCAGGGAGCAAGAAAGGGAGAAAAATACATCTGAAGTGTTCAGGGTGCAATCAAAAACCACTGCTGCTGTAGCAAGTGAGGTCAGGCTGAAATGGCCCTGCCTATGGGTCCTACATCAACCCTATACACTCTCCATTAAGGCTTGGAGATTCTCTTTCTGATAAGTTTAAATCATGGCAATTTATTACCAGAGTGGTGACAGCATTTCTCTACAACACTGTGAGCAATCTATCCTTTGTCTCACAGAGGCACACCTATATATTCCTGTTCCCTCTTGAGTCTGTGAGCCATCAGGAAAGTCCAAAAAATGTCTGTACCTTAGAGATTGTGTACTGTCCATAATATTTTCTCCTATTCTCACAAATAATGCATAAATGGCTATATGAGTCTTTATGACTGTAATTAAAAACAGTACAGTGTATGGTCCTATCAAAAAGTGATAATAAAAGATCAAGACAAACATGAATTCAGATATTAGTAAAAATAGTGACAATAATGTTTTTGCTATATCTATTAAAGGCTCTCTCACCCTCCATTTAAATGTATAGATACCAAAAAGTTTTTATTTTTTTCTGTTAGTACAAAGAATAAAGCAATGCAAGAACTAATGAAAGGTGTATAAGAAAGTTTTAAATAAAATTAAAATGTTTCTTATGAGGGAGTAGCAAAAAGCAGAGGCAGTCGCTCATTTTAACAAGACATCTTACCTTTTGAAGGAATTTCTGTGACTGGATGCCTGTGACAACATGGGATGACTCACTCAGGGGGACCTTTGCAGTGCTATGGTACTTAGTCACTCTACAGCAATGACAGTTCCCAGCAGCACAGCAGAGATCCTTGAGGTGTTTGGCCAGATGGAAAGACACAGTCAGTAGAGCTAGCTGAAAAAATCCAAGAGCAGAGATATCGGTATTAACCTACGTGCAAGATGTACAATCTCTTACTAAAGTCTATAAAGTCAGTGGAGTTTTGACAGTCAAAGGATTTTTGAGAACTGTTCAGATCTGTAAATGCTACAGCTCTTAACTTCTTAGCCCCTTTGGAAAGGACTTAGAAAATATATTTCTAAACTTTTAATCTCAAGATTATATCTTCTAATCTTTTAAATATTTTTGTTAGCCTTTCCTGCCTCCTTCTCCTCAATTTATCTTGCAACTCTCCTCTTCTTTATGTCCTTCTGCTTATGAGTATTTAATCTATTTAAAATGTTTTTGTTTTAGTTGCTTTTCATTTTGAGGGGAAAACATTTTAATAATAAACATTCACTTCAGGAAGATAAACTATTTTTTTTCCATATCTCTTTAAGTTGTATTCCTTACTTGTTGGATGGTTGGTTTGTGACACCAAAGATCTGCAGAGGTTAGTGAATTTTGAGTGGATGGCATCAGTGTCAAATGATGCCTATATGCTTGCTTCCAACAGTTAGCATAAATACCTTACTAATGATGTTGTTATCTGTTTGAGACTATGGTGGACTAATACAATTACTAGAAAGCCTCATGCTGAACTTAATCTATTCATACTCCTTAATAGAGACTCCACAACCTGTCTGGGCAGCCTGTCCCAGTGCTCTGGCACCCTCACAGTACAGAACTTTTTCCTCATCGTCAGATAGAACCTCCTCTGTTCCAGTTTGTGACCATTGCCCCTTGTCCTGTTACTGAGCAACTTTAAAAAGTGTCTGGCCCCATCCTCTTGGTACCCACCCTCTGGATATTTACAAGCATTGATAAGGTTCCCTCTCAGTCTTCTCTAGGCTAAGCAGACCCAGGTCTCTCAGCCTTTCCTCATCAGAGACATGCTTATCATTTTTGTAGACCTCTGCTGGACTCTTTCTAGTAGCTCCTTGTCTTTCTTGAGCTGAGGAGCCCAGAACTGGACAAAGTACTCCAGGTGTGGCTTAACAAGGGCACAGTAGAGAGGGAAGATAACTTCCCTTGACCTGTTGGCCACAGTTTTCTTAATGCACCCCAGGATACCATTGGCCTTCTTGGCCACAAGGGCACATTACTGTCTCATGGTTAACCTGCTGCCCACCAGTACTCCCAGGTCCTTCTCTGCAGAGCTGCTTTCCAGCAGGTCAATCCCCAACCTGTACTGGTGCATGGATTTATTCCTCCCCAGGTGGAGAACTCTACACTTGCCTTGGTTGAACTTCATCAGGTTCCTTTCCACTCAGCTCTCCAACCTGTCCAGATCTCACTGAATGGCAGCACAGCCTTTTGGTGTATCTGCCACTCCTCCTAATTCAGTATTGTCAGCAACCTTGCTGAGGGTACCCTCTGTGCCTTCATGCAGGTCACTGATGAATATGTTAAACAAGACTGGACACAGTATTGACACCTGGGGACACCACTACCCACAGGTTTCCAACTAGACTCTGTGCCACTGATCACAACCTTCTGAGTTCAGTTCTCAATCCACCCCACTGTCCACTCATTTAACCCATACTTCCAAAACTTATCTATGAGGATGCAATGGGAGACAGTGTCAAAAGCCTTAGCAAAAAATTGATGAGTTAACATCAAAATATTTCAGAAATGTACCTTTATATTGACATTTCTGCTGGGGGAAAAAAAAAAAAAAAAAGGCAAGAAAAACAGTTTCTGAAGACTCTGATTTTTTATAATTAAATATTTTGAGTGCACAACTTTGTATCACAAAACTTCCTTTAGCTCTTTTTTTTTTTAATGATAAAAATCTTAAAATCAAAATAAGCTTTAAACTGTAGTTTTATTTATGGAGAGGTAAAAAAATAAAAAAAAATCCTTTTTGCAGTTAAATACCACATCCGTCCTTCTAAACTCTCTCTGTTTGACTAAGGTGGAACAGGAATGACAGGAACAACTGCCTTGCCTTCCTTTCATTCTCTGTTCTTAACTGGAATGTATCAGTTGTTATTTGCTTCTGTGCCAATTCACATTTCCAGGGTTGTTCCTTCACCTATTAGCTCTTGTTAATACTAGAAGGTCTAGGGCCTACTTACTTAATGATCCAAGAACCTGGCTTCATTCAGTACCTTCTACTCCAAACTTGATTCATGACCAGATTTAGCATTCAGGATTGTATTTATTTATTTTTCCTGGTATGAGAATGGAAAGCAGAAAGCAAGAAAGCATTGGTATAATGGATTAGCTATTAGCCACCAAGTAGCCCAAGATGAAAAATCATGAGCCTGCTGTCTTTTTATAACCATTTAATTATTCATGCTCATTTTGTCACATTCTATTATTATATTCTTCCAAGTGTTTATTGTACTTGTCTAAATTCCTCTTCCACACCTTAAGCATGAAGTGAAATGTCTGTCTCTATTAAACATCGTGCACTCAATGCATATATCAGGACTTTTGTAACATATAAGGGCACTTAGTCTGTTACTTCTTACTGTGTAATTTCCTTTCAATTGCTGGCATAGATAAGACCAAAAGCATACAGTTTTGATAACGTCAGGTTCAGATGGCCCCACATTCCAGTGATCAATCCGTCCATCACTCAGCATTAACTGCACAGGCTACAGAGCTCTTTTTCCAGTAACTGCACCCTCTCACAAAATGATCAGTCATGTTAGAATTAGCTGACAGTTATAATGACTTTAATTCCTTTGTTTCAATACATTGTTAGTGGGCTTTAATTTTGTTGTCCTGCTTGACCTTGGCTGAGCACTGGGCTACAGACAGAGCCATTATTTAGCTGGAAGTAAACAGGGAGGCAGTAGTCATGTGTCATGACTCTTTCTCACCACTGGCTCTGAGAAAGTCCATATTCAAAATATTTTGTGTTCATTGGTGTTTGTGGTTTGCTATATATACAATTCAGCTGCTCAGAATGTGCAGTTGCATCATGCATTACTAATGCTGCCTTGGGAAATCCTGATTTGCACACCAGTCTCTCTTCAAACAATTGCAGGACATTTATTTGTAAAGAAAAAGCTAAATATGCAATTGTTTTACAGTTCTCAGTATTATGAATGCCTCTGCCTGGTGTTAGTTCAATCTGGATCTTGTTTAATGGCGTGGGTTATACAGACCTGCCTCCAACACATTAAAATCTCAAAAAAGAGGTGCATTTACCAAAATGTGAAAGTATTAAATTTTGTTTAAAAAGTTAAACAAATTGGTTAAACTAACTTTGTTAAACAAAGTTTGATACTTTCTGATTATATAAAGTTCCTATCCTGTTGTTCACTGTTGTATTTTGTAGCTGTAATGAGCCCAGTATGTCAGGTTTCAAACAGAAAATCCCATGTTAGCAAACACAAAGTAGACTTTGGGAGATAGGAAAGATATTGGAATAATAAGATAGATACAGATAATTTCTAAATTTTAAAACTTCTTTAATAACTAACTGATCTCGCCTTTTGCTGTAACTGCACTGATGTCAATTATAATATGAAGATACACATGGAGCCACAGTAGTGGAGATAACCTCTCCCTCAGACTTCTTCGCTTTCCTAATTCCAACAAACAGATACTTTCCACTGCACATCTTCCTCAGACAACATCCTTCTTTGTGTCTTTTTCCGTTTCATTGACTCTCCATTTTCAGATCTCATCTGAAAAACATTATTTTCTCCCCCACCATTTATCCCCCTCATAGCTATTATAATTTGAAATATAAGCTTTGTATCTTTTAATAGGGAAAAGTGTTTATGTGAGAAACTCATTCATGCAAAAAATAAATATTCTGGTGACACTTCCTTGAGGCCAAGAACTTGTAGATGCACTTGTTTATTAAAATCCATTGTTTTGTTTAATTAACATTTTGAGGAGAGAAAATTCCTGCTCAAGATCATGTCTTTGTGAACTCAGAACACAAATTGTTTTCTCCATGGCAGAACTTAAGTGCTAAACAGCTTTGTAAACTCAATTTGTAGGAAAGAAAAAAGAACAACCAACAAAAAGTGTTTATTTTTGTATTTAAAAAAAGCATTTACATGGTAGACATTAAAATGCATGGTTACAAAATTATATTTTCCATTTAACTGGCAGATGAATGTCACTGCAGCAGCAGTCGTGGCAGATTCAGTGCCAGCAGCTACTTCTCAGGAGAAGTTAAAAGGGAGTAGGAGAGTTCCTTTCTTCTGAAGGAGGGTTGATTTTCAGAAAAAAAAAAAAAAGAAAAAAAAAAAGTTTTTATGGTGTCCTTCAGTATGGTGGAAAAGACAGCCATGAACTAAGGAAATAATCTCATCCTTCTGCCAAAGTCTTCTGAAAGAAAAAGATGCAGCCCATGTCCTGCTGGGACCCCATTTCTGCATACAATGGCAGACAGGAAGCATCGTGGGAACCATGGAAGGTCCCTGTCTATATGACACAATCTTTGGCTTTCTCCTTGGAACAGGAAAATTTCAGTTCCACGTAAAAGGCAGGGTTGGTTTTCCCTCTACCTGTATTCAGCCTTGCCACCTATTCTTTCAATTACAAGCATTATCAAAGACAGGAAATACTATAATTACCTCCTGTTCCTAAAAAGACTTTGTAATTGAGGTACACCACCTAACCTTGTAAACTTTTTTGAATATCTATGCAGCAAAGATGATAATATTCAGCCAGTTCACAAAAATGTAATCAGTAGTTAGATTATGTTATTTTTTCCAGGCTCACCTATGGTATGTGCTTGTCTTAGAAATTTAATATACAAGTTGCATCAGTGGCAGATTTCAATACCTTATCATATCATGTAAAGGGTGTATATAGTAATGCTTCCTACATTACCAAACACACATCACAACTCACATGAGACTTTTGGAAACATTTGGAAATTGTTAGAATTATGAAAAACATTTCTCTAAACTTGTAGACCAGCCAAACAATATCATGTCATGTGAAATATTTTCTCCTCCGGAAAAATAGGGTCTTATTGAACTGTTTGAATGGAAATTGTAAAACAAAAAAATAATTTCAAGACAATATTTAATCTTTTCCTCTTCCTGACCTCTGACATACTTTGTGAAAGTTATAATTCTGGAGTTTCCACACTTCACAACGCACTACACTTTCCCTGATAAACTACTGTTGTTCCCTTTCATGATGTTGTTAGACCCTGGGATATGGCCAAAAAATTTTTAACTTACTCTCTGAAAAGAAAAAGTTTTAAAACAAAAACAACTGTCGAAGTAATAGAACTTCCCACAGAAAAACTCCATTTTTCCATTGCCTTTATTACTCACAGTAAATTCTGCATTATTCTTCCATCCCTATCTCCCCTGCCTTCTTCAGGCCACCTAACACTGTATCATGTGCCAGTTTTCCTAGCACTTTGATTTGTTCCAGTGGTAAAGGTAACTTTGTTAAATTGTGATGTTCTGAAAATGTTAGAAACGTTTTTAATGTTTTCAAGAAAAATCATCCTCCAGAACTGAGTTTATTACTGTCTTTGATTCACTTGGAAGTTGGTCTTGCTGTGTCACACTTTTCAACATCCAAGGTACTAAAGATGTGCTCTGTTACATGAACAGTTGCTAAACCTAAAGGAAAGATATGACAGAGCACATAGCAAAGAAATAAAAATTCAATTGTTTGGGGTAAGAGACCTCTATAATGAGACATGCTGATCTTTGGGGAGTGATTGATGTTTTTCTGGATAACACCCTACAATGACTGGAAATATGAAAATAATATTGACTTATGGATAAGGACATTGCACATAGATATTTGCACTACTTTTTTAGGAACCTAGAATTGTTCCTAGGGAATCAATGGAGAAATAGAGAAACATTGAGGGAGCCATGGAGAGTGCTCAGTTAGAAACCTAAACCCTGCATGTGCACTATGAATTGTCCTTGGAAAACACAGGCACCAGGGAAAATTTGACCAAATATATTTGGCATATATGCATAAATTGTAGGTTTATACATCTGTACCTAAGATAGTCACTGTATACCCTTATTACAAATCCCTGAGAGAAATAGGCTCTCACAGTAGAAGAATCAGCTACAACAGATCAGATGAATCACACTGTATCATTGACTTTTTCTCTCTGGGACTTTAAAGGCAATAGAAAGTTGCAGATATCTCCACAGGATCAGATTAATTCCTCTCCCTTTCCCCCATTACATCTTTTATCATAAAAGAAGACACTGGTTGCTAACTTAATCCCCTATTTACTAGCAAACCTTTGTGTTGCAAACTGATGTAGAGCACCTCAAGGTTTGTCTTTGTGTCACCTGCAGCTGTGCAAGTGGGTTGAGTTGGTGAGTACAGAAGCCATCAATATTCTACTCTGCAATGCAGAGTAAGGATATGTTCAATGTAATCTTAAATCAACAAGCATTATCAAGAGAGGATGTCTTTGATTCCACTAGAAAAGACTTTTCTTAGAAATAAGGTTTATTTGGCAGCAATATTGAACATAGTGTAGCTGTAGCACCAAAAGGGAAGCCAGTGGTAGAAATAAATGGAAGTATCTGTACCTTTAGTGGTAACTGGAGCTGCTTTATAGAAACAGTCAAAGTGAAGGCTATAGAAATGAAATAAGAAATACAATTTGTTAAACATCTATTCTTCCTCACTTCCTCTATATCTGTCTACAGTCAGTAAGAGGCAAAACGATGGACAGGTGCAGTTCTTCTGTGCCTGCAACCTGACAAGGAGCTTTAAGTTACCTTAATTCATGTATTGTAGACCTTTGACAACAAAGGTGAAACTACAAAAAATATGCCATAAATTCCTTTTTTGGATAGTATTCTTACTCTTTTAATTTCACTGGCATACTTTGCATAGATGGATACTAATCTATACTTTCTACAGTTACACGTTTAGAACCATACAAGCTATACTAATATTAGTTCCAAATAAGGACAAATAGGTTCCTGAGTCAATGCTTTCTGAATGAAAGGAAGTTTTTCCATTGAATTAATAGATGCTGGACTATGTCCTAAATCTGCAGTAACTCTCATCATAGAAACTCTGTCAGTGTCAAAGTCCTTTGGGAAAGTTCAGATGTCTGAAGTAGTAAATTATTCTATAACATCACCTGAACCTTAGACTTATGCTCCAGCTGGAGTGGTGGGTTTATTCAAACAATTCTATTCCTAAAACTGCAATTTTGACTAACTCAAAACTATCTTCAAGTTTGAAACTGAATTGGATAAATGGTTTTAGCCAAAAAAGCTAAAAATCTTTAATTAAGTTCACCAAACAGAAAATGCAAATGTTTGTTACAGTATCAGGGGAAAACTAAACCAGAATGCGGGAAAACTATGTTTAAATGCTTTCTCAGAACAGTTTTTAATGCACATCTTCCAAAAATAAAATGATCAGGTTACTCTGGTAGTCTGAACTAGCTCACCCTAGTGAGTTCGCATGATATCCATGATGTAGAAAAATTTAAATACTAACTGGGACCAGGAGAGAACTATTAAGATATCTCTTCAGTCTGCTTATAATCAGACCTTTCTTGGTGACCAACAGGGAAGACTGAGTGTGGGGAGTTGTTTTGGTTTTCTTTGTTTTTCAGGGTTTTTTCTGCTGCCACAAATTCTGGTAGTATGGAGAAATTCCAGATGGTTGCAGGATGGCTGCTTGCTTTGGTCCAAAGTAAAATATAGTAGATAACACCATAAAAGAGAAAATTTCTTATTCTAGACTTTTTTAAGTAGAAAAAGTGGCATAATTTTATGCTTTTCTGACTTTACTTTGATACCAGCATTCTCTAGCATTTATTACCAGAGACGGAACACAAGGACAGATTGGAGATTCAGCCTGATAATGATTGTTTTTAACTATGTTCAGAGAACATGTGTTACCCCACATACTGTCTCAGATTCCAGATTCAGTAAATACACAGCAGTGTGTGTATGCAGACACAGAAACTCACACAGATAAACCTGGTGGCACATAAATTTGAAATTATTCTGTACAGACTGGATCTTAGATTTCTTACTTGAGGAAGGCAGCCTACAGCAGAAGATTACTATGGCTGTATGACAGTTTATTTTTTTACCCTTTCCTTGAAAGATGAAATGTCCATTAGTATTTTTTTTATTATTATTTTGTGTGGAGTCAGTGACTTAAACATTATTCTGAATTCAAGTATTAATAGCTCCTAGCACCTTTCTTCCTGTCTTGATTTCTGTGTGGCTCTGATAAAGTGTTGAAAGAACCTTCCAAAAATGTTAAAAGTTTTCTCAGGCTTTGGTGATTACAACTATTGCTAGTTTAGGAATTTCCATTTCACCTTAAAATTCATGGAAATACTCTGACTAAAATACAGACATAACCTGCTGTCTCCCGGATAGATAATTAGCAGCAGAAAAAGGACTTTGACCACTGTTTCCAAAACCATCAGTCTTCACTCTTTTGTCTTAAAAGCTTGAAGACCGTTATCTCAAGCTACAGCAGATTCTTCTTCAACCTCTCTGTGAGCAAGCAACCACGAGAGGGAGATGGTGCATCACCCAGGGTAGGGGTGGTTGTGCAATCAGTTCTGAAGCTACTGCAACATTGAGTTTGGGAAAAGGGGAATTATCATTTTTCTAGCAGGAAATCATTTGCAGTCTTCAATACTCCATAAAAATGACAGTGTTTTTCACAAGGAAGCTGCTTTGCAAAAATCAGGTAGTCTAATTCTTAAAACACTCCAGACAAGGCTGTAGAGAAGTAGTGCTAGTAAATTAGGTATTAGACAGAATAAAGTCAGCAATAAGGCCTACAAGCAGAAACTCTGGGTCTTAATCTTGTGTCCTTATTTTCCCTTTTGGCCCTTTTTTATCTTTGTTTTCTTGCCACACATACTCATTTGATGGTTGAAAAAGGAGACGTTACAGAGCTGCCTGTGTTTTTGATTAGAGTAATTCAGAAAGACAAGTGACTGATTGCAACTGCACAGTGCCCTGAACCTGTACTGGGATTAAGACCTGAGGGAAATTCTGCCCCCCTCCACTTTGTACTGAACTCTTTGGCTGTGTTAAAAATCTCCCATTTCCTTCTGACACAAGTGTGAGAAGCCAAGGGCAATACAGAGTAGGTGATGGCATTTATTGAAAAGATGCAAGGAGTATGTAAACTGCTTACTGGTGCTCGAATTACTAGCAATTTAACACATCTTTCTAGCAAATCATGAAGTAGTCTGAAATAATTTGCTCACAGCCTTGGAGAAAGAAATCTTAACTCAACTGTGCTTCTCAGCAAATAACTACGACCTTGTTTGTGCTTAAAGTTTGTTTAGAACATAGAGAGGTAAAGCAAATCTTTGCCATTTGTTGTGTTTTTATTGCTGCAGTGTATGTAAGTACTTACGTACTGATGTATTGGTTTTGAGGGTATTTTCTTCCCAGGGATTCATTAAAAACTCCTTGTTAGAGTGTTCCACATGCTTGATGCGTTGTAGCAGCTGAATACAGTATGCAGTCACATTAAAAGCTATACACCCCGGGAGACAACTTCAGTTTTACAAAAGGCAGGGCCAAGGTACAAAAAAGGTTCAACGAAGGGTAAAAGTGAAAAGTTAACACACATAATTAATTAATTTCTGAAATCTGCTTGTTATATCCACTCAAACACACTGAAGCAACTGTAGGAGGTGAAGATTTTAAAGGAAAAGGGAGAGACATTTATCACCTCTTTTGTTAGCAAAGCAGAAAGTCCTCAATTAATGTCATTTGAATAATGGAGGAGCTGCATTTTAACACACACTCCCAGGCAAGGCTGAGAGGATGAGTCACTTCTGAGAATGGACAAACAGAAAAGATGCTTCTGGCATTTGGCTATGGGTCTGCTTTTAATTGTGTTAGAAAAGTCTTCAGCGATATGGTAGGAAGCCGCATTTAATAAGCTCTGATTTTTAGACTGTTTCTTCCAAGTTTTAAGATTCTCTGGATGAGATTTGCATCATATTTTTTCTAATGGAGAGCTAAAGTCACTTTCCAGCAGAATTGAATGGTATAAAAAACAAAACTAAGGCAGAGATAAATGAATCCACTGATTTCATGTATCTAGCACCAGAGGTGGTAACAAACCTGACGTTTTTCTATTCAGGCAGTGTCTCATTTCCATGAACCATGTTAAATCATAGAGACATACAGTCTGACTATATATTGTTGCCACAATACTAACTGGAATCAGTCATGGACTAGGAATCCAATGTTTTACACACAGCAATAATGCAAAAGAAGAAGCTGATCCCTGTATCCAAGACTTCACACTTACACTAAATACCCATTTGAACCAGTTGTATTTTACTCTGGTTAGATGTCACAGGAGAGGTCAACTGCTTCTTTTTTTTTTCCTGTCCTGAGGGGAAATATCACATATTAAAGAGCAACATATATGCAAATATAAAGCATTCATGATCTTTATCACAGAATCACAGAATGGTGGGGTTGGAAGGGACCTCAGGAGATCATCTAGTCCAACCCTTCTGCCACAGCTGGGTCACCTGGAATAAGTTGCACAGGACTGCATCCAGCCAGGTTTTTAACATCTCCAGAGGAGACTCCACAATCTCTCTGAGCAGCCTATTCCAGTGTTTTGCCACCTTCACGGTAAAGAAGTTTTTCCTTATGTTTAAGCAGAACCTCTGGTGTTCCAGCTTGTGCTTGTTGCCCCTTGTCTTATCACTGGCCACCACTGAAAAGAGTCTGGCACCATCCTCTTTATCTTTCATTAAAAAATCCCAAATCTTCTACCTTTCCTTTTCTTCTGAAATACTTGATTTAAAAGTTCTTTCTTGCACTTTTAGCATCTTTAGCAGTATTACAGGCATCCATGTTCTCTAGGGAACAAGGTGAAGGGTTGACTTATGGGTCAGAGGTGCTACCCAGCCTGCATGCAGATCCGGGCACCGTGTGGATGCACTGAGGTAGGTACATCTAGCTCAGTCTTCCCTATGTATCTAGGAGGTACAAATTATTTGCTTACTGTCTGAAGAAGTGCCAGTCACAAGAGTGATCAGGAAATGTTTCCAGGTCTCCTTGCTCTTCTAAGTGCTCTATGTAGTGACCTGGGCTGGCTGGAATACTAGGAGCAGGAAAGTGCATGGGCAAATTTATACCACCTCTCCGGTAAATGTAATCAATTAAAACATATTTGTTTGAAGCTAGCTTATTATTTTTACATTACTCTACACTGTAGTCATACTCTGTGGATAGAAATCATCCTTCCACACAAATGCAAGTGCCTAGAGTCAGCAGCTTGTTTAAACACGGGCTGTACCCAAAGGACAACAACACACATTTGCAGAAGGCAGCTCATCTTAACTGAGATGAAAGTCTAAATTAGTTGGGTTGAGGACTTAAATGACTGTCTTTGAGTGGATGTCTTACTTTTATATAAATTTTATTAAATAAGAAGACTTCTACTCAAGTGCCAACCTTGACTGGTGAAACTGCTGACCCCAGCTGTTTCCAGGTTATCAGCTTAGATTAAACATTGCAATACTAAAAAGAGACAGTAAAAACATGAAAGGACAACATTTATTGAAGTAGTTTATGGAAAGTAGAAAACTTCTTGTGTTTTCTGTGTTTTTTCAAGCTTTAGTGTTCTTTTTTTATATTATTTTTCTTAAAAACTTTGAAATCCAGAAGTCATCTAGCTATCTAGCTATTTACAGATGTAGTTATAGAAAAAAGGCAGAGAAGTTTGCATATTAATATGACCTTAGAATCCAGGATTTTGAGGAAAAATACTAGAATATCTACAGGATTTTGAACAAGGATAATATTGCAGTATATAATGAGAGGGATGTGGAGAACAACCTCAAATGTTTTTGTTTTCTGTCTAACCAAAAGCAATCAATGACCCACCTATAGATACAGAATACATATCAAGCTATTCATTCCAGCTCTGTTGTCTATTTAAGAATTATTCAAAAGGTCCTGATCCTGCCAACAAACTCCATTTTGTAGATGTCTGCATTCATGCAAAATTTCTACCAAACTCAGAGACTCTCAGCAGTCACAGAGGGAGCTGACCCTGCACACTGAACAGAACTGAAGGTTAGATGGGTGAAGAACTCTGCCAGCCTATCTGTTATCCCAGCAATGAGTTGTAAAAGATGTTTTTACTGCATATAATATTTGTCATAACATGAAACACTTTAAAAAAAACCCTAATTTTGCATTGAGGGTACCCTGCAGCAAGCACTGCTGTGAAACCATGTGCAGCTACAAGTCTAATTTCCAGTTTGGGGCAGGCAATGGGTATGATAGTGTTACCTGAAACAGGTAGGCTAAAGTGACATTCTACTAAGACCAAAAGAAGAGGCCTTTACTTATTGCAGGCAAAAAAAGCATTACAGCTATGACTCTGTCAGGAGAAAGGAGACTATTAGGTCAAGTCTCTGCCATAGCTATATTTTCCCTAAAGCTTGATATAGTTTCCACCTTTGTCCAGTCTCAGTTTAACTCTCCGACATGATGGGACTCATTCTACTTGCTTTCTCATTGCTGTAACTGTTTCCTTGGAAAGCCACTTCATCGGTCAAGCAGAACTTTTGCTGTCAGGTTGATGTGACCTTCAAATACAAAAATGCCAGAGTTTTATTCTATTCAACCCACACCCCTTTTTTTTTTTTTTTTTTCAGTCCTCCCAGGATTAGATGTTGAAGCTGCTTTTAGGAATGAGGATTTACGTCTTGATCTAAAGAAAAAGTAGCCATAGACTTCACCAGAAGCTGGATTAAGTCATCATCTTGTACCTGTTCCTTTTGTTGTCTGACAGTTAAAGTTGATGTGAAATATCCTGGTGAGGCAAAGCTTGTAGGATAGAGCACATCAGCCCTGCTTTAGGTCTGAAATAAGAATAGATTCTGTAATTGAACAGAGAAAAGACAGAGTTGATGGATTTGAGATTTTCTTTACTAACAAGACTGATGTGACCTTGTGTGTATGCTTGCTTTCATTTTCCCACTGAACCATGAAGAACAAACAATAGGAGAGAAGTGAAAGGAAAAGTCTAAGGACTGGCAGGGAAGGGTGTGTATCTGTCACCAGGATAGCTGAGGCTGGGTTTCTGCTGTGTTTTCCAGGTAGGTGAGGTGACAGTCCCCAGTGTTCACCTTGCAGATAGCTCAGCTCTGACGTGATGCATAGCCAGGCCATTCAACAAGGTCAAAAGAAATTTCCATAGCACAGTTGGGAAAAATGCTGAGAGATTGCTTCATTGCAAAAAAAAGTTGCAAGGGGGAAAGGAATGATTTATCCAGGTGGGATGTCTTTCCACAGCATGATTTCTTATATCTGGCCTAAACTGTGTTACTAATCTTTCAAAGCAATAGGAAAAGAAAGTCTATGCCTGAACCACAGAGTGTCTAAGGACTGGGTCCTAAACACCTTTGTGCTTGGCAATACACTAAAATTGGCTGGAAGCTCACTACAGCCAAAGGGACATCAGCATCAAGGCATTAGTTGTACGTTTGTCCTTTTCTGCTTATGCTGTCTTTGTCAGGCAAATTGTAGGTTTGGGGGTTCAAAGACTTTTGTCCTTATGGCATTATAATGCCAATCTGTGTGGCAAAGCAGAGAAAGATGGAGAGGAAAGAGAAATGTCATGGGGAAAGTTCCTACTGAATCTCTGGATTTTAAGAAACACTCCCCAGGCCTCTTTTTCCCAAGCTGAGCCCTTCACTTTCAAGTGGTTCACATACTATTATTACACAGGTTCCTATGATGGTAGAAAGGTAGATGTGGTTGCCTATCCCTTCCTATCTTCTCTCCTATATTTCTATGTCTAAGAAGAAAGCTTTCCCTCCAGTCAAGCCCATATAGCCAGAGCAGGGGAGCTGTGTCAAATTAATTGTGTGTGCAAGGAAAGAGAATACAGGATTGGTTTGTATTTATAGCTGAAACTGTCTCCTCACCCTTTGGAAGTAGGATATAAAGAAGATACCACACATCATTTTAAAAATGGTTAAGGAAGATCAGGATGATCACAGTCATGTAGACAACCACTCCAGGAGGCAGGAAATGCAGAAAGCTGGAAAACTTTGGGTTTAAATTCTTCCATTGTTTCAAACAAAAGCATGCATGTGGCAAATTCCATACACAATTGCAACTATTCCTAGCCTCTTTTCCTCCCTTTCCATAAAGTGTGAAATCATATTTTCAACTCTCTAGTACTCTACTACAGGTAACATGTGGGAGTTACAGTAAACTATTGTTCTTCTAGGTCAGCCATGGAGAGGGCAGAAAGGAAAAGATAAGAGACACACTGAAAGCATAATTTCTGTGTCTATGGATAAATATTAATTCCACATAACAACTTTCAGTAGGGATACCTCTTGCAAAGAACAACAAAATGTAAGATCCTGCAGTTTGTTTGTATCATCCCAATTTATATCTGTAAGCTTATATTTAAATAACAAAATGACCACCTGACCTTCAAAAACACACAGAGCTCAGCAGCTATTAATAGTACCCACCTCTTTTGGTCTTTCTGTGGAATCTTTCAGCATTAAAAAGAAATTGAAATCCCATACAAATGAACAAATTAAAAATGAACTGTGTTACAAAGTACCACCATGATCCACTCTTGTTTTCTGAACTCTTATTCTCTCACTTGTTTCCTTCAGAACACCACACAATTCCCAACATATGTTCCTGAAAGTTGCTCTTGAAAAATACTCTCAGGGCCAGAGCCTGAGGTCATTCTGTGTCTGTGGTAATTATCAAGTCAATTAAAAACAATA